>CAWUFW010000212.1:1800000-2337500 GCA_963921515.1 Calotriton arnoldi | reverse complement strand
AGAGAGAGGTAGAGAGAGGAGAGAGAGAGGTAGAGAGAGAGGTGAGAGAGGAGAGAGGTAGAGAGAGAGGTAGAGAGGTAGAGAGAGGTAGAGAGAGAGAGTGAGGTAGAGAGAGAGGTAGAGAGAGAGAGGTAGAGAGAGAGTAGAGAGAGAGGTAGAGAGAGAGGTAGAGAGGTAGAGAGGGAGAGAGAGAGAGAGAGAGAGGTAGAGAGGTAGAGAGAGAGGTAGAGAGAGGGTAGAGAGGTGAGAGAGAGGTAGAGAGGGAGAGAGGTAGAGAGAGAGAGAGAGGTAGAGAGAGAGAGAGGTAGAGAGAGAGAGGTAGAGGGAGAGAGGTAGAGGAGAGAGGTAGAGGGAGAGAGGTAGAGAGGAGAGAGGTAGAGAGAGGTAGAGAGAGAGGTAGAGAGAGAGAGAGGTGAGAGAGAGAGTAGAGGAGAGAGGTAGAGAGAGAGGTGGAGAGAGAGGTGGAGAGAGAGGTAGGAGAGAGAGAGGTAGAGAGAGAGAGGTAGAGAGAGAGAGGGGGAGGGAGAGAGGTGGAGAGAGAGGTAGAGGGAGAGAGAGAGGTAGAGAGAGAGGAGGTGAGAGAGAGAGAGGTAGAGAGAGAGGTAGAGAGTAGAGAGAGAGAGAGGTAGAGTAGAGAGAGAGAGGTAGAGAGGAGAGAGGTAGAGAGGAGAGGTAGAGAGAGAGAGGTAGAGGAGAGAGAGGTAGAGAGGGTGAGAGAGAGGTAGAGAGAGAGGAGAGGTAGAGAGGTAGGAGAGAGAGGTAGAGAGAGGTAGAGAGAGAGGTAGAGAGAGGGAGAGGAGGTAGAGAGAGAGAGAGAGGTAGAGAGGTAGAGAGAGAGGTGAGAGGTAGAGAGGTAGAGAGGAGAGAGAGGTAGAGAGAGTAGAGAGGTGAGAGAGAGGTAGAGAGAGAGAGAGAGAGAGGTAGAGAGGAGAGAGAGGTAGGAGAGGAGTAGAGAGGTAGAGAGGAGAGGTAGAGAGTAGAGAGAGAGAGAGGTAGAGGTAGAGAGAGAGAGGTAGAGAGAGAGAGAGGTAGAGAGGTAGAGAGGCAGAGAGGTAGAGGAGGTAGAGTAGAGAGGTAGAGAGGTAGAGGTAGAGAGAGAGGTAGAGAGAGAGAGAGGTAGAGAGAGAGAGGTAGAGAGAGGTAGAGAGAGGTAGAGAGGTAGAGAGAGAGGTAGAGAGAGGTAGAGAGGGTAGAGGAGAGAGAGAGAGGTAGAGAGAGAGAGGTGAGAGAGAGAGAGGTAGAGAGGTAGAGAGAGAGTAGAGAGAGAGGTAGAGAGAGAGAGGTAGAGAGAGAGAGGTAGAGAGAGAGGTAGAGAGGTAGAGAGGTAGAGAGGAGAGAGGTAGAGAGAGAGGTAGAGAGGAGAGAGGTAGAGAGAGAGGGTAGAGAGAGAGAGGTAGAGGGAGAGAGAGGTAGAGAGGAGAGGAGGTAGAGAGAGGTAGAGAGGTAGAGAGGTGAGAGAGAGGTAGAGAGGTAGAGAGGTGGAGAGAGAGGTAGAGAGGTAGAGAGAGAGAGGTAGAGAGGTAGAGAGAGAGGTAGAGAGAGAGAGTAGAGAGAGAGGTAGAGAGGCAGGTAGAGAGGGAGAGGTAGAGAGAGAGAGGTAGAGAGAGGGAGAGAGGTAGTAGAGAGAGGTAGAGAGTAGGTAGAGAGGTAGAGAGGTAGAGGGAGATGGTAGAGAGGTAGTGAGGTAGAGAGGTAGAGAGAGAGGTAGAGGTAGAGAGAGAGAGGTAGAGAGGTAGAGAGAGAGGTAGAGAGTAGAGAGAGAGTAGAGAGAGAGAGAGAGGTAGAGAGAGAGAGAGGTAGAGAGGAGAGGTAGAGAGTAGAGAGGTGAGAGAGAGGTAGAGAGGTAGAGGAGGGAGAGGTAGAGAGAGAGGTAGAGAGAGAGGTAGAGAGAGAGGTAGAGAGAGAGGAGAGAGAGAGGAGAGAGAGAGAGGGAGAGAGGAGAGGTAGAGAGAGAGAGGTAGAGAGAGAGGTAGAGAGAGAGAGGTAGAGAGAGGTAGAGAGAGAGAGAGAGGTAGAGAGAGAGAGGTAGAGAGATGGTAGAGAGGTAGAGGAGGTGAGAGAGAGTGGAGGAGTAGAGGTAGAGAGAGAGGTAGAGAGGTGGAGAGAGAGGTAGAGAGAGAGGTAGAGGGAGAGAGAGAGGAGAGAGGTGAGAGAGGTAGAGAGGAGGTGGTAGAGAGAGGAGGAGAGGTGAGAGAGGTAGAGAGAGGCAGAGAGGGAGAGGTAGAGAGAGAGGCAGAGGGAGAGGTAGAGAGAGAGGTAGAGGAGGTAGAGAGGAGAGAGAGGTAGAGAGGTAGAAGGAGATGGTAGAGAGAGGTAGAGAGTAGAGAGGTAGAAGGAGATGGTAGAGAGGTAGGTGAGGTAGAGAGGAGAGAGGTGAGAGAGGTAGAGAGAGGAGGTGGAGAGAGAGGTAGAGAGGTGAGAGAGGGTGGAGGAGAGGTAGAGAGGTAGAGGAGAGGTAGAGAGAGGGAGAGAGGTAGAGAGAGGGAGAGAGGTAGAGAGAGGTAGAGAGAGAGGTAGAGAGTAGAGGAGGTAGGAGAGGTAGAGAGAGAGAGGTAGGGAGAGAGAGGTAGAGAGGAGAGGTAGAGAGAGAGGTAGAGAGAGAGAGAGGTGAGAGAGAGAGAGGTAGAGAGAGAGAGGTGGAGGGGTAGAGAGGTAGAGAGGGAGAGGTGGGAGAGGTGAGAGAGGTAGAGAGAGGGTAGAGAGGTGGAGAGGTAGAGAGAGAGAGGTAGAGAGAGGTAGAGAGGTAGAGAGAGGTAGAGAGAGGTAGAGAGAGGTAGAGAGGTAGAGAGAGGAGAGAGGTAGGAGAGAGAGGTAGAGAGAGGTAGAGAGAGAAGGTAGAGAGAGACAGGTAGAGAGGTAGAGAGGTAGAGAGAGAGGTAGAGAGGCAGAGGTAGAGAGGTAGAGAGAGAGGTAGAGGGCAGTGTAGAGAGAGAGGTAGGAGAGAGAGAGGTAGAGAGAGGAGAGAGGTAGGTAGAGAGAGAGAGGCAGAGAGAGGTAGAGAGAGAGGTAGAGAGGAGAGAGAGAGGAGAGAGAGGTAGAGAGGAGAGGTAGAGAGAGGTAGAGAGAGAGTAGAGAGGTAGAGAGAGAGAGGTAGAGAGAGTAGAGGTAGAGAGGAGAGAGGTAGAGAGAGAGGTAGAGAGGTAGAGAGAGGTAGAGAGAGAGAGGTAGAGAGGGTAGAGAGGTGAGAGAGAGAGGTAGAGAGAGAGAGAGGTGAGAGAGGTAGGAGAGGTAGAGGAGGTAGAGAGAGGAGAGAGAGAGAGAGGTAGAGAGAGAGGTAGGGAGTAGAGAGAGGTAGAGAGAGTAGGTAGAGGTAGAGAGAGTAGAGAGAGAGAGAGGTAGAGAGGTAGGAGAGAGGTAGAGAGAGGTAGAGAGGGTAGAGAGGTAGGAGAGGTAGAGAGGTAGAGAGGAGAGAGGTGAGAGAGAGGTAGAGAGGTAGAGAGGTAGAGAGGGAGAGGTAGAGAGGAGAGAGAGAGGTAGAGAGGTAGAGGAGGTAGAGAGAGGAGAGAGAGAGAGAGAGGTAGAGAGAGAGGTAGAGAGAGAGGTAGAGAGAGAGAGGTAGAGAGAGAGAGAGGTAGAGAGGTAGAGAGGTAGAGAGAGGTAGAGAGAGAGGTAGAGAGAGAGGTAGAGAGGGAGAGGGTAGAGAGAGGTAGAGGAGAGGTAGAGAGGTAGAGAGGAGAGAGTGGAGAGAGGTAGAGAGGGAGAGGTAGAGAGGTAGAGAGGTAGAGAGGTGTAGAGAGGTAGAGAGGTGAGAGGTGGTAGAGAGGTAGAGAGGGTAGAGAGGTAGAGGTAGAGAGGTGGAGAGAGGTAGAGAGAGAGAGGTAGAGAGAGAGAGGTAGAGAGGGTGAGAGAGAGGTAGAGAGAGGCAGAGAGAGGGAGAGAGAGAGAGGTAGAGAGAGGGGTAGAGAGGTAGAGAGAGGTGAGAGAGAGGTGGAGAGAGGTGAGGAGAGGTAGAGAGGGGTAGAGAGAGAGAGGTAGAGAGGTAGAGAGGTAGAGAGAGGAGAGAGGTAGAGAGAGAGAGGTAGAGAGAGAGAGAGAGGTGAGAGAGAGAGGTAGAGAGTAGAGAGAGGTAGAGAGAGAGAGGTAGAGAGAGAGAGAGGGAGTAGAGAGAGAGGTAGAGAGAGAGAGGAGGAGAGAGAGGTGAGAGAGAGGTAGAGAGAGGAGAGAGGTAGAGAGAGGTAGAGAGGGTAGAGGAGAGGTAGAGAGAGGTAGAGAGAGGAGAGAGGTAGAGAGGTAGAGGTAGAGAGAGTAGGAGAGGTAGAGAGAGAGAGGTAGAGAGAGAGGTAGAGAGGAGGTAGAGAGAGAGGTGAGAGAGAGAGAGAGAGGTAGAGAGAGAGGTAGAGAGAGAGAGAGGTAGAGAGAGGTAGAGAGAGGTAGAGAGAGAGAGGTAGAGAGGGAGAGAGGTAGAGAGAGAGAGGAGAGAGAGAGAGGTAGAGAGGAGAGAGAGAGAGGTAGAGAGAGAGAGGTAGAGAGGTGGAGAGAGGTAGAGAGGTAGAGAGGTAGAGAGAGAGAGAGGTAGAGAGGGGTAGAGAGAGGTAGAGAGGAGAGAGGGGTAGAGAGAGAGGTAGAGAGAGGGAGAGAGGTAGAGAGAGAGGAGAGAGGAGGGAGAGGAGAGGGAGAGAGAGAGAGAGAGGTAGAGAGAGAGAGAGGAGAGAGAGAGGAGAGAGAGGTAGAGAGAGAGGGAGAGAGGAGAGAGAGGTAGGAGAGGTAGAGGAGAGAGGTAGAGAGAGGGAGGTAGAGAGAGGGAGAGGAGAGAGAGAGAGAGGTAGAGAGAGTAGAGAGGTAGAGAGAGAGAGAGAGAGAGAGGTAGAGAGGTAGAGAGGTAGAGAGAGAGGTAGAGAGGTAGAGAGAGGTAGAGAGAGAGGTAGAGAGGAGAGTAGAGAGAGGTAGAGAGGTAGAGAGAGAGAGGAGAGAGAGGTAGAGAGAGAGGTGAGAGAGGTAGAGGGAGAGAGAGGTAGAGAGAGAGGTAGAGAGAGGTAGAGAGGTAGAGAGAGAGAGGTAGAGAGAGAGGTAGAGAGAGGTAGAGAGAGAGAGGTAGGAGAGGTAGAGGAGAGAGGAGAGAGGCAGAGAGGTAGAGAGGAGAGAGGTAGAGAGGTAGAGAGAGAGGTAGAGAGAGAGAGAGAGAGGGAGAGAGAGAGGTAGAGGAGAGGGAGAGGTAGAGAGGTAGAGAGGAGAGGTGAGGAGAGAGAGGTAGAGAGTAGAGGTAGAGAGAGAGAGGTAGAGAGAGGTAGAGGGAGAGGTAGAGAGAGGTGAGAGAGAGAGAGGTAGAGAGAGGTAGAGAGGTGAGAGGGAGAGAGAGGCAGAGGAGAGGTAGAGGGAGAGGAGAGAGAGGTGAGAGAGAGGTAGAGAGAGGTAGAGAGAGGTAGAGAGAGGTAGAGGGAGAGGTAGAGAGAGAGGAGGAGAGGCAGAGAGAGGTAGAGAGAGAGGTAGAGAGTAGAGAGAGGTAGAGAGGAGAGGTAGAGGAGAGAGGTAGAGAGAGTAGAGAGAGAGGTAGAGAGGAGAGAGAGAGGTAGAGGAGGTAGAGAGAGAGGTAGAGAGAGAGAGGTAGAGAGGTAGAGAGAGAGAGGTAGAGAGGTGAGAGAGGTAGGAGAGAGAGAGGTAGAGAGAGAGGTAGAGAGAGAGGTAGAGAGTAGAGAGGTAGAGAGAGAGAGGTAGAGAGAGAGAGGTAGAGAGAGGTAGAGAGAGGTAGAGAGAGAGGTAGAGAGAGAGAGGTAGAGGAGAGAGGTAGAGAGAGAGGTAGAGAGAGAGGTAGAGAGAGAGAGGTAGAGAGGAGAGAGGTAGAGAGAGAGAGGGAGAGGAGAGAGGTAGAGGGAGGAGAGGTAGAGAGGTAGAGAGGTAGAGAGGGAGAGAGAGGTAGGAGAGAGAGGTGGAGAGAGGTAGAGAGAGGGAGGTAGAGAGAGAGGTAGAGAGAGGGAGAGAGAGAGAGGTAGAGAGAGAGAGGGAGAGAGAGAGAGGTAGAGAGAGTAGAGGTAGAGAGAGGAGAGGTAGAGAGAGAGAGGTAGAGGGGTAGAGAGGTAGAGAGAGAGAGGTAGAGAGAGGTAGAGAGAGAGGTAGAGAGAGAGAGGTAGAGAGGGAGAGGGTAGAGAGGTAGAGAGAGGGGAGAGGTGAGAGAGAGGTAGAGAGGTAGAGGTAGAGGGAGAGGTAGAGAGAGAGAGGTAGAGAGGTAGAGAGGTGGAGAGGAGAGAGGTAGAGAGGTAGAGAGGTGAGGAGAGAGAGGTAGAGAGAGAGGTAGAGAGGGAGAGAGGTAGAGAGGGAGAGGTGAGAGGTGAGAGAGGTAGAGAGAGGTAGAGGGTAGAGAGGGAGAGAGGTAGAGAGAGAGGTAGAGAGAGAGAGGTAGAGAGGTAGAGAGGGTAGAAGAGAGATGGTAGAGAGAGAGGTAGAGAGTTAGAGAGGTAGAGAGGAGAGGTGAGAGAGGTAGAGGGTGTAGAGAGGTAGAGAGAGAGGTAGAGAGGTAGAGAGAGAGGTAGAGAGGTAGAGAGAGAGGTAGGAGGTAGAGAGAGGTAGAGAGAGAGAGGTAGAGAGGTAGAGAGAGTAGAGAGGTAGAGAGAGAGAGAGAGAGGTAGAGAGAGAGGTAGAGGAGAGAGGGAGAGAGAGAGGTAGAGGAGAGGTAGAGGGAGAGGTAGAGAGAGGTAGAGAGAGGTAGAGAGAGAGGTAGAGAGAGAGGTAGAGAGAGAGGTAGAGAGTAGAGAGGTAGAGGGAGAGAGGTAGAGAGAGAGAGGTAGAGAGGTAGAGAGGTAGAGGGAGAGTGGGAGAGAGAGAGGTGAGGCAGAGAGGTAGAGAGGGAGAGGTAGGAGAGAGAGGTAGAGAGGTGGAGAGAGGGGTAGAGGAGAGAGGTAGAGAGAGAGGTAGAGAGAGAGGTAGAGAGGTAGAGAGAGGTAGAGAGGTAGAGAGAGAGGTAGAGAGGGAGAGGTAGAGAGGGAGAGAGGGAGAGGAGAGAGGGAGAGGAGAGAGGGCAGGAGAGAGAGGTAGAGAGAGAGGTAGAGAGGAGAGGTAGAGAGGAGAGGAGAGAGGAGAGAGAGAGAGAGAGGCAGAGGGAGAGGCAGAGGAGGCAGAGAGAGAGGTAGAGGGAGAGAGGGAGAGAGAGGTAGAGAGAGAGGTAGAGAGAGAGGTAGAGAGAGGTAGAGAGAGAGAGTGAGAGAGAGAGAGAGGTAGAGAGGTAGAGAGGTGAGAGAGAGGTAGAGAGAGAGGAGAGAGGTAGAGAGGTAGAGAGGTAGAGAGGTAGAGAGAGAGGTAGAGAGGTGGAGAGAGAGGTAGAGAGAGGTAGAGAGGTAGAGAGAGGTAGAGGAGAGGAGAGAGAGAGAGGTAGAGAGGTGAGAGAGGTAGAGAGGTAGAGAGAGAGGAGAGAGAGAGAGGTGAGAGGTGAGAGAGGTAGAGAGAGAGGTAGAGAGAGAGGTAGGAGAGTAGAGAGGTAGAGAGAGAGAGGTAGAGAGAGAGAGGAGAGAGAGAGAGAGGTAGAGGCAGAGAGAGGTGGAGAGAGAGAGGTGAGAGGAGAGAGAGGTAGGAGGGAGAGAGGTAGAGGAGAGGTAGAGGTGGAGAGGTAGAGAGGTGAGAGGAGAGAGGTAGAGAGGTGAGAGGTGGAGAGGTGGAGAGGTAGAGAGGTAGAGAGGAGGGAGGTAGAGAGGTAGAGAGAGGTAGAGAGGTAGAGAGGTAGGAGAGAGAGGTAGAGAGGTAGAGAGGTAGAGGAGAGGTAGAGAGTAGAGAGAGGTGAGAGAGAGGTAGAGAGAGTAGAGAGGTGGAGAGAGAGGTAGAGAGGTAGAGAGAGAGAGGTAGAGAGAGAGAGGTAGAGAGAGAGGTAGAGGGAGAGGTGAGAGAGGTAGAGGTAGAGAGGTGAGAGGTAGAGAGGGTAGAGAGAGGGAGAGGTAGAGAGAGGTAGAGAGGTGAGAGAGAGAGGTAGAGAGAGAGAGAGTAGAGAGAGAGTAGAGAGAGGTAGAGAGAGAGGTAGAGAGAGAGGTAGAAGGAGATGGTAGAGAGAGTAGGTAGGAGTTAGAGAGGTAGAAGGAGAGGTAGAGGTAGAGAGAGGGTAGAGAGAGAGGTAGAGAGGTAGAGAGAGAGAGGTAGAGAGGTAGAGAGAGGTAGAGAGGAGGAGAGAGAGGTAGAGGGAGAGGTAGAGAGGAGAGAGGTAGAGAGGGTAGAGAGAGGTAGGGAGAGAGAGAGGTAGAGAGAGGTAGAAGGAGATGGTAGAGAGAGAGAGGTAGGAGAGGTAGAGGAGGTAGAGAGAGATGGTAGAGAGAGAGGTAGGAGAGGTAGAGAGGTAGAGAGAGAGAGGTAGAGAGAGAGGTAGAGAGGTAGAGAGGAGAGAGGAGAGGTAGAGAGGAGGAGAGAGGTAGAGAGAGGTAGGTGAGAGAGGTAGAGAGAGAGGTAGAGAGAGGTAGGGAGAGGTAGAGAGGTAGGAGGGAGAGGGTGAGAGAGAGGTAGGAGAGAGAGGTAGAGAGGTAGGGAGAGGAGAGGGTAGAGAGAGGTAGAGAGTTAGAGAGAGTAGAGAGAGAGGTGGAGAGAGGTAGAGAGAGGTAGAGAGAGGTAGAGAGGTAGAGGTAGAGGAGAGAGGTAGAGAGAGAGGTAGAGAGAGAGGTAGAGAGGTAGAGAGGTAGAGAGAGAGGTAGAGAGGTAGAGAGGGAGAGAGAGAGGTAGAGAGAGAGGTGTGAGAGGGTAGAGAGAGGTAGAGAGAGGGTAGAGGTAGGAGAGAGAGGTAGGAGAGAGAGGGAGAGAGGTAGAGAGGTAGAGAGAGAGGTAGGAGAGAGAGGTGAGAGGGGTAGAGAGAGGTAGAGAGGTAGAGGAGGGGTAGAGAGAGAGAGGTAGAGAGAGGTAGAGAGGAGAGGTAGAGAGAGAGGGTAGAGAGAGAGGTAGAGAGAGGGTAGAGAGAGAGAGAGGTAGAGAGAGAGGTAGAGAGAGAGGGTGAGAGAGAGGTAGAGAGAGAGAGGTAGAGAGAGAGGGAGAGGGAGAGAGGTGGGGAGAGAGAGAGGTAGAGAGGGAGAGGGAGAGGGAGAGAGGGAGAGAGAGAGGTAGAGAGAGGGGTAGAGAGAGGTAGAGAGAGAGAGGGAGAGGTAGAGAGAGAGGTAGAGAGGGAGAGGTGAGAGAGGGTAGAGAGAGAGAGGTAGAGAGAGAGAGGTAGAGAGAGAGGTAGAGAGAGAGAGGTAGAGAGAGAGTAGAGAGTAGAGAGGGTAGGGAGGTAGAGGTAGAGAGGGTAGAGAGGGTAGAGAGGTAGAGAGAGGTAGAGAGAGTGTAGAGAGGAGAGGTAGAGAGAGAGAGGTAGAGAGAGAGGTAGAGAGAGAGAGGTAGAGAGGGAGAGAGGTAGAGAGAGAGGTAGAGAGAGAGAGGTAGAGAGGAGAGAGGTAGAGGAGAGAGAGAGGTAGAGAGAGAGAGGTGAGAGAGAGGTAGAGAGAGAGTAGAGAGAGAGGTGGAGAGAGGTGAGAGAGGTGGAGAGAGGTAGAGGGAGAGGTGGAGAGGAGGTGGGGAGAGGTGAGAGAGGTAGAGAGAGGTAGAGAGAGGGTAGAGAGAGAGAGGTAGAGAGATGTAGAGGTAGAGAGAGGCAGAGTAGAGAGAGAGGTAGAGAGTGTAGAGAGGTAGAGAGAGATGGTAGAGAGAGAGAGGTAGAGGAGTTAGAGAGGTAGAGAGAGAGATGGTAGAGTGGTAGTGAGGTAGAGAGAGAGTGGAGAGAGAGAGGTAGAGGAGGTAGAGAGAGGGTAGAGGAGAGAGGTAGAGAGAGGTAGGGAGAGAGGTAGAGAGGAGTAGGGGAGAGAGAGGTAGAGAGAGAGGTAGGAGAGAGAGGTAGAGAGGGAGGGTAGGGAGAGAGGTAGAGAGGGGTAGAGGGAGGTAGGAGAGAGGTAGAGAGAGAGAGGGTAGAGGAGAGAGAGGTGAGAGAGAGAGGTAGAGAGAGGTAGAGAGAGAGGTAGAGAGTAGAGAGGTGGAGAGAGGTAGAGAGAGAGGTAGAGAGGAGGTAGAGAGAGAGGTAGGGAGAGAGGTAGAGGGAGAGGTAGAGAGGTAGAGAGAGAGAGGTAGAGAGAGAGGTAGAGAGAGAGGTAGAGAGACAGGTAGAGAGAGAGAGAGGTAGAGAGAGAGCAGTGTAGAGAGAGGTAGAGAGAGAGAGGTAGAGAGAGAGAGGTAGAGAGGAGAGGTAGAGAGAGTAGAGGTAGAGAGAGAGAGGTAGAGAGATGGTAGAGTGGTAGTGAGGGAGAGAGAGAGGTGAGAGAGAGGTAGAGAGAGGTAGAGAGGTAGAGAGGTGGAGAGAGAGGTAGAGAGGGGTAGAGGGAGAGGTGAGAGAGAGAGGTAGAGAGGTAGAGAGAGAGGTAGAGAGAGGTAGAGAGAGAGGTAGAGAGAGAGGGTAGAGAGAGAGAGGTAGAGAGAGAGAGGTAGAGAGTTAGAGAGGTAGAAGGAGATGGTAGAGAGGTAGAGAGGTAGAGAGAGAGGTAGAGAGGTAGAGAGGCAGAGAGGTAGGAGGCAGAGAGGGAGAGAGGTAGAGGAGGTGGAGAGGTAGAGGAGAGAGGTAGAGAGAGGTAGGAGGAGAGAGAGAGGCAGAGGAGAGAGGCAGAGGGAGGTAGCAGAGGCAGAGAGGAGAGCAGAGGAGAGAGGTAGAGAGAGGTAGAGAGAGAGGCAGAGAGGAGAGGCAGAGAGGAGAGAGGTAGAGGGAGGAGAGAGAGAGGCAGAGGGAGAGGCAGAGGAGAGGCAGAGAGAGAGGTAGAGAGAGAGAGCAGAGGGAGAGAGGAGCAGAGAGAGAGGTAGAGAGAGAGGCAGAGAGAGAGAGGCAGAGAGAGAGGTAGAGAGAGAGGTAGAGAGAGAGGTAGAGAGAGGTAGAGAGAGAGAGGTAGAGAGGAGATGGTAGGAGAGAGGTAGAGAGGAGAGTAGAGAGGTAGAGAGAGAGGTGAGAGAGAGGTAGTGAGGTAGAGAGAGGTAGAGAGTAGAGAGGTAGAGAGTGGAGAGGTAGTGAGGTAGAGAGGTAGGTGAGGTAGAGGGAGAGAGAGGTAGAGAGAGAGAGGTAGAGAGAGGGAGGTAGAGGAGAGAGGTAGAGAGAGGTGGAGAGAGAGAGGTAGAGAGAGAGGGTAGAGAGAGAGGTAGAGAGAGAGGTAGAGGGAGAGAGGGTAGAGAGAGGAGGTAGGAGAGAGAGGTAGAGAGAGAGAGGTAGAGAGAGAGAGGTAGAGAGAGAGAGGTAGAGAGAGAGAGGTAGAGAGAGAGAGAGAGAGAGGTGGAGGAGAGAGGTGGAGGGAGAGAGGTGGAGGGAGAGAGGTAGGAGAGAGAGGTGGAGGGAGAGAGGTGGAGGGAGAGAGGTGGAGAGGTAGAGAGGTGGAGAGGTGGAGAGGTGGAGAGGTGGAGAGGTAGAGAGGTAGAGAGAGAGGTAGAGAGAGAGGTAGGTAGAGAGGTAGAGAGAGACAGGTAGAGAGTTAGAGAGGTAGAAGGAGATGGTAGAGTGGCAGTGAGGTAGAGAGAGGTAGAGAGAGAGAGAGGTAGAGGTAGAGAGGGAGAGGTAGAGAGGGAGAGGTAGAGAGAGGTGGAGAGGGAGAGGTAGAGAGAGGTGGAGAGGGAGAGGTAGAGAGAGGTGGAGAGGGAGAGGTAGAGAGAGAGGTAGAGAGAGACAGGTAGAGAGGTTAGAGAGGTAGAGAGGAGATGGTAGAGAGATGAGGTAGGGAGAGAGTTAGAGAGGTAGAAGGAGATGGTAGAGAGGTAGTGAGGCAGAGAGGTAGAGAGAGAGAGGTAGAGAGGTGGAGAGAGAGGTAGAGAGGTGGAGAGAGAGAGGTAGAGAGGTGGAGAGAGGGAGAGGGAGAGAGAGAGGTAGAGAGAGAGGTAGAGAGGTAGAAGGAGATGGTAGAGAGATAGGTAGAGAGTTAGAGAGGTAGAAGGAGATGGTAGAGAGATAGGTAGAGAGTTAGAGAGGTAGAAGGAGATGGTAGAGAGGTAGAGAGAGAGGTAGAGAGAGAGGTAGAGAGAGAGGTAGAGAGAGAGGTAGAGAGAGAGGTAGAGAGAGAGGTAGAGAGAGAGGTAGAGAGAGAGGTAGAGAGGTAGAGGAGAGAGGTAGAGAGAGAGGTAGAGAGAGAGGTGGAGAGAGGTAGAGGGAGAGGTGGAGAGAGGTAGAGGGAGAGGTGGAGAGAGGTAGAGGGAGAGGTGGAGAGAGGTAGAGGGAGAGGTGGAGAGAGGTAGAGAGAGGTAGAGGAGAGAGATGAGAGAGGTAGAGAGGAGAGAGGTAGAGAGAGAGATGGTAGTGAGAGGTAGAGAGGTGAGAGAGGGAGGTAGAGAGGTAGAGAGGAGGTAGAGAGGTAGAGAGGGAGGTAGAGAGGGTAGAGAGGAGAGAGAGAGAGGGGTAGAGAGAGGGGTAGAGAGAGAGAGGTAGAGAGAGGGGTAGAGAGAGGTAGAGAGAGGGAGGGTAGAGAGAGGGTAGAGAGAGAGGGGTAGAGAGAGAGGGGTAGAGAGAGAGGGTAGAGAGAGAGGTAGAGAGAGAGGGGTAGAGAGAGAGGGGTAGAGAGAGAGGTAGAGAGAGAGAGGTAGAGAGAGGGGGTAGAGAGAGAGAGGTAGAGAGGAGAGAGGTAGAGAGAGAGGGTAGAGAGAGAGGGGTAGAGAGAGAGAGGGAGAGAGAGAGAGGGGAGAGAGAGAGGGGGAGAGAGAGGGGGAGAGAGAGAGGGGAGAGAGAGGGAGAGAGAGAGGGGAGAGAGGGAGAGAGAGGGAGGGAGGAGAGGGAGAGAGGTAGAGAGGGGAGAGAGAGGGGAGAGAGAGAGGGGGAGGGGTAGGAGAGAGGGGGAGAGAGAGGGAGAGAGAGAGAGGTAGAGAGAGAGAGAGAGGGAGAGAGAGAGAGGGAGAGAGAGGTGGGGAGGTGGGGAGGTGGGGAGGTGGAGAGAGGTGGAGAGAGGTGGAGAGAGGGATAGGGGTAGAGGCAGAGGTAGAGTGGCAGTGAGGTAGAGAGAGGGATAGGGGTAGAGGCAGAGGTAGAGTGGCAGTGAGGTAGAGAGAGAGAGAGGTAGAGAGGTAGAGAGGGAGAGGTAGAGAGGTAGAGAGAGAGGTAGAGGTAGAGAGGTAGAGAGAGAGGTAGAGGTAGAGAGGTAGAGAGAGAGGTAGGAGAGAGAGGTAGAGAGGTAGGAGAGAGAGGTAGAGGTAGAGGGAGAGAGGTAGAGAGGTAGAGAGAGAGGTAGAGGTAGAGAGAGAGGTAGTGAGGTAGAGAGAGAGGTAGTGAGGTAGAGAGATAGGTAGAGAGTTAGAGAGGTAGAAGGAGATGGTAGAGAGGTAGTGAGGTAGAGAGGTAGAGAGAGAGAGAGAGAGAGAGAGAGATAGAGAGAGAGAGGTAGAGAGTAGAGAGAGAGAGGTAGAGAGATGAGGAGAGAGAGAGGTAGAGAGAGAGAGGGTGAGGAGGTAGAGAGAGAGGTAGAGGTAGAGATAGAGAGAGAGAGGTAGAGATAGAGAGAGAGAGGTAGAGATAGATAGAGAGAGGTAGAGATAGATAGAGAGAGGTGGAGAGAGAGAGGTGGAGAGAGAGAGGTGGAGAGAGGTGGAGAGAGGTAGAGAGAGAGGTAGAGAGAGAGAGGTAGAGAGAGAGAGGTAGAGAGAGAGAGGTAGAGAGAGAGAGGTAGAGAGAGAGAGGTAGAGGTAGAGAGGTAGAGGGGGAGAGAGGTAGAGAGGGAGAGAGGTAGAGAGGGAGAGAGGTAGAGAGAGGTAGAGAGGTAGAGAGAGGTAGAGAGAGGTAGAGAGAGGTAGAGAGAGGTAGAGAGAGGTAGAGAGAGGTAGAGAGAGGTAGAGAGAGGTAGAGAGAGGGAGCGAGAGGTAGAGAGAGGGAGCGAGAGGTAGAGAGAGGGAGCGAGAGGTAGAGAGAGGGAGCGAGAGAGAGGTAGAGGGGTAGAGGGGTAGAGAGAGAGGTAGTGAGAGATGGTAGAGTGGTAGTGAGGTAGAGAGAGAGGCAGAGAGAGAGAGGCAGAGAGAGAGAGGTAGAGAGGAGATGGTAGAGCGGTAGTGAGGTAGAGAGAGAGAGGTAGAGGGTGGTGGGCACGGAACTCGTTTTGGGCGACCAGTGCTTGTTTTCCATAATCAGATTTCGACCCAATGCAGGCAGAGAGAGAGAGAAAGTTAGACAAGAAGGGCTGAGCGAGAAGGGAGGGGGAATGCTAGCAGCAGAGGAGCTTGATCAAAGCTCACGAAAAGGAGGGGAGAAGGGAGGAGGGAGTGCGAGCAGCAGCTGTGCAACGTGCAAGCAGGCTGGCAAATGGTGTGCGATGTGCGCCGCACCATGACGAGAGAGGAAAGCCATATGGTGCCTCTGCTCGTCATTGTGCGCGTACTCGCACGCTCTAGGCAAGCCCAAAAAAAAGTGGTCGCATTTCTAAATGCCCACTTACAAAATGTCTCGCCCAGACCAGCGCAAGCGCTGGCTTCAGGGCGTGACCTAAAAAGCAATGTTGTGTGCACCAGTCTACTCCCTGGCTCTGTGAAGGTGATGTTAAACGCAAGCTGAACAATGAAAGGGCAGGCTGGTTGAGGCATCGTGGGTGCAGTCAGCTCGAAGTGTCTGGGTTCCAGGCAGTGCTGTGCAGAAGTTATGACAGCAAGCAGGTATTTCTTGTGGCTGCAGCTTGATGCTGGTTTGATAGATGGGAATCAGCGGAGAAGCTGGCTCAAATGCTTTGGGGCTTGATTCAAAACAGGGAAAAGATGCAGAAATTCTTAGTACATATGTTGATTTGATCAGGGTTAGATTTATTGAACTCAGACTCTCCTTAGGGAGTATGGTCATAGATTCGTCTATTTGTAGCACATTGGCACTCTGGCTTCTCAGGCAAGGTGCAACCAGGTATGGCAGCACCTCCCAGTATGCACGTGGTTCTTAGCTTCCTAGCACCTTTTTAGAGCAGGTTCCTTCAGTAGACAGCCATTTTTTTGGGAAAGAACTCCTTCTCTGTAAACTCCAAAGCAGAACAACGGTGCTGCTAGTACTTTGAAAGAGTGCAGCAGAAGTTCAAGATGGAGCCGGAGACAACTCTGGAATGTTCCTGTTCTTAAGCTCCAGCCAGGATCTCTCACAGGAGTGAGTCAAGCAGCATATTTTAAGTTCCAAGCAAAATTGTATTTGCATTTTGTGATAGGAAAACTAACATACAACATTAAGGTGGACAATATGGACACAGCTATCTAGTAAAAGATGTGACTGCCTGAACACAATCCCCTCTCATGCCTTCGTTATTTCTTCTCTCAACTCCTCCGCCTTTCTCTTCCAGTATTTCTCCCGGTTTGGAAGGCCAAGCTTCCACACAAATATGCGCTGTGTAGAACACTTTATAGATCCTTGGTACTGAATGTGGTGTACTCAATAGCATTTGGCATAACTTCTGAAAGGCTTTAAGGCCACCTATAGATCTCTTACTTACTTCTGGATGCAAAATTCTGTAGTGCATTTGTATGTAGCGAACCCTCTCTGCCAGGTCAAAGTCCAATCTTGCTTGGGTAAAAGATTTGATCTTTTTCTTGCATTGGTTCTAAGGCATCCTGCTGATTTCTGGCCTTAAAGTTGTTCCAGTGGAGACCTGGAAAAAAATCTTTGTTCGAAAGTGGAGAGAACAGAGAAGGTTAGCTGTTCAAGCACTGTCCAGCTCCAGAAGTGACCCATGCTTTCAATGTAGCCTTGATGACTGGGAATACGTACATATTGCCCTTTCACAGTGTTCTGGGGGACCCATGGGGCACCTACCACATCGGTTGTACTGATAGCATATGAACATCGAACCACCACAGTTTAGCTGTGACCTCCTTCGACCACTCCACCAAATAGCAGAGGTGGGCCAGTTGATAATATCATATTGGATGTGGAACTTCCAAATACCCCCTCTTCCTTCCTAGGCTGCATGTTCATTATATCCAGCTAGACTGTGCTGCACTCTTCTCACCCCCAAACTTCCAAATGAAGCGGTCGTAGAGGATCTGCAGCCAATTGATAACCATAATACTCGCAGAAAGGAGCTGGTCCTGGAAAGTATAAAGCATTTTAGGAAGAATCATAATTTGTATTGCTGAAATTCTCTGTACCTTGAATTCCATATGGTTGCTCTAACTAGCCAGATCTGCCTTATCAGAGCACATGAGAACAGTGACATTCTGTGTATCTACTTGTGTCCCCCATATATCTGACTTCCTCAGTTGTATATTGTAACTGTGTGCTTGCTGCAATTTCTTTCAACAGTCAAAAAGCCTTCAGGGAAAACCAGCCCTTTCAAATTTGTATTATTAACCTTGAAACATTTGACTGCTTGAAAAAGTTGTAACTTAGGCATCAAAGCCATCAGTGAGACTGTTGGGCCTATTAATGTTACCAGGATGTCATTTGCAAATGCTGTGAGCTTAAATATGTCCACTAATTGACAGGTGTCAGCAGTTCAAAGAAGAGTGCAAAGAGGAATACTGAAAGGGGGCAGCCCTAATCGGTTTCTTGTTGGATATGCACCGTCTCCGAGGAACACCCATATACCACTATCCATGCTCCTGAGTGCTAATGAGAACAATAAGCCTTCACAAGAAGCATGTCTCAGGTTCGTACATCCTACGCATGCCTGCCAGTAAGGCCAGTTCATCTGGTCGAACACCTTATCAGCATCCAGTGAGAGCAGAGCTGCATCTTTGCCCTACCGTTTTTCTTTATCTATGATATTAAGAACCGTCTTAGTCATTGGTTAAGGTCAATGTGTCTGTCCAGATCTTCATGACACTTGTGACCCTCTCATTATGCTTACTCTGCTACATCTTCAATTCCCCACACTTCCATTCTTCTGTGACTCTTACGAAAGGGCTTAGAGAAGCATACCATTTACAAAACACATTTATTTAACCCTTATGACTCATAGTTCTAATATCAGAGTTCAAGGCCCTCAGTGGCCCTGCAAGAACCATCAACAAGAACATGAAAAATCCTTAAAGCTGTGAAAAACTACAAAACAAAGAAGCACCCATAAAACACTAGCGGCCACAGGAAAGCCTTACAGAGATACTCCACTCTTTCTCACCACCCCTTTCATTCTCCACTCCAGTTGGTGGAAATATCGGTAATCATCTGGAAAAGATTACGACTGACAGATGTGTGTTGATTGTTGTAGAGAACGGCTATTCTCTGAAGTTCAAACTACCATCTCCGTCCATTCATCCAAAGAAATCTTCTCAATATCATTTAGACCTGCTTTGTTTGGAAGTCAGCACCCTCTTCATTAAAGATGCTGCAGAACCAGTCCCAATGCACAATAAAGGGAAGGGAGATTAATCCTTCTACTTTCTGATTCCGAAGAAAGAGCAAAAGCAGGACTATCCTCCCATTTTTGACCGCAGGATTACGGAGAAGTTCATAAAGAAAGTTTCTCCTATTGGCACTTCACCAAATACACTGACTCCTTTCGGGGATTAGAGGTGTGCCATAGATCTTCAAGATGCAAACTTTCATATTACCATCATTTGAAAGCATTGCAGATTCTTGATAGTTCAAGTAGGCAATGTCCATTGCCAATACAAGGTCCTGTCTGATGGCCTAAAATCTGCCCCACAGACTTCTTCAAAGTGCATTTTCAGTCGTGGCAGTACACTTCAAAAAAACAGGAATGTATGTCTTCCCCTACCTAGACTACTGTTTCATAAAAACAATAACACCTCAAAAAACCCACTTTGTCACTTTAACGTCTATTTCGCCAGTTGGGTCTGAGAGTAAATCACTCTAAGTGTATAGTGAATCCAGTACAGTCCATCCATTACTTGGGAGCACGAATAGACACAGTAACATCAAGAATGTATCCTTTGGAGCAGAGACTGGGTTCTGCCAATCTTATAAAAACGACAGCCCATCAGATCTTGTCACTCCGGGTCTCAATCGCTTCATGCATCTTTCTTGTTCCAAACGCCGATTTGCAGATAAGGCCTTTGCAGCATTACCTGAAAGACCAGTAGATCAGTTGTGAAAACTGGCAGGCATTTGGGAGGCTGAATTGACTCTGTCACAGACTGCAATTCACTCCCTTTCATGGTGGTCAAATCGTCACATCTGTTTAAGGGTGCCCCTTTTCAGCCAGAAGCGTTGTCTCAGACTACCTCTCCTGGGCTCGGGAGCCCACATGAATTGTCCTCAAATTCAAGAACTGTGGTCGTCAAAAGAAAAATCCTACCTTCTCAACCTCCTGGAGTTGAGGACAGTTCATCTGGTCCTGAAGTAGTTCCTCCCAACTTCACTGTCTCTTTCTTGCTTGTTCAGACAGACAACAGCCCAACAAATTATCTCAGCAAACAAGAAAGCATGAGATCCAGAGCGCAGTCTCTAGAAGCCCATGCGATTTGGTGAAGGTTAATTTTAAGGAACCTGCACATCACAGCAGTATACCTACCAGGAGTCCACAAAGTACAAGCGGATTCTCTAATTAGGCTAATCTAAGAAAATCACAGTTTAGTATTAAACGAAGTCCTGGAAATGAGGTTATACAGACATAAACTTATTTGCAAACGCAGACTACAGAAAGTGCCAAAATTAGGCATCCATGATTACCAATCTGAAACAGTTCGGAATGCTCTTTTGATGAGGTGGTCAAAGAAATTTGTTCAGGCATCTCCTCCAAAACCTTTTGATCCCGTCTGTGATCATCAAACTAGTGAAGGGCACAATGAGAATGATTTGCATAGCTCCGGAGTGAGCATGCCAATGGAGGTACATCAACACCGGTCAGGACATCCACACAAGAGACTGCATTGCAGATCGGATCTCCTATTCTAGTTTTGGGCCAGATCCTCCATCTTAGTCTTCCATCACTGAGCTTGGCTGCTGGGCTCCTGACTATTGGTCCTACCAAATGCCAAGAAGAAGCTGCAAATCCTTAACCAAAAAGATAAGGGAAGTCAGGAATGCAGCTTTCGATTATAAAAGTACACCTTGCGCCCATATCACCTTACAGGAAAACCCCCTTTACAGACCGCTTTAAAAAAAACAAAAAACGAACAGGTTCTCAAATATATTGTGTGAGGTATTATGAAAGTTTATTCTCCCTTAAAGAGACCTTCTCCTCCCTGGGAGTTGAATGTGGTCTTATCCAAATTAATTTGCCCCACTCTTGAGCCTATTAATAAGGTGTTTCAGGAATATATCCTCGAAGACAGCTTTTCTTGTGACCCATAGGTTTAGTAAAATGTTGTTGTGACGAACCAATCCTTTGATTTTCATGTAAATTAAACAGTCTCACTAACGACCATCTTTCAGAATCCTTCCACTCTCACTGAAAGGACTTTGCATTCCCTTGATTTAAAAAGGGTTCCAAAGCTTTATCTTGGTAAAACTAAAGACGTTATGCAACCTGACCATCTGATGGTTAATTATGGCCTCATACAAACTGATTTGGCTACTTCGAGAGAGGCAGTATTTCCTTGACCCAGATTTCAGAGGAGATGCTTTGGTAGGGAAAAGAATCGCTTCGCCATCTGTGTGGATAATGCACTGTAGATCTTTTTCTGCCTTTTAGTAGGGATGGGCTTGCTATTCTGTTAACTGCTTATGACCTATAACTAGCCCATGGAGCAATTCTCCTTCTTGTATCTAGGTAAGGGTTACATGCCGCACCTCGCACGGCATTGCGACATTGTATATGCATGTTTCGAGCGCTTTGCACACACTTCACTGCAAGCTCTGCTGCTATACTTGCCTGTACGGGCCCATTAGACGCGCGTTGTGTTCATGGTGCGTGCTTACTTATACTACAACGCGCCACTACTATCCTCATGCATGTATGCATATTCAGCACCCTTGACTCCTGGCTTGTCGGGTGCATTATTGGCCCTACATGCTGGGCCCCTAACCCATGGTGTTTTTCCCAACAAGGGTTGCCACGAGGGTGCCGGTAGGGCCTCGCACGTGACCGCCAGCTTTCTGGCATCCCTACAGCTGACCTGCTGCGCACACCTCGGTGGCCATCACGTTGGGGACTAACCTTTTGGTACCCTCACTGAGTCAGTCTCATGTCTTACGCGCTATGTACGCGTCCTCGATGCACATTACTGAGGCACATAGTGACGCCTCTGCTGTACGTTTGATACGTGTCTTCTGTTGTTTTTTCTGTCTTCCCTAGGTCACATCAGGAGTGTTTCAACTATTTAGTTGTAGCCTTACTGTAGGGTTCACAGTTTAGGCCCGCCCTGCTTTCACAGAGGGTGCTTATCCCTTTCACTCACTAGCACTTGTTCACCACGACTTATTATTTTTTGGTCCTGATGAAGCGCCACGGATCCTTGTGACCAACCAGGCGCGAAACATGTCGACCTTCTAGTTACCTGGGCACATTGCGCCTATTGTAGTAACGCACAACCTTCGGGTTTTTTACTCTGACAAGGGTACCATCACATTAAAGACACCTTTTTGGTAACCCTTAGCCAGCTTTAACCTACACATGCCTTGTCACCCTCCACATAGGACTCACCCCACACACCCGCACGCATCTGACGGCAGTTTCTCTAAAAGATCTCCGCTAAAGTGACCCTTCGGGGGACCCGTAGGGCATTGCAGCGCCGGCCCGACGAGGAGCAAACGCCCGATGATGAAGCATGACACCTTTCGGGTGTGTGAGGGCAACAAGAGGCAAGATTTGCTCTTCCCTCTAACCAGTGGGTTCTAGGCCTAGGCCTTTTTCTGGTTTCTCTTTTTCCTCTATCTTTGTGAGTAGGTGACACGTTGCACCCCCTCCTCCGGAACAGTGCCCCCCCGTTTTGATTTACAAATTAGATCTACGAGCACGGGCACTGGACCATAACCCGCTCCTGGTCCCCCCCTCTTTTTGTTGATACAGTTGTAGCACGGCGGCTCAGCCGAGGGACCCCCCCACTTTTCCTATTTTGTCTCTTTCTCCTTTCCTCTCGTCTCCTTTTCTCTTGAGATATGACTACCTCTACCATGGGTGATAATTTAGGATTGAGCTTTGGTGAGGACCTCGTGGCAGAAATTCTGAGAACCCCTTCGCTATTGGATAGTGAAGGTAATGTGGCAACAGCCATTGTACAAGGAGACTGGAACTCCCTAGCCTCATTAAAAAAGTTACAGGGCAAAATTGCACTACACGGATCTGTTATGACTGAGTACCTGAGGGCGAATGCAGCGCCCAATGGCTTGCTAGTGAGGACCGCACCGCGGATCTTCCTGGATGATCTGATCTTTAGATGTGAATGGAGCCAGATCGTGTGGAAGTGCACACGCGACTGGCTGATCTTGATCATCGGCACGGCCAAACGCCTTTCAGAAGCACTCATTATTAAGATCAACATAGCGGAGAATGGCCTGAAAACAGGCATCAGTACATCCGCAAACAAAACCCGCTTGGCTGAGATCAATGCCGAAATGTCCGACCATCGTGATTACCTTCTACAACAGAAGTTAACAAAGTTACAGAAGGACATCAAAAGGTTTGATAAGGAGGATATATCCCTATACCAAGGAGGACTTTCAACCCTCTGATAATGAGGCTCAATCAGATGACGGCTCGATGCCTTCACACAATTCAAACCGCTCATCCAACAGCAACTCAAGTAACAACAGTTGGGGGAGGAACTCTAACAAACAGGGACTTCTCCCACCACCTCCATTACCACCGATGTATGGGTACCTCAACCAACCGTACCCCCCACAAGGACCCATGTGGTACCCAGCCTACCCTGGTCCACAACAAGGGTTCCAACAGCCTATCTTTCACCACCCTCCTCCTCCTCTTCAGAACAGAGGCAGGGTGAGAGGCAGAGGAAGAAGAAGAGGGAACAAACCGGTCCAGTGGCAGGATGCGGACACCCAAAGAACAACAAGGAGCATGACGCACCCAAAAATCTAATTGTCAATCTCTTCAAGAAGCAACTGACCGATGATGAAGTCACTGCCTTGGAAATGGGCTTAGGGTTCGTACCAACCCCTAAGGAGGACAACTTCCGCATGAACGAGGAACTACATAAACTGTTCCGGAAAATAAGACTGAAATTTTTCTTTGAGAATCCCACACCTGAGCGGGGAGATTCGGGGCTCAGACCTCTTTCAAAACTCACCCCCACAGCAGGTATGGTTCCCAGTGAGGTCCTCACATTTGAGAAAACGGTACTGAAGGAGACCAATCAACTCAAGGGTAAACCCACATACAACAACATGCCCAACAAACTCCGCCAAGCCATCATCTCTCTCAAGGATGATGAGAGTATCATCATTAAACCGGCGGACAAAGGGGGCGCCACGGTGATCCTCGAGATGGAGGACTAAGAAAATGAATGCTCACGACAACTGAGCAACACCCAATACTACTGGAAGGTAGACACTGACCCTACGGAACGTCTCCTCACACAGATCCGGATCTTGGTGAATGGGGCAGCCACAGAGGGATGGATCTCCCCTCAAGAAGCGGCATTCCTGGTGAACACGGATCCCAAAATGCCGTACTTCTACCTTCTTCCCAAGATTCACAAGGGCATTGTCCCTCCACCTGGACGCCCGATCGTTTCTGGCATACGCTCCCTGCTTGAACCTCTCAGCAAGTTCAGCGATTTCTTTCTACGCCCCCTGGTCCAGGCCACACCGGCTTACCTGAAGGACACATGGGATGTTCTCAATCTGATCCAAGAGATCAATGACGACAACACCGAGGAGATTAACCTCCTCCTCACACTCGATGTAGAAGCATTGTACACCAACATTCCCCAAGATGCCACCATCGAGGTAGTGGGCAATCTACTACTTGAAGCAGACCTTCCTACCAACACTCCGGCTGACTTCATTCTGGATATCATCACCATCGCACTCAAAAATAACTTTTTCATGTACAGGACCACTACTTACCACCAAGTACAAGGCACCTCTATGGGTAGTACCTTTGCGCTTAGTCTGGCGGGGCTGTACATGTCTCATTTTGAGGCCATCAATATCTTCACAGACACCAACCCATTCCAGGAGAACCTGTTCACTTTTAAGAGATATATTGACGACGTCCTCATCCTCTGGAGAGGTACGGAGGAGACCTGCGTCGAGTTCCACGGGTGGATCAACACCTTGAATCCCCACCTACGCTTTACCAGGACGTCAAGCAACAAGGCCATTCCCTTCCTGGACCTACTAATCACACTGGAGGATGGACACCTTCACACGAAGACCTTCAGGAAGGCTACTGATTGTAATAGCCTCCTCAGCTTCAAGAGCCACCATCCGAAGGCACTCAGGGAGAACTTACCTTACGCCAGTTCCTCAGGATACGGCATAATTGCAGCATCATCCAAGAGTTTGACGCCCAAGCGAACTCGCTTGCCAAAAATTTGCAGGAGAGGGATTACCCTGGAGATGTCTTCCGGAAGGCGAGGAAACGCACCAGAAATAATAACCGACAGGCGCACTACTTGAAACCAGGGAGCGACAGACGAGTGATGTCATCACATGCGTCACGACCTTCACCCCGCTGTCTAACAAGATAAAGAACATCATCAGACACAATTGGAAGATCCTCAATACTGGCTCACTCAACATTGAGCAACCGCTAATCGCTTTCAAACGCACAGCGAACCTGCGAGACCAATTGGTCAACACTCGGCCACGGCCCAAGAAGAAACCGCAGGAAACTACCCTGTGGAACCTGCCCCCTGTGGCAGGACATTACCCATGCGGTACTTGTTGTGCCTGTTCCTCCACCAAACACTCAAAAACTTTGCAACTGGATGATTTCATTTGGGAACAACGTACACACACTAACTGTAACACCAAAAATTGTGTGTATCTGATCATCTGCCCCCGTCTACTGAGATGCATTGGGATGACCACCCGACCCGTGAAGGTCAGGATCAGTGAGCACAAGAGCACCATCAGACGTGGCCGGACGGCAACCAGGATGACCAACCACTTTATCGAAAAGGGACACTCCTGTGAGGAAATACAGTGGACCATTCTGGAGGCTAACCAGACATGGAGTAACATCTCACTCCTACGCCGTGAACAACGGTGGGTCCACCGTCTCTGCACTCACATACGGGGCCTTAACGATGAGATACCCTGGGCTGAACTATAATTCAGTCCTTTATTTACCCGAGTCGCTTTTCCCTCTTGGCCCGATATGTCCTTTCTCCACTCTTGGCCACCCCTAGCACTATGAGGGTTGGACTAATACACATCCCCTAGTACTCTGCTGACCGTTTCCTACATAAGCCCTCCCCCTTACACCTCTACCTTAGCAACTTTAGGAGGCATTAGTGAGGTCACCCCCCACTCTTCTAGGGATCTTGCTTACTTACCCCGTAGCCTGCAGCACGATTATTGCCAAAATCCTGACCACTACTTCACACCACTAGTGCGTCATGTTACACCCCGATATACTACACTGTGAACTTATCCGCTTTGGGGTTTTTGGACATTGCTTTACATTTTTTTACACCTTTGTCATCCGCACGCTTCGTGCCACCAGCCGCAGATCAGCCGTTTCCATCGCTTTGGCAACCGCTTAAACTTCACCTCATTTAGCCCACTATGCGCAGGCCCAGTTGAGCAGTTTTTTTATTACCTCACGCAGGCGCACTGTATAGGGACTGCACCACTAGTCCGTGGCACATGCGCACCTACTGACGCCATGATGAGGCATCCCGGAAGTAGGGACCGCCCAAACCGCCGGCACCACCTCTATACCTGGGCTGCTTCCACGGCATCCAGGTACCAGACGGGCAGGCGCATGGATGGGGTAGGTGCTTGTGAGCCGGCACCCGAGCTAAACTGTAAGTAGAGACAGGAGCTTTTCTGTATCGGATACTGCACAGTAAGTCGCTGTGGGACTACCGATTTGGGTTTGCTGGCTTCCATCTCACTACATGC
Organism: Calotriton arnoldi; assembly: GCA_963921515.1. Taxonomy (NCBI): domain Eukaryota; kingdom Metazoa; phylum Chordata; class Amphibia; order Caudata; family Salamandridae; genus Calotriton; species Calotriton arnoldi. Next base: position 2,312,728 of record CAWUFW010000212.1, on the reverse strand, counting down.
TCTATCATGTTTTTTTCCTTCCTTCTCCAGCCCGGTAAGGTGCGGGCATCCTGCGCCACTAGCCCATGGAGCAATTCTCCTTCTTGTATATAGGTAAGGGTTGCATGCCGCACCTCGCACGGCATTGCGACATTATATCTGCATGTTTCGAGCGCTTTGTAGCACACTGCACTGCAACTCTGCTGCTATACTCGCCTGTACGGGCCCACTAGACGGGCGTTGTGTTCATGGCGCGTGCTTACTTATGTTATGTTATGTTAGTAACTTTTATAAAGCGCAGCGATTACCCAAGGGTGTCCTGGCGCTATATTATTTATCCTGAAGACAATGAGCAAGGAGGACAGGAATTATTCAGTAAAAAGCCAGGTCTTTAGACCCTTCCTGAAGTCTAAGAGATCAGTGGCGTTTCTTAAGTGAAACTGAAGATCATTCCAGGCTTTCGCCGCACAGACCGCAAAGCTTCTGCCCCCCCCACAAAGCTTTTTTCGTCTGCGGTACGGAGACCAGCTTGGCCCCCAGCGAACGAAGTGTTCATTTCGGAATATACCACTGGAACAACCGATTTAGGAAGCCTGGGCCTGTACCATGAAGAGCTTTGAAAACCATACAAAGTGATTTGAAACGCACTCGACTCGGAGCCAATGCAGTTTCTTTATTTCCTTAGAAATGGGGGAGAATTTAGAAGTACCCGTCAGGAGTCTAGCCGCTGCATTTTGCAGCAGCTGGAGTTTGTTCATGCTTTTTTGTTGAATGTTGAGATACAGGCTGTTGCAGTAGTCCAGCCTCGACAATATCAAGGCTGTGACCACTGTTTGGGACTACCCCGGGGTAGGAATGGCAGTACATTCCTGACCGTTCGTAGCGCATAAGCAGTTGTTGAAGTTACTGCATTAACCTGATCCCCAAAGGTAAGTCTCTCATCCACAACTACACCTAAATTCTTTACCTTTTTCGAAGGCAATGGGAGAGAGCCCATAGAGTCAGGCCACCAATTAGGTGTCCAAAAGTTGGTATCCTTTCCAAACAATAAAACTTCAGTTTTTCCTGAATTAAGCTTCAGACAATTCTCTGCCATCCACCTCCCAACCGATTGCATACAGGCTTGGAAACGTTTATCTATACCCGTTTCCTGGCCCGGTCGCAGAGAAACCACAATTTGGGTATCATCCGCATAGGAAGTGAGACCAAACCCAAATGATCTAATAATGGGGGCCAAAGATGAAACATAAACATTAAAAAGGGTAGGGCTCAAGGAGGATCCTTGTGGAAACCCACAGGGTAATGAAAAGGTTTAGACTGGTATCCACCCAGCGCAACAGTCTGTTCTCTACCAGATAGAAACGAGTTTAACAACTCCCAGGCTTTAGATTGGACCCCACACTCCTTAGACGGTCCATCAAGATACCATGATGGACAGTGTCAAAGGCTGCGGACAGATCAAACAGGATCAGGGCTGCCCTTCCACCCCGATCCACGGCCTCTCTAATCTCCTCTGTGGCCTTAATGAGAGCAGACTCGGTACTGTGCCCCCCTCTGAAGCCATATTGGGAGGGGTCCAAGGCTTGTGTTGTAGCCAGGAAAGAGCTAAGTTGTATATTCAAAAAATTTTCAACTAACTTGGCTGGAAGCGGAAGACGCGAAATCGGGCGGAAGTTATTAGGGTCTTTGTGAGAAGTTGGCCTGGTATATGCTGTCCACTAGTTATAGTGCAAAACACACAAGATGATGGACGGAATGCTGCACATTGGCAAACATTCACCCCCAGTCACAGATCTGGGTTTAATCCATCGTTATTTTGCTTCACCACGCCACCCCAGTTCAGACATAGCCATATGCAAATCAGTCTTGACCCTGTGCCTCATGGGAACAGTCCAGACCGAACTGCCGAGCCATGTCTTCCTGGACCAGAATCAAGCATCCTAGGACCGGTTTCAGGCTATCAGCCTTCATCAGCCAGGATAGCTTGACTCCAGTGGCGTAGTGAGCACGGGACCCACGTCTGGGCATACCCTTCCCACTTAGGGCGAAATGCAAAACACACAAGATGATGGACGGAATGCTGCACATTGGCAAACATTCACCCCCAGTCACAGATCTGGGTTTAATCCATTGTTATTTTGCTTCACCACGCCACCCCAGTTCAGACATAGCCATATGCAAATCAGTCTTGACCCTGTGCCTCATGGGAACAGTCCAGACCGAACTGCCAAGCCATGTCTTCCCTGGACCAGAATCAAGCATCCTAGGACCGGTTTCAGGCTATCAGCCTTCATCAGCCAGGATAGCTTGACTCCAGTGGCGTAGTGAGCACGGGACCCACGTCTGGGCATACCCTTCCCACTTAGGCGAAATGCAAAACACACAAGATGATGGACGGAATGCTGCACATTGGCAAACATTCACCCCCAGTCACAGATCTGGGTTTAATCCATCGTTATTTTTGCTTCACCACGCCACCCCAGTTCAGACATAGCCATATGCAAATCAGTCTTGACCCTGTGCCTCATGGGAACAGTCCAGACCGAACTGCCAAGCCATGTCTTCCCTGGACCAGAATCAAGCATCCTAGGACCGGTTTCAGGCTCTCAGCCACCTTGCACCAGTCCAAACGACCTTTATTGATGATAGGTTTAAAGACAACCTTTATTGAAAGCTATCCTAGTGGTAGCTATGGAGAGCAGCCTTCAGGCTAAGTCTTGAAGGAGTGTAAAGCTGTTTGTTTTACCAGTCTATAATCTCATGAATGACCAAATGAAAGGAGAACCACACCAGGTATATATATAAAATATATGTATTTATTACTAAACACTACCCACTAGTCTCTTTATGAGGCTAGAGGTCGAAATACACAAGTTACAAGTCAAATAGCACAGTAAATTAGCACAATATACGATTAGCCCTAGGGGCGAACCAAACCATATATTAAGAAAGAGGTATAAGAACCACGACTTGACTAGACACAGGGCCTAGAGCCTGTAGAATCGCTGGGACCCCAAGGAACCACCCAAGGTAGTGACACAGGAGACCCACGGGGGACGTGTGCAGTGTGTGAACACAGCCGCGAGCTCCGTTAGCGTCTATGGGGAAAGTCGCGGTTAGAGTTTTAAAGTTTAGGGACACTTCGGAGTGGACTGGGAACAAACCCTTTTGGACTTAGAGGGTTCTAGGGCCAACACCCACGGGAGCACCAAAGTACTCGTGTTACCTCACCCAGGGAAGCCGGGTGCACAGGTGTCAAAAGGTGTCGGGCCGCGCCGTCGTTTTCAATGGCCGCTGGCTGGAAAGTGCCGCTGCCGGGAAGCTGCGAAGTGTCCGAAGAGATCCAAGCCTGGATCGAGGATGGGAAGAACCTGAAAGCAGAGGGGACAGAGTCTGGGTCACTAGCCAGTGACCAGGGGCACGATAGTCGAATGCCCACTGATGTCGGGTGCTTCAAGTTCGAAGAGGTGAAGATTGTCTCCTGCAGCCACGAGGGACCAGGAGGCGTCGACCGACGACCAGGAGCTGGAATCGAGCTGTCCCACGAAGGTAGTAGCTTGCTGCGGTGTCGGTGCCCGGATTGGACCCAACAAGCCTTGGCAACAGCAACCCACGCAGAAAGAGAACAAAGGCTTCGGTGCGGACCAGCGAGGTCCGAGGGACTCCCCAAGCGAGGGAGAGTCAGGGCAGGCCTGGAGCAACCAGGGAGGCCCGTTGAAAGTAGTTGTCCTTCTGAGGGACCCACAAGTCGACGGACAAGGGATCGCGAAGGGACCTCGAGCGAAATCACAAAATGGCGGCCCACGGGTCACTGGGAGTGGACAGGCCAGCAAACTTCGTTGGATTCACTGCTCGGGATCGGGGCTACACGTAACCCAAAGCACAGCCTCTAGGATCGACCAGAAGCTTATGCACTGGCAAATGTGCACGGTGTCCAGGGGTTCCGGTTCCACGGTACCCACGAGGGCTACGGGTCTCAGCTTTGCTGGGGACTCGGGTCAGCCTCTGGGAAGTCTGGAAACCCACCTCCTGGGTTGCAGGGTCGTCGGCGTCCGGCGGGAGCTTCGGAGATGCAGACCCGGACAGATGCGTCTTTGGTGCCTGCCAAGCAGGGAGTAACTCCTTTACTCCAAGGGAGATTCTTCAGTCATCTGGCGTTTAACAAATCGTCGAAGGTCCAGGATTCAGTTTCAGAGTTTCGTCCAGGGATATCTAAAGTCCTGTTGCCAGGGGTTCCTATCTTATACCCAAGGAAGGGGTTGGACTAACTCAGGGGACCCACCTATGGGAGGGTTTGGAAAGAGGGGTGGCTACACCCATTTCCTTTCCAGTTTCGCGCCAGAGCAGGGGCTGGTAGCCCCTGCAACCCGGTTTGAACTGGGCTATGCACAGGGACACCAAATGTGCCCCCAGTGCAGGACTTCAAAGCACTCTGAGAGTGCACCCACCCAGCCCCAATACACTAAAGCCTGTCTGGGAGGTGGTAACACCTCCCTGTGACAGGAAACCTATTGTCCAGGCCTCCCCTGCCGGAGTTTCGGTCAGCAGCAGGAGGCCAGACTCGTGTCTGTGGCTGCAGCATCCATTTTGTGATGCCAGGGCTCTGTTAGCTGGTACCGGGTATACCGGTGCTGTCATGTCTCTCCTCTAGAAGGTTGGGATCATACTCCCACACCAGTTACTGGTGTGGGGGTATGATTCCAAGGTGTTTGACACCAAACACGACATGTTTCCGTGCAGCCATCCCAAAGTTAGCATTTACCGTTGAGTTATAATGCACTTAAGAGTATATGGTCAGGCTGCACTCACAGACAACCCCGGAGGATAGATTCCGAAGGCTGCAGAGGGGCTCTGCTCATGCATGGGCACCCTCTCACATAAAACCAAACACCCTGCCTTCAGGATTGATAAGGCCTGCCATAGTGGTGACTGATAGGTTTATATGTGCAGTGATGGGGTGAGATATAGTGAACCTATATCTCAGTAAGGGGTGCATGCACCACCTCACTCAGGCTGCTGTAGCAGTCCTGTGGTGTCATTTTGGAAGGCTTCCCAGGGGTGGCATAATACATGCTGCAGCCCCTGGTAGGCCTCTGGGGTACCTATGCCCTGGGTACATAGTATACCATATACTAGGGACTTATAAGGGCACCCCAGAATCCAATCTGAAGTGTACCTAAGGTACTAGGAATCCATTTTAGAGAGGAAGCAGCTAGGCTGGGGTCCTGGATAGCAGGGCCCCAGCCAGACTAAAGTCGAAAAACAGTGAAACATCAGCAAAAGGTGGGGGTAACCATAAGAAGCAGATCCTACTCTCCTACAGTCTTTAGGATCCAAACTCGGTTTCTTTAGAAGGGGCAATATAGAGGCCATTTTCCAACAGGTAGGAAATGCCCTGATTCACACATGCCCTTAAAAATCGATGACAATGATCGAGCAATAGGACCCGGGGCCAGTTTGGCCACTGCTACCGGGCATGGATCATAGGGTGAGCCTGATTTAGCTGTCATAAGCAGCTTCTCGAAATTGTCCGGAGATACCGGCCCAAATGTGTCTAAAGTGTCAGTAGGGACTTTTAAGGGCTTGGGTATTTCACTTGCAGAATTTAGCGTGGTAGTCTTTGGACCGCAAAATGCTGAGAAGATAGTTTCCACTTTCGTCCGGAAGAATTTAGCTATCTCCTCACACAGATCTTGGCTTGATTCCACTATAGCTGGACGTGGAGTGGTCAGGCTAGAAACAGTTCTGAATAATTCTTTTACCGAATTTTTTGCTAAATCAATACGAGCTGCATAGAACTCTTGTTTAGCTACGAAAAGAAGTTGTTTATACTTCTGCAATTCAATTTTGTAAAGTTTTTTTATCTGTTTCTTTATAGCCCTTTCGCCAGGTTCGCTCTAAACGTTTGCAAATGAGTTTGTGACTTCTCAAGTCTTCTGTGTACCATGGGGCAGATGGTTGCGATCGTTTAGGAAAGAAAGATTTTTGGGGGCTAATTTATCAGCAGGCTTTCTTCAGCCATTTAGTGTATGCCATGGCGGCCTCTTCTCCTCCCGTCGGCACCTGTTCGGCTGTGGAGGTAAGAAGCTCTTGCAAGGCAGTCCCCTCAATTTTATTCCATGCTCTGGTTATCATTTTTCCTTTTGGGTGAGGACCACTTGTGCGTCGAGTCATAAATGTCAACTCAAATTGAACGGCCGCATGATCTGACCATACAAGAGGCAGGAGACTTGTAAACTGTAGGCCAGGATGGTTAGAAAAAATACCATCCAAAGTATGCCCCGCTACATGCGTTGGACCAAAAACCTGCTGCTTCAGGTCTGCACTACTCATCATATCTGTTAGAGTGAGTGTATCGGAATCAGCCAAAATCTCAAGATGGAAGTTAAAATCTCCCACGATAGTGTAGGCGTCTGTGCAAAAGCCTTCTTCCAAAAGGTTACCCAATGAAGCTAAGAGTATTTCTAGCTCCCGGTGGTCTGTATAGGAGAATGCCTTTAAAGGTATGACGGTTGGAGAGCTTTAGATTGAAAGATAGGGCCTCACATGTTGCAGATGGGACAGCCTGAAAAGTTGCCCTAATTGAATTATGATAGATCACGGCCAATCCCCCCCCACTTCCTAAGAGGCCTATTTAGAGTGTGGCATAAGAACTCTGGCGGGGTGGCATTTAATATATCAGGACCAGAGGAGTTATCCGTCCATGCCTCTGTGATAAAAGCCACCTTTATATCCCACTCACCAATGAGCCTTGCACATTCCACACTGTGCTTAACTAATGATCTAGCATTTAGCAGAAGACATTTAATTACTTGGGTATCATACCCACCCGACACTGACCTTAAAAACTTATACTACAACGCGCCACTACTATCCTCATGCATGTATGCATATTCAGCACCCTTGACTCCTGGCTTGTCGGGTGCATTATTGGCCCTACATGTTGGGCCCCTAACCCACTGTGTTTTTCCCAACAAGGGTTGGCACGAGGGTGCCGGTAGGGCCTCGCACGTGACCGCCAGCTTTCTGGCGTCCATGCAGCCGACCTGCTGCGCACACCTCGGTGGCCATCACGTTGGGGACTAACCTTTTGGTACCCTCACTGAGTCAGTCTTGTGTCTTACGCGCTATGTACGCGTCCTCGATGCACATTACTGAGGCACATAGTGACGCCTCTGCTGTACGTTTGATATGTGTCTTTTGTTGTTTTTTCTGTCTTTTCTAGGTCACATCAGGAGCGTTTCAACTGTAGGGTTCACAGTTTCGGCCCGTCCTGTTTTCACAGAGGGTGCTTATCCCTTTCACTCACTAGCACTTGTTCACCACGACTTATTATTTTTTGGTCCTGATGAAGCGCCACGGATCCTTGTGACCAACCAGGCGCGAAACATGTCGACCTTCTAGTTACCTGGGCACATTGCGCCTATTGTAGTAACGCACAACCTTCGGGTTTTTTACTCTGACAAGGGTACCATCACATTAAAGACACCCTTTTGGTAACCCTTAGCCAGTTTTAACCTACACATGCCTTGTCACCCTCCACATAGGACTCACCCCACACACCCGCTCGCATCTGACGGCAGCTTCTCTAAAAGATCTCCGCTAAAGTGACCCTTCGGGGGACCCGTAGGGCATTGCAGCGCCGGCCCGACGAGGAGCAAACGCCCGATGATGAAGCATGACACCTTTCGGGGTGTGTGAGGGCAACAAGAGGCAAGACTTGGTCTTCCCTCTAACCAGTGGGTTCTAGGCCTAGGCCTTTTTTCTGGTTTCTCTTTTTTCCTCTATCTTTGTGAGTGGGTGACACGTTGCACCCCCTCCTCCGGAACAGTGCCCCCCCGCCCGTTTTGATTTACAAATTAGATCTACGAGCACGGGCACTGGACCATAACCCGCTCCTGGTCCCCCCCTCTTTTTGTTGATACACTATAATGATTATCCCCTGGAGAAGAAGGAAGAGTTTATTACCTGAAATCTTAGTGCTCCTCCAGGGGAGTCTTAATTTAATCATAAGCATCCTCCCTCCTACCCAGAGAAGAGACAAAGGTCCTGTGTACTCTTATGATTCATCTTCTCTGTAGAAAAAATGAACTGGCTCAACTGCCACCTTTAGGGCATGATGGAATACTCAAGTTGCTCTGTGCCTTAAAGGTGCAGTGTTGTTTTCTCTCAGCTCTTCAGGCTTCAGCATATATGGTTAAATTGTTCCTATTTTTCTCACCCTTCCCTTAAAAAGGTTGTGCAAGTGATTTTCAGTTCACTAGGTTTCTTTTAGTGGCTTTGTGTGTACTTAAAATAGTTTGCATGTTTGTAAGCTAAATTTTCGAAAAGTTGGAAATATAGCCTATTACAGACAGTGTAGAGAACTATTTTTTTCACATTAAAATAGTTTTTAAAAAAATGAAACTGATTATTTTCAATAAATATATGTTTGATAAAAAAAAAAGTGCTCACGGATCCCGGGCATGGTTGGAACTGTTCAGTGTTTATGACTACAATGAAGTTTCCTTGGAGGAGAACTAGGTTTTCTGGTAAGAAACTATTTGCTCTACAGTACAAGCAAAAGGATGCTGAAAGCAATGTCTATTAAAAATAAGGAACTGCACAAAGAAGCTAACTATGTTTGAGGTGGCTCTTTAGATGAAACCAGTGTCCTCTGCTGCGTGGAACTTTGCTTGTTTACATGAAGGAAAGCATGTATATGCTTTTGTGTTTGCTACATAGGCTTCTTAGGTCCTGCCACTAAAGACATACATCTATTGGAAAGTACCCATTCAGAGAGAAACTGCATCTAATGATGCTTCTCCAGTTTCTGTTTTGCCTGAAACTCCGCTATTGTACACCTTAGCTGCCGAGATTTATTCGTACAAGAATTGTTCTGACAGCTTTCTTTGAGGTCGAAGATGAGAAAAAATGTCAGTTAAGTAAATTGGGCCTGTGCAAGACTGAGGCATAAGCCATTTTATGGCAACCGATGACTTATCCAAAAAAAAAAAATACATTTGATGACGTGTCAATCCGAGATGTAGTGTTAAAAACGTAATTGCATGTGTTTTTAATGCTGGTGCATCTGTCGTGTATGTTGGCATTATATATGTAAGTCGATTTTGCATTTAGGAAGTGATTTTTGTGCTGTTTAATTTTTTTTGTCTTTCAATGTGTCTACTTTAGGTGTTGAAACCTCTTCCACAACCAGTAGTGCTACTCCTGTGTCCAACAATTATGATGCGCTGGAAGGTGGGGGCTATGCAGGTGATCCATTGCTTTATGCAGTTTTATTTTCTAATGTTCTTATGCATATATAAAGAAAGTTATTTTTGTATGATGGAACGATTGTCCTATAATGTGATGTAAAATGGTTAGTCTGTAATATGTACGATATTTATGTAAGTACTTCTGCAGCTATTCCTCTTTCACTCAGATACATGGGATTTCCCAGTTTTTAGCAAAGTGATTGGAACATTTCTTATACAGCATGATTTACTGTTTAAGGGTGAGGGGTGCTAAGCTTTATTTTGCCCCACAATACTTATGGAGGCATCACACCTCAAGTCCCAGGCAATTTTCCCCTTGAGGAAATGGACGTTTCATTTCACCCTGCATAGATTTGTTGTAAAACCGTGATTTTTAACCTGAGGTTCGGGGACCCTTGAGGGTCCACGTAGCCTACTCGGAGGGTCCGCAACTGCTTATAACATTAAATAATATGAATAGATTAATAAAGTGTATATAAAATAAAAAGCAAAATGTAAAGTTGAACATTTTAAAACCTTCTGTAAATGTATAGGAATTTGAAACTGGAGGCTAAAAATTATGTTAGTATCCTCAGATTGATTTGTGGGGACAGTAGAAGTGCATCAAATAGAATATAGTGGTGTAGACAATGAGTGGCCTAAATAGAATTTAGAAAAGCTCCAACCTTCCCATTAAAAGGAAAGTTGTTTTTTATTTGTTGATTTCTTTTAATATTTGTCTGTGAAATAAAATGTCATAATTTATGATTTACATTCTTTTAAAGAAAAATATGTAAAATCTAATTCAGTATGCACATTGATTTAATGCCCTGCCTAAGCGGTTTGTTTTTCTATAATGGGAGAGGTGTGGCGCCTGACTCCGGAGGGCGGGGCTAACAGTTCGATCCCCAGCCCCGGAAGCAGATCAGCTCAGCATCATGTGACTCTGGGCAATAGCTCACTTAATCTCCCCGACGGCCCCCAGCACCTTTAGATCCTTAGGGGTGATTAGTTCGCGCTTTACAAATACCGGGTTATAGTTAAAAAGCATTGCACTTCCAGAGTGTCTTCGGACCTACCATATTTCCTGACTACAGGATAAGGTCAGAGTTTGCTTGCGCACACAATGTTCTCGATTATGGAATCTTCATCATTTCTAACCTTTAGACTAATCCCTGAAACACCCTTATTATGTAAAAAAGTAAACCTTTAAGCTTGTGGCTAAATCTATACTGAAGAACTGTAATTTAATGAACCAAATGACCAAAACATTGATTTATTTTTATTTGCTCTTGTGTAATTCATCTAAAGTAATTTATTTTCTTAATGCATGTTTTGATCCATAGAGTTTAATTCTTCATTTGTAAGTGGTGATTCACCAACTCATTCAGTTTCTCAAACGTCAAAACCAGCTAAGCCTTTTGGTTATGGTTACCCATCACTTCAACCTGGATATCGGAATGCAGTGACTCCTCCCTCATCTGCGCCTTCCAATATGGCACCCTATCGGTCTGAGTTTCAGCCCTATGCACAGGTAAGAACGTTTAGTTTAGTAACGTATTTGCAGCCCTTCAGATAAGGTTATGGTAAAAGACTGTAATAGTGCAGATTACATTTTATTTGTGAGCCATATAAGTATTTTATGTGTGAAATGCATTTTCTGTCATAACCTGTTTCTCATTAAAAGAGGAGGGACACATTTCTTTAAAATACAAAGTTTCATTCTTTGCAGTAAAAAGTGTTCACCTATAATAAACAGATTAATCACATCTACTTTTTCCTTTACTGGTCCCACTTTGTTGGAATCACCTATGAAAGGATAATGATTTTTCAAATACTGTTGTAAAGAAAAATATCACAGGTAAAGAATACTTTTCACAAGCCAAATCCTTCATATAATTCAAGCTACTCAGTCATTCACTTGTTTACCAGTAAAATGTGTCTCTCTTTATGAAAGGGATATGCCATGACTGTCATGCCCCCACTTGCTGTGTCATTGGATCTCACTCTATTTCTGAAGGAGCTAAGGTTGCTCCATGAAGTAGGTGTAGCCTAGAGTTTGGGACTGGACTGCTTATTTTTGAATGAGACTCATCTAATTTGCAAATGGCTGGTCCTTTTCGTGATGATATACGCTAACTTTAAATAATAGCATGGAGTGCTACAAAACGTAGAAGAATCCCCAGCTTGACACATTTGCATCTATCACTTTTTAGGTCTCACATACAAACCGCTTTAGCGATTTGTTGGCAACAGACCTATTGAGTTAGATATACGGGTATAGAGTGGGCTTTGTGTTCACCACTTACTCATGTTTAGGTGACTTTCTTGTCTAGCTCAGTTCCCAGTTCTATGACTTTTATCCTTTTCTTGTTTTTGTTGTCCCAAGGAGCATTTCAGTCTCTTTGTGTTATAGTGAGTTGTATCCTTCCACTGCAGACCGCAGGATCCTACATTGCAATGCATTATTTTCACTCTCTCGTTTCTCTCCTTATTGTGAATGCTCTCCCTTTTTGCTGTCTCTCTTTTAAAAATTACCCCCGCCGAGCTCCCTCTTGCCCCGCTTTTTCTAACCACCACATGCTGATAATACAGCGTCAAGCAGCTATTTCTGAATAGTTTTAAAACCATTTCAAGATGATGCCAGATCCTGAGTTGGCTACCTGCATGTATTATATTTATGTACGTGTCTGGTATTTTTGTAGCTTCAACCTAGCCAGAAGGTAGTGGTGTGCTTTACAATGTCTAAGGCAAGCATACAGTGAACAAGTGATAGGGGAGCAGAAGTGTACTGTTAATGCATTGTGAGTTTTTTTTTTTTTTTTTTAAAGCTTGTGTGTCTTTACTTCTTACCTATATTGTAACAGCGTTGAGGCGGTCCCGATGGATAGAGGAATTTTGTTCAAGATCCTGGGTGCATAGGCATAGAAGGCATGCTTCCGTGTTTCTTTTTTACACTTCTTAGTCTTCTCTCTGATGGTGTGCTGCTGTGGCTGTGCATAGAGCCACCAGATATGGTATCTTCTCCAGTAAGCAGGAGTGTTGGTTGTGACTGGTTTGTAAATAATGCAGCTGTTTTTAAAAAATGGCGCAGGCCGGCAGTACAGTCAGTGAACTTCCATTAAGATGAGGTTGATGAGATTTTATTTCCTCAAGCCATGGAGTGAGATGTGCTGTGGTATATGGGATGCTTTTAAAAGGACGGTTGGGGGAAGGGGCAGGCAATGTGAAATATGTGGGTCCATGGAGCAGGCTGTTAAAATAATCCAGATGCAAGAGCACTAGGTCATGAAAAGCAGTTCTGAAGTTGCTTCGTGGAAGAGTTTCATTTTCTTCAGTAAACAGTGCCGCTGCCAAGCCACATTTGTTTTTGCCATTGTATTCCTTAAGGGCAAAATTGATGTCCAGGGTGAATCCAAGTGACGTGGCCTTTAGTCAAAGTTGTCAGGGTTCGTGTTATTGAGTCAGGTTGGTACTATTTGTTGCTTGTTGATCTTGGCAAAATACTGGAAATCTGTCTTGGTGGGTTTGAGCTTCAGGTAGATTTGATAGGGATTGATGTGACTCTGGGCAATAGCTCACTTAATTTCCACTCCGGCCCCCAGCGCCTTGAGACCCGTTGAGGGTGAGTAGCTGCGCTATATAAAAACGGACTTACTTACTGACAAGCAAAGAAGGTGGCATGATGACCTGAAGAGGAATGCAGTTTGGGTTCACAGCAACTCACTCCTAGAAGTAGAGGCTATGCCCTTCAATTCCTGTCCTCTCCCCAAGACCTCTCTCTTTCCTTCTGAGCATGCTTGCCAGCTCCTGTTTCGGTCCTGTGAGCGGAAGTCCTTTCTTGCTGTACAAAGGAGCCTCTGGATATGGAATAGAGAGGCCTAGGATTTTAGTCCTTTTACTTCTTGGTCCACAAGAAGTATGGGGGCCTGAGGCTTGTTCTGAACCAGTGCCTTCTGAATCTGTTGATCTGGCAGGTTCCCTGAGTCAAGGCTTGTTGGCCTTGAACTCTGGAGATTGATGTCCCCAGAGCTCAAGGACATATACTTTGATCTTCTTGTGCTTCTCAAGCATAGGCACTGCTGCAGGTTCACAGTGGTGTCCCAATACTTTCAGCTTGTTGTTCTCCCATTCAGACTGACAACAGCCCCAGGTGTTTAAATGGAAGTTCTGGCAGTCGCTTTGTTTTGTACTTTGGGAGACCATGTATTCGGGTATTTAGACATCTAGTTAGTGAAGACGAAGTCATTGACCTGAATATATCCAGTGGACGATGGCTCTTCTCCATGATCTGGTCTTTACCATTAACATACAGCAGTCTCACCGTAGTCCTTCACAGAAGCATACCATTATTGGACCAGTGCTTATGAAGGCCTTTCTTCCTCCTCACATAATCACAGATATTCTAGCAGTAATTTCAATTTGTCTTACTCAAACTCTTATCCCAGTCCTGCAGGTCTTACGCCTGACAGGCCTCATGAATATTATTGGTGCCCGATGCCAGATTACAAATGGGAGCCCTCAAGTTGTGCCTGAGGTGGCATTAGTTGCAGCATCCTAGAAGTCTCTCGGTTTGGGCATGGATCTTTCATTTGATGCATCATGATCTGCACTCATAGATCGACCGATCCAGCCCTCTGAGGAGTCTCCCTTTCAGCCGTCCACAGGCTCAGGCTACCATGGTCACAAATGCCTTCTCTCTAGGCTGAGTGCTTGTCTGGGCAGCATAGCTGTGCGAGGCCTTTGTCTGTGTCATAACAGTAACCTGCTTGTAAATGTGCTTATCTGCTGAAGCTCAGTCTTGCCCTGAAGGCCTCTCTTCAGTTGGCACATCCAGATTCTGTAAGACAACACCGCTACCATCAACTATATCAAGAACCAGAGTGGTGTGGAGTTGTGTACTTGATAGTGAGAGGTGATTCTCCTGTGGCCTTGGGCACAGTGACAGGAAGACATGCCGGTAGTGACCCTTCCCAAAGGTTCCCTCAATGTGAGAGTAAAGTCACGTCTTCTTGTAGGACCACAAATTGGAGTTACACCCCAGTGTGACTGAAGTGATCTTCTCTTGATTGTGGTTTCCATCTGTGAATATCTTCTGCATAGCCCTCGGTTTTGTGCAATCCTCTGATGCCTTCAGGATCCACTGATCTCAAGACCTGCTGTGCGTTTTGCCATAGATCCCTCTCCTGTCCGGAGTTCTATAAAAAGGTACTACCTAAGGTAATATCTGCATTTCATATGGGCCAGTCAGTTACCTTACTATCTTTCTTTCTCTTCATCCCACCAAAGAGGAGGAGGAGCTGCATCAGCTTGATTCTAGATGTGCAGTCATTTTACATTAAACACATGCAACAGGACAGAGTGGATAATCAGCTCTTTGTGGGCTTCGACAGAGCTAAAATAGTCAAGGTGGTGACCTATTGAGCCATTTCACATTGGCTCATCCTCTGTATCAAGATCTGCTATGCCCTGGCCAACAAAGATCCACCAGGTGGCATTTACGCTTATTCCAGGAGGGCTGTAGATATTTCCACAGCTCTTGCCATAGTTTTCCCACTTGCTGACATCAGCTACACCGTAATGCTTACATTCTTGCATACTTTTGCAAAGAACTACTGCCTCAAGTCTCTGATATACGTGACGGTTACTTTGTTTGAGCTATGTTGCATAATTTCTTTGGTTAACCAACACCATTCAGTCCCACCAATTTAAGATGTACTGCTTTGGGACTCAAGGTGAGTAATCTGTGGGAATATGTATCCATCAAAGCATTTGGTAACAATATGTTCGAGGCATGTGAGCTGTAGATCACATGCTTTGCATACGTTTACCATCTAGTGTTGGGTCCGGATGTTTGCACTTTGTTTTTCTTCGAAGAAGTCTTTTCCAGTCACGAGGTAGATGACTCCTCCTTTCGGTGATAGTGCGCATGGGCATCGACTCCATTGTCAGATTGTTTTTTTCCGCCATCGGGTTCGGACGTGAATTGCTGCGCTCCCGTTCGACACCATTCCTTGGGTTCCCCTCGGTGCGCAGTCCACTACCCTCAATGGTATTGTTTCTCAAACGCGTTTCCCATTCTCTGTATATTGTATTGTTTAAAAAAATTTACTTGGAAAACTCATGGTCGGCCGTTAGGCCTACCCGCGTCTGGTCACCTCGCAGTCGATGGAACGGACTTCATTTAAATTCTGTCCTGGGTGTCGCGCTAAATATCCGCGCACTGACTTGCACGAAGTGTGCAACTTGTGTCTCTCCCCGGAACACAACGAACAGAACTGGGACGCATGCCGATCTTTTCGATCAAAGAAGATACTCCGTGATCGTCGGGCTTGACGTCACGAAATGTGCCAACGAAGCGGCTCCGCTCCGGATCTTTTCAGAGAAGATTCCGAAGAAGTTTTCGATGCGCAAGGAGCCGAAGAAGAGGAGGAACACATTTCCCTGTCTGACGCCGAATCAGACATGGACAAGGACGTTCCGCAGGGTCAACGTACCGTGAGTACTAATACTCCCCTGCCCCAAACTATGCCCAAGAAAAAGGCTCCGGGCCCTCCTGTGCCTTTGGGCCAAGGTCGGCACCGAGAACATGTTTCCAACTCCCCACCTTCGGGCTCAGAACCGAAACATCAGTCAAAGCCTTCCGGCTCGGAACCGAGTCGGCCCCATTCGGGCACCGAACAGAAATCTTCGGCACTGAAATCCAAACATAAATCTTCGGAACTGAACACTTCGGCGCCGAAACATTCAGCTCCGAAAACATTGGCACCGAAAGACAAAACAGCTTCTCCCCCATCCAAGGAGCCTCGTTTCGACGTTCCGCCTTCCAGCGTGGACCCGAAACAGAAAGAACTTGCCATTAATCCGAAGACTGGTCATATTCATGTAAAATTGCCAGCTAAATGGAAACCAGAGATGGAGGAAGTTTACCACATTCCCCTTAAAAAGAAAGATGTGGCTATTAACCCTGCTCCTCCTCTTCCCCCCCCTTCCCCCCCCTTCCCCATTTGATCCTAATTTACTTATTACTCCTACAAATTCACCACAACCACAGTCACCTGCCCACCAGGATGACGGGGAAGGGGATGGATATGCACCAGATGACAATGATCCAGATGCTTGGGATGACTATAACACAGATCCTAACACTGACAATGACCCAGACTTCTACCCTACAAAACCATCTCGACCTGACGACAATGTAGGGTACATAGAATTAATTAACAGGGTTGCTCAATATCACGGAGTTCATATTCACAAAGAAACTCTTGAGGAGGATTTTCTCTTTGAGACCTTAAGTTCTTCTCAAAGAGCAACTCAAACACTACCCATGCTTAAGGGCATGATTAAGCACGCAGACGAAATTTTTAAGGACCCAGTGCGGGCAAAAATACTAACACCACAGGTAGATAAAAAATACAAACCTGCACCTACAGACCCTATCTACATTAAAGGCCAATGCTCGCAAACGAGCAAACTAACAAACAACCGGAGATGCCCCTCCTCCTGACAAGGAGTCCAAACTTATAGATGCCTCAGGCAAAAGAGTAGCTGCACAAGCAGCCAATCACTGGTGTATTGCCAACACCCAGGCTCTCTTAGCAAGGTATGACAGGGCTCACTACGACAAATTGGAACAATTGCTCCAATTCTTGCCAGATGAACATAAATCAAAAGCACATGATTTAATCCAGGAAGGAAAACTAATTTCCAACACTTCCATTAGATGTGCTTTAGACGCAGCTGACACAGCAGCTCGCGCTGTCAACACCATTGTTCTTTTAAGAAGACACGCCTGGCTACGAATTTCTGGGTTTAAACTCGAAGTCCAGGCTTCCATTTTAAATTTACCCTTCGATAAGCAACACCTTTTTGGTTGTGTAGTGGATACATCTTTAGAAAAGATGAAAAAGACACGGAGGTCGCAAAATCCATGGGGGCTTTGCCTTCCCCAGCTGGTCGGGGTTCCTTTCGCCGCTCCTTTTACAGAGGGGGCTCATAAAGTATATCGACAAACACCTCCTCTTCCTACGAAGCTAACAGAGGTTACTTTAGAGGAGGATTTCGAGGCAATAATGGCAAGGGAAGGGGCAAAGGTAACACACCCCGTACTTCCCCTGCAGCAATCAAACAGTGACTTGCCTCCTCTTCCCCGATCATTCCACACCTGTCGGGAGACGTCTCTCTCAATTCCTTCTCATCTGGAATACAATAACTTCAGACAAATGGGTCCTACAAATTATCCAATCAGGTTATTGCCTGGAGCTTACCGATAATCCCCCAAACATTCCTCCGCGAAAACACAAAATGTCACCAGAGCATTTGGAGCTTCTCAAACAAGAGGTTCACTCTCTACTGCAAAAGGGAGCTATAGAGCCCGTCCTATTACAATATCAAGGGCTCGGTGTATACTCCCTATATTTTCTCATACCCAAAAAGGACGGCTCTCTCAGGCCTATATTAGACCTCAGAGACCTAAATCTCTACATTCAATCGGACCACTTTCACTTGGTAACACTCCAGCAAGTGCTCCCACTCCTTCAGCAAGGCGACTTTCTGTCTACTCTAGACTTAAAGAACGCATACTTCCATATTCCAATACATCCTGCTCATCGCAAATTCCTCAGGTTTGTGATGGCGAGAAAGCATTACCAATTCAAAGTGCTCTCATTCGGAATGACCACTGCTCCCAGAGTATTCACCAAATGCCTGGCAGTAGTCGCCGCACATCTGCAAAGACAACATATTCACGTCTTACCATATTTAGACGACTGGCTTATCAAAGCCAGTACTCGCACAAAGTGTCTACAGCACACTTAAAGAACAGTATGCTTACTGCACGACCTCGGATTCACAGTAAATCTGTCGAAGTCCCATCTCCAACCCTCCAATTAGCAAACGTACTTGTGAGCCACTCTAGATGCACAAAAAGCTCTAGCCTGTCCCAATCCAGCCAGAATTCACAATATTCAGGCTCTAGTTTCCAAGTTTCAGCCCGATCATTCATTACCAGCTCTGGTATTCATGCAGCTCCTTGGGATGATGGCATCTTGCATCATGATAGTTCCCTATGCAAGACTTCAAATGCGTTCTCTTCAGGAATGTTTAGCACGTCAGTGGAATCAGTCTCGGGGTCAATTGTCAGATCTAGTGTTGGTGGACAGCCGCACTCATCGCTCTCTGCAATGGTGGAATCCACAGAACCTTTCCAAAGGGCGGCCTTTCATCGACCCAGTTCCACAAACGGTGCTAACAGCGGACGCATCCCTCAATGGTTGGGGAGCTCATCTCCAAACTCACACAATTCAGGGATTGTGGAGTCAAAAGCAAAAACAACTTCACACAAATCATCTAGAGGTGCTAGCAGTCTTTCTAGCGCTCAAACCCTTCCAGACTCACCTTGTAGGCAAAGCTGTCCTGATACGCACAGACAGCATGACAGCCATGTATTACATACAAAAGCAAGGGGGGACACACACTCTCCAACTGTCACACCTTGCACAAGCCATTTGGAAATGGGCCATTCCTCACAAGATTTATCTCCTAGCGGAACACCTCCCAGGAATGAACAATCAGATCGCAGATCTGCTCAGCAGACAAAGACAACAGATCCACAAGTGGGAATTTAACCCTCACGTTCTCCTCCCTTTCTTTCAGATGTGGGGCTTCCCAGACATAGATCTGTTCGCCACACACCAAAGCGCAAAATGCCCAAACTTCGCCTCCAGGTATCCACACCCATTATCCAAAGGCAATGCTCTATGGATGAACTGGTCATAAATATTTGCCTATGCTTTTCTGCCTCTCCCACTTATTCCCTCACACTAATCCTGGTAGCTCCCACATGGGCCCGTCAACCCTGGTTCACTACCTGCTGGAACTCTCAGTAGTTCCTCATCAAAAATTACATCTCACACCCAGTCTCCTCACACAGTGCCATGGAGAGATAAAACATCCAGATCCCAAGCCTCTCAACCACCAGATTGTATGAATATCATTAAAGAGGCTAGAAAACCTACTACAAGAGCTTGCTGTGCAGCAAAATGGAAGCGGTTTGTTATTTATTGTCATAGCAACCATATCAACCCACTTGATGCTTCAGTTCAAAATATAATTTATTTACTGCATTTACAGCTATCAAATCTAGCATATACATCTATACGCTTACATCTCGCTGCAATAGCTGCTTACCTTCAGAATAGACAACATCTGTCTCTTTTTCAGAGTGCCTGTTATCAAGGCCTTTATGGAATCTTAATATTGTCCTTACCAGACTAATGAGTCCACCCTTTGAACCATTGCATAAATGTGAATTGCAATTTCTCACTTGGAAAGTTGCTTTCCTCATTGCTTTTACATCACTGAGGAGAGTGGGTAAGCTCCAGGCACTAACCATAGAAGAACCATTTTTACAAGTACACCAAAACAAAGTGGTTCTTCGCACAAACCCTAAGTTTCTACCTAAAGTAGTATCTGCCTTCCACATCAGCCAATCCGTTGAATTGCCTGTGTTCTTTCCTCAACCGGATTCAGTGGCAGAAGGAGCCCTACACACTTTAGATGTTAAACGAGCATTACTTTATTACAGAGAAAGGACAAAACCTTTTCGTACTACTAAACAACTCTTTTTGTTGCTTTTGCTCCACCACACAAGGGCAATCCCATTTCTAACTCCGGTATTGCAAGGTGGATAGTCAAATGTATACAAACACTATTGTGTGGATGTGTTAGCCAGACAACAAGCTAATGTAGGCCAGGCAGTTCTACGTACACTCTTTTAAACCACTGCAACAGCTACAGGTTAGCCACCGCTTTGGGAGATTACTGCTGTATAGTCTATGCAAAGCATGTGATCTACAGCTCACATGCCTTGAACGGAAAATGCTACACCCAGTATGCATCTGTTCTTGGCATGGAGAGCTGTAGATTCACATGCGCCCACCCACCTCCCCGGGCACCTGTACCTGTTCCAGTACTATCTTACTTAGATACATACGCATGGACATCTCTATTCTACTCTTACTAACTCCATTCTCACCCTCTGCGGGAAAATAATCTAACAATGGAGTCGATGCCCATGCGCACTATCACCGAAAGGAGGAGTCACCTACCTCGTGACTGGAAAATACTTCTACGAAGAAAAACAAAGTGCATACATCCGGACCCAACACTAGATGGCAGACTTATGCAAAGCATGTGAATCTACAACTCTACATGCCAAAAACAGATGCATACTGGGTAAGTAGCATTTTCCTTCGGCTGGATGCATAATATTTCTGCAGATTCCTCACTACTCTCCCTCCTCCCCAATGTGCTGGTACTATGATAAATAAGATCCTGAGGTATGCAAACATGTTATTTGCTGTATTTGTTGCTGACATTGCTCTATCTGTATCGCTTCACAAGCCTCAGTGGGGTTCTAGTTGGTGCCTCATATACTCTGTAGATGTAACATCTGACAGGCGTAGTCGTGGCTGGAGCCATGTGAAACCAGCTGGCAGTGCTAGAGGGTCCTTGTTAGGGAAAAGGTTTTCGGGCCAAATGTGAAGCCTGGAAAGGGAATTCATAAGATGAGGAATCTACGGCGAAATTATGCATCCACTATTGTTACAAAAAGAAACCGTTCGAGGCATGTTTGTCTGTAGATGCGCATGCTGCACATACTCCTGCCATCTAGTGTTTGGCCTGGATGTGTGCAAGGTGTTTTTCTTGAAAGAATTCTTCTGCAGTCATGAGGTACTGTGACAATATGACAGCCATGTATTACATACACAAGCAGGGAGGTACTCCCCTCCTCATCTTTCTCTGTTAGCTCAGTTCAGCTAGCGCTGGGCTCTCTAACTGCTGGTGGAATACCTCCTGGGAGTGAAGAATTACTTTGCAGATCTTAGCAGGTTACAGCAACAAGTCCATGAGTGGGAACTCCACTCAGGAGTTCTCTTCGTACCTCCAGCGCTGGGGGTCCCCGGACGTGGACCTGTTCGCCACAGCAGAAAATGCAAAATGCCCAAACTTTGCCTCCAGATTCCCACACCAGCAGTCCATGGGCAATGCACTATGGATGAATTGGTCAGGGATATTTGCCTACACTTTTCCACCTCTATCCCTCATTCTGTTTGTGGTTCAAAGGCTGCGGCAAACCTCTCTCACCCTCATCCTGGTGGCTCCCACTTGAGCCAGACAACCCTGGTTCACCACTCATCGAGCTTTCTGAGGTTCTGCATGAGAGGCTCCCAAACAGGATGGACCTTCTTTGGGGAACAATGGAGAAATCAGGCACCCCAAACCGAGAAGTCTCAACCTTGGGATCTGGCTTCTTCTGTCTTAGAGTTTGGGTACCTCAATTTGCCTCCTGAATGCATAAGCATTCTCAAAGAAGTACGTAGGCCCACTACTCTGGCCTATTATGCTGCCAAATAGAAAAGGCTTGTCTGCTACTTCCTTTCAAACCACATTGACCCCTTGGCTGCCAGCTTTCAAAACATCATTTATCTACTACGCCTCCAAACATGTGGCCTAGCCTTCTCGGCTACTCTTGCCTGCTGTGGCTGCTTATCTCAAAAACAGATGACATGTCTCTCTCTTCAAGATTCCAGTCATTAAGGCTGTTATGAAGGGACGCGAGTCATTCCTCCCCAGGTGCCTACGACCCTGGTGTGGAATCTTAACATTGTCCTCATAAGACTTATGGGTTCTCCATTTGAGCCCCTTCAGTCACGTCCCTTACAATTTCTCTCTTGGAAAGTAGCCTTCCTGGTGGCTATCACATCATTGAGACTTGTTCGTGAGCTCCAACCCTTAACCTTTAAAGAACCTTTCGGTCGGGTTCATAGAGATAGGGTTGTCCTTCACACTAACCCAAATTTCATCCTAAGGTGGCCTCTCCTTTCCACCTTAACCAGTCTAGAGAACTGCCAGTTTTCTTTCCACAACCTCACTCAGTTGCAGAAAGGGCTCTTCATACCTTCGACGTCAAACAAAATGTACAATATGGATAGGTCAAATCCCTTTCGGAAAACTCAGCAATTGTTTGTTGCCTTTTCTGAACCGCATAAGGGGAAGGTCTTATGAAAATCAGGCATAGCCAGATGAATAGTTAAATGTATCAAAACATATTAACATGCTAAAAGAGTTTTGCCTATTCCTCCTAGAGCCCACTGTACCATGAAAAATGGGCCTCCATGGCCTTCGTCTGGAATATCCTCATAGCAGACATTTGTAAAGCAGCTACCTAGTCTACACCACATACTTTCACTAAACACTACTGTGTTGACGCATTAGCCCGCCAGCAAACCATTGTTGGTCAGGCTGTACTGTGTATCCTTTTTCAGTCTTCTGCAACATCCACAGGCTAGCCACTGCTCAGAGTAGGACTGCTTTACATTCTATGCACAGCATGTATATCTACAGTCACACATGCCTTGACCGTAAAATGTTACTTACCCTGTAAGCATCTGTTCCTGGCATGTATGCTGTAGATGCACATGCATGCACCCTCCTCCGGACGCCTTTTGCTGTTCCAGTTGCTATTCCTTCTTACTTATTTTGCATGGTCATCTTTCTGTCTCTTTCCTGTGTCGCTTTGCTCCAGCTCCATCCTCACCCTCCATGCGGAAAACAATCTTAACAGTGGAGCCGATGACCATATGCATTGCAAGCAAGAGAATAAGTCAGTACCTTGTGACGCAAAGAGTTGTTCAAAGAAAAACAACTTGCACACATCTGGGGCCAACACTAGGTGTCGGGAGTATGCACAGCATGTGAATCTACAGCAATGCATGCCACGAACAGATGCTTATAGGATAAGTAACATTTTCCTTTTGGGACTAGAAGGTTTGTCTATTGACCATGCAGAGCGAAACTCTGACGATCTATGCTGTCTTTTCCCCCAGCTTCTTTTATAAACGCTTTAAAAAGAGATCAGGATTTATGAAGAAAAGTCTATCTTAATATCTATTGATGGACTGGCACGAAGGAACTCCGCGCTATTTACTGACTGTCACTGACATGGATTGCAGGAAACTTTACCTGAAATTAAGATTGGGGGGTTTCTCTGAGGAATCATATGAAATTGCACCTCCAACAATGATTTTTAGGTTCAGGACAGGGGGAAATTATCATCTCTCTAAAACAATAAACAATCCATTATCTTTATTTAGTTTCTCCATTTTTGTATCATCCTATTGGTCCACTGCCTTACAAAATTCATCAATAACATCATTTGTCACAACAATTTAAGATTTCATAAAATATATATATATATATATATATATATCAATCACAAACTCCACATAGTTACATCCTTCTCATACATACCATACATTCTTAGCCATACATCACCCAGCACCACCACAAGAGAGCTCCTTTTGACCCAGCATGGTGAATTGTTTTTTCTTCTATAATAATTACATCATAGTTAGGGTCTTCACAAATGGTCAACTTGCGTATCTGTGAAATTATTGCTTTATAACCACCTTCTTCAGGACCTACAACAGATTATTTTCTTTCTTCTAGCAATATATGGGGTTTGAACTTCTGTTGCCTACTGTGGTCTCTATATCAAACTGAATAAATCTCACTATCATAAGATAAAATGTTTCATGGTACTAGAAGAGGTCCAGGGTTACTCCAATCCACATTTGTAAATGTACAGGATGGTGTCTTCTCGTACAACAAGCCCCATTGTATATAAAATAGTGCACAGGAGCAGTCTACAAATAGCCAATAGTTTTATAAATCTCCTTCAGCAGGCTGTTATCATTGATTCAGCTCGATACCTTGGCAGATAAAGATATGCCCATAGAGCACTTATTACCACGGGCATGTGTTGATCTCCAGTGCATGGGACTGGCAACATATGTTTCAGACCTCCCAAATTTTGATTGCAGCCACGTTATATTGATACACTGCTCCTCATGGCTGCTTACATCAGGGGCCAGGCTATGTTCCCAGTAGAAGGCCATGAAATTTCTCTTGACATGAAAAACGCTTTTTGGCTTGTATGTCTTTTATAAAATACATTGAATGTAAATTGAAGTGAAACATGGAAGAGTACAGTTCCATGATTTTGCAAGGTGAAAGTAGTATGTGGTATGACAGAGGTGCCTTGTCATGTAATACTAGCACAATACACAAAAATGGACCCTGGGTACTCTCTCGTGCACTTTCTCTCAGTCCTGGTAGAGTGGCAAAGAGCAGACAGGCTACTTAGAGAAACATGCGTTAAGCATTTCATATCACCAAAATGGACAATAAGTAATTGACACGACTCGAGAGCAATCCGAACCAATTTATACAAATAGCTCTGATTTGTATATATTTTTAGACACCAAAACAAAATCGATACATACAGGATAACCGGAGTTATCAATTTTAAAGCATTGTATAAATCAGTACTTTGCAGTGTAAAAACATTTAACTTTACGGTCAATGGGAAAAACATATATGCAATCGGCTACTTATGGAGTGAGTTCAAAGTCACCCACTCAGAGTTAAGGTCTTGTGAGTCCCTAGACCAGTGGTCTTCAAACTGAGGGGCGGGCCCCCCTGGGGGGCCCCAAGTGATCACTAGGGGGCGCCAGGCTCTGCCCAAAAGAAGCATTGTGCTGATAACAGTGCTTTGCTTTAAGCTGACAAAAATGAGCGGCACGAAGCCGCTCTGGAATGGCCCATCACTAACATGTTTTGTCATTTATATTTTAGCTGGGAGAAGGTGTCAAAAGGGAAGATACTCCAAATATTCTTCAAACCCCTCACCCCCACTTTTAATAGTCACACTGCGGATACTTGTATATGTTAGTAAAGCCTGCCTGGCCAGAATAGTGTGTGTGGCAATCATGTATTTGATTGCATTTTTAAAACGGTAACAGAGCGTAACTGCAATGTTTAAATATGTATAGACATATTTAAAAATTTCCAAGTTAATAAAATCATTTTGAAAAATTCTGAGGGGAGCCCCATAATTTTTTTCCCCCACTGGGGGGGTGCGCAATATTGAAGAGTTTGACGACCACTGCCCTAGACTAATTCACAACAGCTAACTCAATTTTACATGGCTCAGGGGAGTGGGGTACAGAGGTGCACTTTAGATGTCAAATGGAGCTGTCAATCAGACTCCAGGTCTTGAAATGGCTACCTTAGCAAAAAGGTACTTGCGGGACGAGTTAAGCAAAACCCTTTAGAACTTCAGCAAGGAGCTGGCCCTGGACCAAAAGTCTCCAGGCTGATCCGATCTACCTTGCTCGGGGGACTCTAGTGCAGAGGTGCTCTTGGCTATCCGTGGTGCTGAACTTGATTTGCGGCCAGAGGAGCTGGCAGGCGTGCCAAGAGAGGGTGTAAACAAATGCAAGATCTTTACGATGGAGCCACAGGGGCGGTTGCTCGTTCTTGCTGGTGAATCTTCTCTTGAAGCGTCGAGTAAAGCAGGTTGTAGTCTGACTGACCACCAACAAGCCTTGGTACATTCAAGCACTCCGGTTGAGGACATCTTTATCCAGAGAACCAGGGGAACATTGTAGAAAGCTGAGCATTGCTGAGGGTCAGGACTATAGTTCCCAGAAGCCACCTGCCCAAGGACTTTGAGCGGCCACGCCAGATGGCTTGGGGAACAGGATTTCAAGGTCGTGGAGTTAATGGTTTGTGCCTGCTGACTGCAGGGGACTTGTTCCTTTAGCCCAAGGGAGTTCTAGTGAAGTCTGGGGTTTGCAGAGGGGTTTTACCTTCCTTTTAGAACCAGCCTCTTGCCTTGGACGAGTCGAAATCCAGTGGGTGTAGGGTGGCTGCCACATGTGCAGAGCTTAGTGCCTCTCTTCCTGTAGTCCTGACTTGTCGTGGAGACGGGTCTCTTCTTGTTCTCATGTCATATCTAAGGTTCTTGTGTCTGGGATGCCCCTTAAATCCTGGATTTAGGGGGTGTTAGTGTTTGTGAAGACTAGTAGCCAAAGGGCATCTAGTCCTGCAGCTAATCCGCCCCAGTAGTGATGACATACTGTGGGTGTACGTCACTAACACTAGTCAGAACCTGATTTCTAGTCTAAATCCAGATAGCCAAAACCATCCTTGACTGTACACCTCAGCTGCAACACCCTAGAGGTGTGGTCGGCCTTGTGGAGGTCGACTCCTGCATAGCTGATTTCCAACCTGCTCATGATAAACCGTGCCTGTGGCAGGGGTAGACTTTGTCCTCAAGTGGGGGACAAGTTCCTTTGTCCATTGGCGCCATTGTAGCCTTTGAGGCTCACCGCCACACGGGTCTAATCACTAGCCATCCTGTGTCACCCCCTGCTCACACATGTCTTTGTCTCTGGCCTCTGAGAGCGACACACACTCTCCAGCATGAGGTCAGACTTATGTCTTGGTGGCAAACCTTCGAAAATGCCCGCCAATGCATGACACTGTCTATGATGCCACCTAGGTACATGCTGGTTAAACCTTGACACCACCATCGTGTCGGGGGTTAAACAGCTTGGTGTTTGACACCAAACCAAAGAAATTGGCCGGTTCATCATGGAGGCCTACCTGAACACAAGCCTTAGAAACATCATATAAATAAACAAGCATTGGCATAGCCAATAGGTCTTGCCTTTGGGACCCCACAAGTATCCAGTTATGCAGCACAATATCCTTGGTGCAACAACGTCAACTGTTGCATGGCTAAACACCCATAAGGTCCCAAAGGCGAGACCCATTGGCTATGCCAATGCTTGTTTTCAGCATGGCATGGTCCAAGAACTGATTGCTTCAGTTTGATTGCTGTCCTTCTGCTGATTGCGCTGTGATTGTGGTACTAGTCTTACTTTTTCTTCTTCCCTGTCATCCTTGTTGAACATTTTGCCTTCTATAGCATAGATATGTTTTACTATGCCACACACACATAAAAGAAGCCCTTTTCTTCTTTGAAATGGAGGTTTATTCTGACAACCGATGTTATCTGTTTTTATTATCTCAACAGATGTTATCTGCTTCCAAATGTATTTACACTAAGACATGGGTGTAATTGCTTTATTTATGTGAAAGGATTTTTTGTCAAATGCCATTTTTTTTTTTTTTCATATTCACGCCTAGGAAGATTAACTGATTTACTCAGAATCACACGGATCTTGTGCCAAAACCTAAAAGCATTGGCAAAGACGATAGGTTTCGCCTTTGAAACTATTGCCCATGCCATTGACTTTTATCTATTCTGTACAGCATGGGCATTGCTGACTTTGTCAATGATTTGTAGCCATACTGCAGTGCAGTTAGTAGTAGTGCTGCTGCTATGTAGAATGGCACAAAATGATAGTAAAAAGGTCTATAATCATCCACTGTTAATGCACTTTTAAATAAAAAAACACATTAGCCCTGGTTGCATCATAGCACTTCATAAAATTAGTCTAAGCCGCACTACAAAGCATCCGCGCTGCTATACAGCATAGCTACAAAACATTGCCAAAACCAACGGTCTCAAAGGTGAGACCTATTGGCTTTGTCAATGCTTGTCTATCAGTGTAATTGCATAAACTAGCTGTCGCCTATACGGCTGTGTCTAACTTTTTGTGAAATACCCGAAACGACACCAGAACAAAATCCATTGCAAGTGAAAATATCAATTTGGAAAGGAAGGGGTGTGCAATTTTATTTTAAACGATATTACAATATGCTACCGATCTGCAATTGACAGATAGTAACCGCACAAAACATTTCTTGCTATCAGATTTCAAAACTGCTCAATCCATCCCTGGCCAGTAAGATTCTCCCAACAACCACCGTAAAATCTTCACTTCACAGCAGCAAATCAGGCAAACAATAAGGAGCAGAGAGGGGTCTCAATGGCATCAACGAACACTGATGCACCAAGCTTCCCAAAAAGGACCGACCACCCCGGAGCGTCCGCTGCCCGCAAGCTGCGAAAACTGCACGAACAAGGCCAAGGCGTCAAGTACAAGGAGAGATTAATTCCAAGTAGGCCACGGCAGACAGGTCAGCAGCTCCAATCAACGAAAGCACCCTAATAAGGAGTCTCTGCCTTTGTGTCTTTAAACCCCAGCACGCTAAATTACAATCAGTGGTTTAGCACCAAACGTCTTCATCAAAAACAAACCGGTGCACAAGAAACAGCGAGGTGGTAATCCAAGAGGCGTGAGTCTTGTATCAAAAGAGGGCACAATCACTCAAAGAAGCATTTATGCAACACAAGCTAGCGTAATCAAATACCACCACAAAAACCACACCGGGAGAGAGCACGTGGGAATTCATTCATAGTTTTCTCTGTTGTGGAGGACTTCAAAAGATAGATAACATTTGGTGCGAGGGTCTCCGGTAATAAAGAATAACTAGAGATGAGTTAGTACAAACATGAGAGAAAGAACTGTTTCTATGAAATAATATGCGAGATTGGGGGCGGGCGGGGAGAGAATGCCACCAGCGCCAAGATAAACGACAAGGTATATGCGGCGGAGATAGAAATAGAAAGTTCGGCTAAAATGTAAACTATGCCACAGTAAAGGTGCTAAAAAATGCGTTAGTGGACTATGGGCGGGCACTAGTGGGAACAAGTGGAGGGCTGCATACACATGAAAGAGTTGGATTGGTGGCATCCACTCGCATGCAGTGAGGGTGGAACGACTGCAGCAACTTAAGCTACAGCTAGTTAAAGGACATTCACAAAAGAAGCAGACACTGAAAGGAGGGGGACACCCAGAGACCCTCGAAAGACATACTCAAGGAAATGCATACAATCAAGAAAACATACAACCACATACACTCGGAAGACACACGTAAGTAAAAGGGGCCCAGGGAGAGGAGTCACTCTTTTTCGCAGTTTTGTTTATATAGCGCGAACCCGGCCCGGAGGTATTGGAGTGGGGAAATCAGGAGCCAGGCTGATGGCTCTCATGGTATGGTAGACTGGGGTGAAGGCACAAAGGAATTGACTCTGCTCCAGCCCCACCGGCCTGTCAAAGTCAGCGGAAAGTATTGGAAAAATCCTTATTTGCTTACAGACCGCTTCGCTTTGGTGCGACTGCCAAAACAAACACCGAAAATAAAACTGAACAAGAAAACAAGCACAAACTGTGCAGCATTACAGTACGGTAATCGATGAAAGGGTATATAATCAATTTACAATTACAAACTCAATCAGACTTTCCAATGACTAACTTTCAAAGAAAAGGAAATCTTAACAGGGCTGCTTTGTACAGAACGAGTTTCGATCGTGAGTCGAATTAGAGTCCTGAAATACCTACAATAACCACACGGTGGCAACAGTGAATTAAAGATAAAACATATAAACACTCATGGCCCGAGCTTGAACGATCGCGCCTAGGTTCAAGCAAAGGACACCCACAAAAACAAGAGAGGAAAGCCAGATGGCGCCTGTGTGCGTAACTGTGCGCGTAACCGCACGCTCTAGGCCTCACAAAAAGCTGTGGTCGGCTTTTTGAAGCCCACTCAATGACAAAATTGCAAAAATTGAGCTCTCCCTTGAAGATCACATCTGTCAACCAAGGAGAATCTTCCTCCCAGAAAGGAAGATAGCAATCTCCCCATGGCCTCCCTATCATCTATTTCTCTTCTGGACTACAACGGGTATAATCATTTCCAAGGGCCCCTCACAATTCGTAGAAGCTAGATATTCAACCCACTCTCGGAGGCGGACATTTCTACTCTGCTGTCTACGTCCAAACCATCCTCTCACCTGGCGGACCACTCCCTGCCTCTCTGGCAAAAATACCTCAACCACGCTCTAACCCACATCTGGACTAGGATTATAAACAGCTCTGGTGTGATGCCAGACTGCCTCAAGCTCGGTCAAGTCACGCCACTACTAAAAAAGAAACTGGGAACAGATCCGAACAACCTTAATTTCAGACCCGTCTCCAATCTCCCCTTCCTAGCCAAAACTCGAGAAATGTGTTTTCTCCCAACTAAACCATTACATAGACAACAACAATTTCCTGAACCCTCGTCAATCAGGCTTTAGAAAAGGATGCAGCAGGGAAACGGCTATTCTGGACATAGTAGATGACCTTCACAAATCCCTGGATACAGACTTATGCTGCCTGCCGATACTCCTAGACATATCGGCGGCCTTCAACCTGGTCGCCCACAAGCTTCTCCTGGATTCCCTCCAAAAAAGGATCTGCGCGGATGGGGTGGTCCTACGCTGGTTTACAGAACAGCTCTCAACAAATAAAAATAATCAATAGGACCTCTGACACAACAGCAATTACCCGGGGTGTCCCCCAAGGCTCTGCTCTCTTGCCTACACTGTTCAATATCTACATGAAACCCCTCAGCGTCATTCTCAACTAAGCATCTATACGAAGATGACACCCAGCTTTATATGGAAATCTTTAGTTACAAGTTGAGGGGAGAATAAGGGAATTCAGCACTCAAGACAGTGTACAAATATTAATACGTAAATGTCAGTTTGTGCGGTGCTCAAAAATGGAGGGATGTCATCCCAGCATCCCTTAAACAAAGGGTATTAAACAATTGGCACAAGCCTCTAAGCACACTCAATTGTGTACAAAATTCAGTAATGTGAGTCATCCAGACGTCCATATATTCTCCAGTTTTTTATTTTTATTTTATTAGTTCAGAGTCCTCAGCCAGCCAACATGTGTTTCGTCAGTGAGCATTTCGCCCCTCTACTTCCTCAGGGCTGGAAAGATTAAAAACTCGTCTTACACAGACATCTTGTGTATATATTTGGAGCATTACACCCTGTGCCAATGTTAACTGATGCTTGATAAATTTTACAGAGCACAGTAAGTGATGGAAACCCATGCTTCTCTTCATCATAAAAGCCACACTTTCCATAATCAACATTTAGCATAAAAGACAGTTATTTTCATGTGACTCATGAGCCATTTCTTATATAGATTGCCACTACAACCTGGAAGTTGTAGTTTAGAGAACTGTAGTCTCTAAAAGGCTGGCAGCTTTAAAAAGGGCCATATCACATTTCCATATGCAGCGTCTGCCTCTGTTGTTTTAAAAAAAAAAAAAAAAATGTAATGTGTATAAATTGATTTTTTACATTCTAATTCTAATCGTTAAAGTGTTCCAACATAGTATTGAACTGGCAGGAATAACTAAACAGTTAGATGTTCTCCGATATAGTTATTGGCATCTATTACACAGAATCACTTTACCTCTATTATTGCTGTGCAAGACCTCTCAGAATGTTCTGTTCAGTGCCCTAAAAACATGTTTTTATGAAGCTGTTACATAGAGATTGATGTATCCTATTTTCTGACATTTTGTACTTTTTTATGCTTTTCAGCAGTATCCTGCAACTAATCAGTTGTCGTCATCTTTAGGAGGATTGAATCTTCAAAGTTCTCAACAGGCAGAATGCTTGAGACCAGTCAACCTTACTCAAGAGAGAAACATTCTGCCTATTTCTCCTCTTGAAGCACCTGTCCCCAACTTGAATCCAGATCTTAAGAAATTAAACTGCAGCTCTCAGTAGGTACCCTATTTTGTGATAGTAAAGTGGACAGCATATATTGGACAAAGAGGTGCATTGCTTAAATTTACATAAAGAATCTGTCAAGTCGAATGATAGTAGAGATTTCATATGTTGAAGGAAAACTTAGTTTGTAACCTTTTCTCTGCTACTGTTGGTAAGAGGACTGTCGAATGCTATTCAATATATGTTTAAAGTGCAACTTTCATTGTAATGCTGTAAGAAAAAATTACTTTTTTTCACCAAAGTCACCGCATTTGGAAGGCTTGGATGGCATATCTCACTGCAAATTAGTGTTTATCATACACCTATTTGGACTGTTTTTCTGTGTTATTGTCTAGCTGGTAGTAAGCTACCATTCTAGTTGCATGTATCACAACTTTTGATTAGGCAATTAAATGTACAATCTTCAATACTTGTGGAATTTTTATTTCAAAATGACTTCTTTGTTAATGACACTACCTTCTAAATGTTTAGCGAAAAGGCCATGTGTGATCAAAAGTTTTGTTACTGTACAGCACTGGTTTCAAGGGCTAGGTCCACAAAATGTGCCTTTAAATACTTAGGTGACATTTTATGTGTTACTCTCATTTACCTTGATCGCATTCTATTTCTGTTTCCCTTGCTGATGTTCCACAAACTTTGCCAAATTTGTATTAATGTATTTATTTCAAAATTCATAAAACTGCACCATTATCGTATG
This sequence comes from Calotriton arnoldi, assembly GCA_963921515.1. Taxonomy (NCBI): domain Eukaryota; kingdom Metazoa; phylum Chordata; class Amphibia; order Caudata; family Salamandridae; genus Calotriton; species Calotriton arnoldi. The sequence goes on along the minus strand of CAWUFW010000212.1, from coordinate 2,280,357 downwards.
GTATTTGAGTGTGTCGTATAAAACTAGTTTTTATATACAACAGATCATAACAAAAGAGCATTACATAGATTATCCATAGGAAACATTTAGCCAACTGCAATGTTAGAGGACAGAACCGAAGTGCAGATCTGAGTAGAGATCTTGGTTTGAGTTCAGAAGAAAGTAATTTAGAAACTGGTGAAAAAGGAGGAGTTTTAAGACACTTTCAGATTGTGATAAGAGTGGGTTTCTATCTGATAACAAAGGGGAGGGGTAGAGAACTTGAGTTGGTAATAGTAGCACCGGTGAAGGATTGTGTTAGGGCAATGTTGTTTTGAATTTGGATATTTTAAGTTCAGAAGAATTTCTGATTCAGAGACTTCTCAGACCACCAGTAATTAAGAGCAATTCTATCAGGTAAGGAGGGTTGCTGTGGTGGATATCTTTGTAAACCAAGCAGAAGAGTTTTAAGTGGTTCCTACCATGATGAGATGCCAGTGGAGGTAGTGCAGTATGGGGGTGTAAACACATTTGCCTGAAGTGGCAGCAAGCGCTGGCCACTAAATGTTGTACTAGTATGAGTTGTGCAGTGTATGACTGGAGGGCGTCTGCAAGTATGGCATTCACAAAAGCAAGTCTAGAGATAACTAGGGTGAAGAATGCCCACCCTCAATGGATTTTACCATGGAGGAGAGCAAAGGAGCGAAACTATTGAATCCCCGGGTGTCCAGAAAAGAGAAAATGTGCACTTGCGAGAGGGTGTCGAAAGAAGGGACTGAGTTTTCTGGGGTTTTAAAATGAAGGAGCAGTGTAGGTAAGGAAAATTTTTGTTTTCAAAATAAAATGTAGCAAAAATAAAATAAACCTAATCAATCTGACAACTTTTCCCTTTTTATTTATGTACTTGTAAAGCACATCTGTCACCCCCAGGCATCATGACGCTCTAACATGGACACAAGAAGAGAAAACCAGAAGGAAAAGGACAGTAGACAGCAAAAATTTGCACAAAAGAAAACTTTTCAGCTTCTTGTGAAAAAGAGTGCTGGATAGTCTATTGGAGGTCAGGTGTAGGGCCCAGAAATCTAAAGGATCTTCTCGCACATTGTTTCTGCGTTTAGCAAGAAATCTGGACTACGAAGCAGACCCTGATTTAAGGGATCCAGCCGGTGGGATTATAAACAATTAAAGAGGAAAGCAGTTTAGGGCTTTTGTTGTCGAAGGCCCATGGAATCAAACAGAGGTTTAAACCACTTCCTAACCGGAAGCCATTGCAGGGGACTGCCTCATGTCGGAAAAGTGGTCATACACCCAAAGACCGACTAACATATACACTGAAATGTTTTGGGTTCTTTATACATTAGCAATCTGGTAATTTGGGAGACCTACATTTAGGGCTTTCCTATAGACTATAAATGAGAGTATAGTGGAACTAATTACCATAGCCCAGTTGTTGCAAGGTAGAGGAGTGAGATGTTTCCTCAGGGTTTTCAGCAGAAGAAAGCAAACAATCCAAGTGATTATTTTTTTTGTTTAAACCTGAGCCTTGAGCGAGACGACTTGGTCAATCTAGAAGGTAAGATTCTTCACTTTGGTAGCAAACGAGGGAGGGTTTCCCATGGAGGAAGGCTAAAGTGACCGAGTCAGTTATCAAAATTTTGGTTTTCAGATCACTTGAGGAAGTTGGCTGCCATCCTATCAGCCAACAAATACTCTTTGCTGGGTAGTTCATTATCGGATGATTCATTATTGAATGCAATGAGGAGTTGAGTGTCCTCAGAGTATGACAGTACCTGGAATCCAAAGCTCATAATCAACTCCCTTACAGCCTGTACATGTATTTTAAAGATGATGAGAGAGAGTGACCCTGCATCCCAGTGGCTAGTCTTTATAGCGAAAAGGGAACAAGGCTTCAGTTTTGAGCAGCCTGACAGGAAAGAGATGAGCCAGACCTGAGCTGTCTCAGTCAGCCGAGCTCCACTAACCCCTCTATGGTCAAGAAGAATGGATTGGGCAAATGCATCAAAGACCAACTGCACACAGGGCAAGTAGCAAGAGGCTGGCAGGGGAGGCAGAGATCATCAGAGTATTGAAGGAAGAGCTACTACCAAAGTTGTCTTACTACCCAAAGCTAGAGTCCAGTCCAGAAAACCCATGTTTTCAAAATCTTGCTATAAACTTAGCAAGAAAGAGACCTATGAGTTTGCTAAAGGCCAGAAGAAGAAGAGTGATGGACCTTTTAGTTTTTTCTGTCCTTTGGACCTTGGCGTCCACCTTTTTATTAAAACAATAACTATCCAGCACCTGCTTTGAATCAAGAGAACTTTGATGGCCTGGTCGAGAGCTGGTGTTGGAAACTGGGGCCAGTGGTTTTAAGATGACAGGGAGGCAAGGATTATCAAGAGAGCCCGATTTAAGTTTGTTAATGACTACAAGGATCTCAGATTGGGATACAGCAGAAAATTGCAGATGTTAGTCGATGGGTGTGTACCTCTTGCTCAGTTCCTGGAGAGGGACCATTAAGACACAAGTAGCTAATCTCCTCTTTTCATAACTTCTATATATATTTACAAATCATAATAAAGCGTCAGTGTTCCGTGAAACAAATGAGCCACGGTAGAAGTGGTTTTACAGTTTATTATAGTGCACAGTTGTTTTTATTGCAGAACACGTAGAGGAAACAACCACCCCTACTGTGAATAAGACCCATGAGGAGTTGAAATGTTTTGTCCCTTCTGCCTTTTCTGCAGTAAAATGAACTGTGAAGCCACTTCTGGCGTGACTCGTTTGTGACATGGAATGCTTTTATTATCTTTATAAGGGCCTCTGGATTGCCTGTTACAAGCCCCAGTTTGCAAGCGGGAAGCTCTGCATCCAACTCGTAGAGCTGTAATGTCTGTCTGTCTATCTATCTATGTGTTAAAGGGATGTTAGGTGAAAATGTCAGTTAAAACATACAGTTTTAAACGAGAACCCCCCCCCCCACTAAAATACTCCAGTTATAGTTATCTCAAGTAACTATAATGCATGCAGTAAAGTAACTATAACTCGCACCCCACCATGCAGAGTTGCCATTAATGGCCATTTCAAATGTTGGACTGATGTTACCAATGATGTCATAGAACATGTCATGAGTGATGTAATATGGAAAGTCATTAGCAGTGCATAGCGAGGCACAATTTACTTTACTGCACAAATTATTGTTACTTGAGATAACTAGAACTGGTAAATTTCAGTACTTTTTTTTCGATTTAAAACTTTGTGTTTAATTGACATTTTCACCTAACTACAGTGTCACTTTAATTTTTGTTTTTTTCAGTGAATTTATAATGTTTCTTTTAATATAAAGTAAGATATAAGTACAATTCCAAAATGTTACTTTAACCTTTAGTGTTTTAAGTGAATTTCTAGTATTTATTTTTATTTAAATTAATATTTTAAAACGATACATAAAGCCAACCCCACGCTGGGGCCATGCCCTACATCCAAACACCATGGGCAGCAAACCCCCTCAGGCACCAACTCCCCGTCCTTCGCTTATGTCCTTCGACAGTGTGCGGCATGGGATTAGCCGCAGGGCCTGGCCTCCCCCCTCCCCCCATGGGCACTGCCTTTTTAAAACACAAATATATATTGTTTTACTCGAAGTCCCCTGAGAGAAGCACGTGCTGGACCCCCACAGAGTCTAGGGAACCTCGCTGGCTCCCGCAGGGCACCTGCAGGATCGCAAACCTAAACATTTTTTTTTTTTACATTTCGGGGGGAGGGGTAAGGGGGGGGCGGAGGAGTCCCAAAGGGGCCCCCTTTCCAAAATGTAAAAACAAAAATGGTTAGGTTTGCGATCCTGCGTTCCATCTGGGACTCCTCTCTCCCGCCTCCCCTAAACATGACCGAGTCCCCGTGCCCTGTAATGGCGACGGCAACATTTCACGTCATGTTGCAGCTCGCCAGTCAGAGCGCGAGGTCCTGCAGGAGCCTCTCCCTCCCTCTGGAGCGCGACAGCTGACGGGAAGAATAGCCCCTTTCTTCAATCAGATGGCTCCATTTTTAGGTCTCGGCTGGCGAAAGCAGCGCGCATGCGCTGCTCTCGTCATATGAGAGCTTCTTGGAATCAATACAGATTCCAAAGCTCTCGGAGGTGGAGTTGAAGCCCCGCCCATCTTTTTAATTGGTTCGCGTCATCTTGCATGCAAAACGCTGGCTTCTGATTGTAAAGGCGGCTTCTTAGTCCCTCCTTGTTGCCGTTTTGTCTCCTTTTGGCCCCGCCCACCGTGTTTGGATCGTTTACTGGCGGCGTGACACTCTCTCCTTCATTAGTCGGTACGCACTTTTTTCTGCTCATTCGGCTTTGACAAACTCCGCCGCGTGTTTATTTTCGCATCGCGCTTTCACTTAAAGTGAAAGCGTGATGCGAAAATAAACACGCGGCTGCCTTTGCGGTACCACGCTTGTTGTTGATTTCATCAGTTGCGTAAATGCCCGTTCTTTTCGAGAATCCATGTGAAAATGTCATTTTGAATTAATGGTTCGATAAAACTTAACCCCTGTGCCCTCTTCGCTCCTAGCTTCGCCATGTTCCAGCACAACAACCCTTGCTGCCAGCCTCCCTGAACTCACTCCAGCCCAGCGTGTAAACACAGCCAGCTCCCCTCGCCATGCCTGGAGTGTGTGGCGTGTCACACCCTGCCTCATATTTAATGACAACGATAAGGCCGCTGCCTGCCTGGTGGCAAGCGTGGCCAGTCCAGATGGTTGTCTCTGTAAGTGTGTTGGCTCCCCCCTGGCGCCCTATGACAAAAGGATACATTCATTTCTGTTTTTTATGATTCCCGACCCGCCCAAGTCACAATTATCATATTTCTTTCTCCAAAAGGCTATCGGGACAAAGCTCCCTTTCTTTCACCATCGTATTCTCAAAGCAAAGTTTTGAAGGTGTGCCCACAAATATATCAGGTGACGCACAGTGACCGTGCTCCAATGCCCTCCCTTTACTCACAGATACGTCACGTGGACCCCTGCAATACCCTGACACACCTCCTTGTAGTGCCCCTGTGCATTACTCACGGGCGTGATTGGCCGCCATCTTGACCCTGGTGCATGCATTAGCATTCGTGCTCTCTGCTCGCGGTTCGCGGTGTCCCAGATTTTCCTCAAGTCCACCCAAGCTACCATATTCCCTGTATGTACAATGCGGGGTCTGTGGGTTTACTGTTACCAGCCTCCTTGGACTTCCTGTCAGTTATCACTGCACGGTCTCGCGCTTTGTTGCGCCCACCCAGCTTGCCTGTTTCCCAGCATGCTCTTTAATGACCGGGCGCAGGAGCCATGGCTGGGCAGCCGATCAATCGCCCCCGTAGCTCGTCCTGGTACTACACCTTTAAAAGAGAGATGCTCCTGGAGAGATCTGATTAGCTGAACGGGCTGTCGGAGCAGGAGAGGAAAGGACACCTTTACAAGAAGCTCTGCTGTGTGGGTAGGTGATGGGAGGGAGGGGTTCACGCGTAGACTGCCCCCCAGGTTTTGCTGGAGTGCGTTGGCTGTGTTTGTAACTGTGGCAGCATATTCTATTGGCAACCAGGTGTCTAGGACACGCCCCCAGAGACAAGACTACTTGTACTGCGCATGCGTGTTATTATTGCACAGGCGTGCAGAAGTGTTTGGGTATTAGGTGTGAGATTTCACTGTCAGATTATTGAAGACATGTGGCTACACTGCACTGGTGTGCAACCAAACTTTACAGTTGTGTGTGTGATGGCTGTGTAGTTGTGGGACCACGCTGTGTAGGTGTGAGTGATTGAGTGCTGTTTTTTGACCTGGTTATGCAGGTACGTGACGCACCCCGATGGTGTCACTATTTCTTCAGTAGTGTGATTTGTAGTGTGGGACTACAATGCACAGGCAGGTGACTTCCTGTCCAACTACACCGTCTAAGTGTTAACCCATGCCATGCACAAGAGCTTTTTGTGCAGGGCTTCGACTGAAACAAACCGGGATGTATCCATCATGCAGGTGTGTGTCGTGCACTGCACAGGTGTGTGGGGACACGATGTAGTGTGAGCCTGCCTTTTCCAGAGTGCCCCTGCGGGTGTCCGAAGATACGGATTACCTGGTTGCCTGGACGTTGAGGCGAGTGGTGGGAATCACAGTGTACTCTGCGGGGATGTAAAGGTGCTGGTCTTGTGACCGGGATGCTTTGCAGTTATAGAAAGGTGGGAGGAGGGTGGTCCCTGTAGTGTGTGAGTGTTATTTCTATGTGTGTCTCTGGTTGCTTTGCAGGTGTTTGGGAGTGCGTGGTCTGGAAGGGGTTGAGTAACTGTTTAGTAAGTGGTCTCTCCTTAGGCCTAAGAGTGGTCGTCATGGGCATGTGTGAGGGTGGGTCTCTGGGTTTGCGACAGTGGCTTTTCTATGGGTATGGAAGGGTGGGTGCCCTTCGTGTCTGCAGGGATGCAGCTCATGTGGCTCCCATGATGCTCTGCGTGTACGGGAGGATGGGGCGTTGCAGATTTGTGAGGTAAGGAGAGTGTGACTCGGGGTGTGTGAGGGTGGATGATCTGCAGGCGTCTGTTAGGTGCTCTGTAGGTGTGCGAGTGGGTATTCCCTAGGTGTATTGGTATAGGTACTTTGCAGATGCAAGAATGGGTGCATGGCTGGTGTGTGAGGTGGTTGTTCATTAAGTGGTTGGTGAGGCCAGGTGCTATGCCCGTGATTGTGGGTGGGCACTCTCTAGGCGGTCATTTGATCCTGTGACTCCCAGGGCGTTCTGCAGGTGTGCAAGAGTGGGTGTTGTTTTTGTGTGTGGTAATGCTTCTTCCCAGGAGTTTGAGAGTGGTTCTTTCAGTGTGCTAGGTTGGTGAGTACAGTCGCTATGCAGGTGATTGTGGGCGGATACTCTCCAGGCAGTGAGCTGGTATTGTGTCTCCCAGAGCGTTTTGCAGGTGTGCAAGAGTGTAGTTTTTTTGCGGTTAAATGCATGTGTGGGAGGGCTGGAGCTCCTCAGCTTGGGGAGAATGTAAACACAGGAGCTTGGTCTGGCTGCGGAACGGGAGGGGGCTGCAGCACTCGCTGCCTCACAAAACTTGATTTATGACTTTTTTATTCGGCGTTTTGAAAATGTTTTGACACCTCCCCTCGGCTGCTCTGAATGTAAAGTACACGTCCACACTGGATTAAGCGACCGTTTATGTATCATTACACTTATGTTACACCACAGTTATTGAGCGTTCGCAGATTTTTTCGTAGATTTATCTCACAGTTGCCAATTGTTTCGTTGTAAATATTCTTTGAGTGTGCGTGTGTTTCTCCAGCTGTAGTGGGTGTGTAGGGATGGCCATGGGGCTGCTTTGAAGGGGAATATTGTGCCTGTGAACATGTGCTGTGTCAGTGAGAAGAGATAACAAGCATTGAAAATGCAATAGGTCTCGCCTTTTATTAAGTTAAAGCCATTTGCTTTGCTATACAATACCATTAGCAAAGCAAATGGCTTTAACTTAATCAAAGGCGAGACCTATTGCATTTTCAATGCTTGTTGAATTTGCACTCCTGCTGTACTCTTGTGAACCCTAACTGTCCACATATGCAAACATTTTTTAACCTTAATTTCTCAAAACTACTGTACAGATGTACACCAAATCACAAAAGACACGCTTTCAGGACCAAGATATAGCTCATTGACAAATTTGCCGTAATTCCGTTCATCCGTTTTCGCTGTATTGCGTTCCAAAAATAAAAAGTCCTAGGAAAATGCATGGGGATTTTGCGTTTTGGGCCCCCCCCCCCCCTTTTTCTCGGTCCCCACTTGACAGATCCCACCCAAAACCTTCCAGTCAAAACGAAGAAAAAAAAGTTTTTTGAAGATTTATCAAATGGTACCAGAGTATTAGCAAGTCAAAAAATGCTTTTCCTATGGAAATGCAGACCTAAATATAACTATCCAGTGCCTACTGCCACTGGGAATAGAGAAAAATCTCTCACCCCCCACCCACACACACCCCCACACACACACACACACAAATAAATCCCCCCCCCCTAGCATTCACCCTACCTTTTGGCAGATGCATCTAGCTAGTAGATTTTTTTTTATTTAAAAAATGTTTTGGGCCAAGACACTCGATACCCCCATACTGCAGTCAAAAATTCTTGTGACGGGGTTATGGAGAAATTTCCATTTCCCACACATCAAATATCCATCTCAGGTATCGAAGATAAATGTTGTCTTGTCAAGGTTGGTGGCCTCCTCTTTTGAGTGAGTGTATTGCACAGACTAGAAATTTGTAATCTGTAAGGCACCTTTCCTAGTAGTCATTACTTCTGCCAAAATACTCCTCAAGCTTCTGGATTTCTTGCCATTACCTACAGTTCTTGATAAAAAATTGATGAAAATCACTTAGCGTTTACTCTTAAGGTGATGTTGGATTTTCATTCTGACCAGGTGGTCCCTCTTCTGGTCTTTTTTGAAACAGGCCTCAAATGCAGCTGATAGGTTGTGCTAGATTTCAAAATGCACTTTGTGACTACATTGACAGAACTCAGACATTCTCATCAACTAACCATATGCTTACGGTCACTTAGAAGCAAGTGGAGGGTAGCCAGTGGCAAAGTGAGACGGGTGACGGATTGCATTAAGTATGTGTACCACAAAGTCAACGTAAAACTACATAAAGGTTGCAGTTCTTTCAGCTCAAGGCAAAATTGTGGCACAGGCATTTTTAACACACATGCTTCTGACTGTGTTCTTCCATAGCAGCTATATTGAGAACCTAGAGAGTCTTCAAGCAGTCTTGTCTGTGTGTCGACATTAAGTCAGATGTGCAAGTGGGATAAACCAGTCTTGAAAAATGTATTTCTCTTCACCTGTCTCCCAGGTATTTTTTGATTTCTGTTCAATTTACATAGTTTGGCAATCTGTAAAAGATCCATTATTTTTATTACTTCTTTTTATTGTTTTTGAAACACAAAAGGTATGCACACCAAACACGACACAGGGCATTATACCATAAATGCAGAAGGAGTTACAAACTTCAACTTGGACATGATAACAAGAAACCTAAGTGCATGGAAGGGCCAAATGTCTCATAAAGGAAAGAATCCCTAGAAGTGAATCATCCATTTGCCCCATATTCTCTTGTACTTCCCTGGGCATCCTTTGCTTGCATATATAGTCTATTATGCCAGAGCACAGTAGTTCATACCACAAAGCCATTTGGACATCAAAGGGGTGTTAGTGGCTCTCCAGTATCTCACAATATTGTGTCTGGCGATAAAACCCACATGTAATAACAAATTGTCTGCTTCCAATCCATCCCAGACATTGGTTATAACCAGCAAAGCGCATTTGGCATCCAAACACAGAAGCCCATGACATCCTGTATTGTGGAGTGGACCAGTGCCCTATAAGCCTGGATCTTAGAACATGTCCAAACCATGTGAAAGAAAGTCCCAGTCTCCTTTTTGTACGTAGTGCACAACGCAGTAGGAGATCTACCCATTTTGTACGTACTGTTTGGGGTGTAATAGAGCCTAAGAAAATATTTAAATTGTATCAAGCGTAATATCGCTGAAATCGGCAGTTCCGTGGCACCCATCTTTGCCGGAATCCTGTCATCATCAGCCAATTCACCCAAGTCAGCTACCCATTCTATCAATTAAGGACTGGAGTGGATCCCGGGAGTTCACCACCAAGTCCCTATATAAACTTGAAATAGCCTTCTTTTCCATACGTGCCAGGATCCATTTGGCCTCTAAGATTAAAATTGGGAAGATGGTTTGTGGCATCTTTATGCAAATCAAATTCTATGCTTAAATCTGCGTAAGACTTGATATGTGTGGACACCCATTCATCTTCCAATGTGGAAATCCCAATTTTATAAAAAGAAGAAAGTCCCCTAGGTTAGATACGGCGAAGATCCATGTACCGGGCCACGGTTGTGTCTGTTTTTATCCAGGCCATCTCCAGCAAACCCGGAAACCGGAGGAACAGAGTCAGAGGGATTTTGGCCATATACGTGTGCCAGTACTCTGACCCTCAAGACAACTAAATTCAAATCCAATAGCAGGGTTGTCTCTATGCCCAAACTCCCAGTCATTCGCAGGGAGCATCTCTGCTGCAGAATAGTAAAGTTGTATATCGGGTATCCCTAAACCCCTGCCTTGGGGTGATTGGACACGTTTATTAACAGCCATACTTGACCACTCTACCCACCCAAAGATAAGAGGAAAATGGAGACTGAAGACTTTTAAAGAATGAAGTGGGTATGGAGCATGTGTAGTTTTGTTAAATGTACAACACTTGCGGCAGTGACATCATTTTATACCGTGGTTTTTTGCCCATTATTGAAATGGGAAGTTCACTCCACATTATCTACTGGTTCTTTAACTTCCCCAACAAAGAGACCATATTCAGTTGGGTTCGTGGATGTCCAAGTATTTAAAGGGACCATGAGAGACTCGTAGGGGGTAAACGGGAAGATCCTCAGGTTCCTCAGGCTTAGCAGAATCAAAATCGATTTTTATGCTAGGTAACCTTAAGGCCAGGGACATCCCCTTAAATCCCTAGGATCTGCATGATGCTGGGAACCAACAACCTTGACCTCTGGAGGTAGATAAGTACATTATCGGCATATAAGACTATACGGTCCTCGATAGCACTGCCCTGGTCAATACGCATATTGACGAATCCACGTCGCCAACGGTTCCATGACCAGAGCAAATAGGAGTGGGGAGAGTGTACAGCACGGTCTCGTTCCCCTCTGTATCGAGAAGGGCCAGAACAAAACTCCATTTATTCTTACTCTAGCCCAAAGTTCATTTTGCCAAGGACTTGGTAGATAAATTAAAGGATTAGAGAAAGAGAAGTTACCTGTAAGTGTAGGTCTCCAAAATAGGCCAATTGTATACATTCATATGTGACCACCATTCTTTTCCATATAGATAACTAGTATACAGATTTCAAAGTAATCCTCTAATAGTAAAAGTGTGTTGCACCAGCAATAAATAACACCCTCCACTCATGGAGATTTTCTTTCCACTATGGACTTACAGATGCTTGCAGTTATACCAATTTAAGGGAAATATTCAAGATTTCAATGCAAGATCCATTCATAAGCTATACAAGGTCCTGACAGTGCTGTAAGGTTCATCTCCATGCTGTATCCTCCTATGAGGAGTACAAATAATCTGACTAACTCACAGCTGTTCCATCCTCATCCAGAGAATTGTGGAAAGTTATCTCTTCTATGTCCATTCTGGGTGCAGAAGCTGCAAAGATGTATATTCCTTCTTCAGAGTAGACTACATTTCCCAATTTACCTCATTGTTAGAGTGAGAGCAACGCAGTCACTGTGGGGCACCATGGCTTCTTTCTGACACCTCTTGTTTCTCATGAGAGAGCTACTGGAATGCTTCAGTGACAACTGGTTGCACTGCTATATCAGAACCAAAATCATGAAGGGTCAGCTTTTTAATAAATATGAGTTGGCAATGACTATCTTAGCGGATGTTTATTGACTGCAGGCAGTGGAGAGAGACCGCCTTAATGAAAAGTGCAGTGCAATCATCTTTTTTGCCAGTAGAGAAAATATTATCTCTTGAGTAGTCCATCTTTCTCTTGAAATCTTCTTACTTCTTGATTCATTTGTACCATGTCAGAAAGATAACGTAACAATATTGAAAATCAGGCAACATGGAGGAACAAGATTATGTGCCCTATCTAGGGAATCCTGACTCTCTCGAACTGGCTCTGAAAATAGGACTCTGTGGCACATCCTCCAGGAGAAAAAAGCACCACAGCTGACACCCTAATCAGTGTGCTCTAGGATAGAACATGAAGTGGTTCTGAGTTAAAATTTTATTGTCACAATCTTTGAGATTTCCAGAATTCCACTTCTTTGCTACAGGAAACTCTGCAAAATGCCCAAAACTTACATCCAGGTTTCTATGAAATACAGTAGGCCTGGGCGGTAAATTCCGTTCCGCTCGCGGAATTTGCAAAATTTTGGCAGTTCCGCAGAGAACGCGGAATTGCCGAAAATTCCGCGATCCGCGGCGTAGTGGAATTTTTTCCTTGTTCGCGCTTTCAAAATGCGCGTGCGCGCGGTAGCGACTTACCGGGATCCCTGCGTTCGCCGACGAGTTTTCCTATCCGTTCGCGCGATCCCGCGAGAGTGTGCGATCGCGAACACGTCATTCGGACGCGCCATCGGACATCTGCGTTCGCGAACAGGAAACGCTCATCGCGAGCGGGCGGGACAAGTGAAACAAGATGGCCGCGCCAATTGGCGACCGCATGGGCAAGTTCGCGAGATATTTCCCCCCCGAGCACGCAAACAGCGTCCCCGAACAGGAAAAACGCATTGCGAACGGGCGGAACAAGCAATTCCGCGTGCTCGCGGAATTCTGCGTGCTCGCAGAGATTTTTTACCGTTTCGCGGAATTTTGCGTAACGCGGCTACGCAAATTCCGCCCACCCTTAAAATACAGTGACAGGGTCCTGGTTAAAGAAATGTCTTGACAGCTTTCTTTTCATCCTCCTGTTGTCCAGCATCATATAGAAATTCAAACATTAATTATCAAAGCAGGTTGATTCTGATCATATCCATTTGACTATTGCAGTAATATTATCTAGACCTTCTACAACTATCATACCACTCATATTGGATCTTGCTTTGCTGACAGAATCTCTCTTCCAGTATACTGGGAGATAGTTCCTCCCAACCTGACTCCTTTAAGATTGGCAGCCTGACATCTGAAGCCCTTCAATATGTGCAGCTAGGTCTTCCAGATTTCTGGTAGATTCTGAAGCAGGAGAAGAAATTTGTCACCAGAAAGTACAATGCCCCCAAGTGGAAGAGGTTTTACATCTGGTGGTACACAAAGAATCCAGTGCCTTTACTGATGTCTGGAAGAAGCAATTATATGCTGCATGTAATAGTCGGGTCATTAGCATTTTTCTTTGTGAGTACATTTGTTATTTACTGCTGTTTATAGGAAGCACCTTTAAATCTTCCTTTTCCTACTACATCTGTCATTATAAATGTTTAGAATACTTTTATAGGTTTTTTTCTGCTGGATACTTTTTTCTGCAGATTCCTCCCCTTATGCATATCCTGCAGGTGCTATACCGGCTTTGAAAACACTTTTCCCAGTGATAGGTCTCAACGCCATCTGCTGGCAACATGCAACTTCAGTCGCCCATCCAGTATGTAATAACACTGGTACATTTAAATCACCAATCAGCGTCCTGGCATAAGTTTCTGGTGCTTCTCTAGCCTCCTCCCATCCAGTCATGCAAAGAGTAATGCAGAGAGCATCAATGACAGCAACTAATACAGATATGAGACGTTTGTATATAAAGAGATCTTAATAATCACAGCACTAATTCATCAAGGGAGGAGGGAGGGTGGTGAGCATATGGCCGAAAGATATGGTATACACCAAAAACATCATTATGTAAAAGTAAGTAACTTTTTCTTACTGCCATTAAGAGACCGACCGGCTCCAGTATGTAATCATAGTGCTGTGCACACTTATTTGATGTGGTATTTTTCAAACCTATGCAGAAGTCTGATTCAACAGACATGTTTTTGACACTTCTTGATAGCTGTAACCTCGGGTAGAAAGACTAGTGAAATTTAGGCTGATTCTATTGAAATTTCTTAGCAGACCAGGTTCGCTATCATTCTTGTTTTTTTTTTACTTAAAGTTAATTCGGACATTAATTTGTACCTGACAGTAAGTTTTGCTGTACTTTTTCAAAATTTAGAGCAATACTTTCATAAGTTGCTTTGAGGCAAGCTCTCAGTTAATAATCTGTGAAACGTAAATAAGTATTTGAGGCCTGTTCATTCTCAGGGGCTTTTGTGTTGAACAGAGCTTAGCCAGATGGATTATTTATTGTTTAAGTAGATTTTATCAAAATGCTAACCATCTTTTTCCGGGAAACCCTGAAGCTTACTCTACTAGATGGAAAATACTGTTACAGCTTTGTTGTGTACTATTTCTTTCCCAATATTATATCTTCCCTAATATCTTACAGTCTTACCAGAGAGAGGGAGTGTTTTCATTGTTTAGGGCATGGTATACTTTTAAAGGATATTTTCAGACAGATTGCCAAATATAGCATTCACCCATCAATAAAAATATAAACTAACTAATATTAATGTATTTAATTGTTGGAACTCTTTGTAATGGATCACACATTAAAGCAAGTCGATGTGAAGCTATAGGTGAGTGTACACTGATAGCAATATCATTTGCAGACTAGGAGGGAGGAAGTCAAAGGTGGGGGGGGGGAGAGAAAGAGCTTTCTGAAATGGCAAAAGGTAGCAGGCCAGCAATGTTTAAGACTTGTCACTTAATTTTAGAAGTTGGTGTTGTAAGGCTTAGGTGAAGGGTTCCTGGCCCCTGAAGAGACATGCAGGAGAATACCTTTCAAGCTGAAGCAGTACTGGAATGTTTATAACAATAAATAGAAAATGTATTTTCTCATCGGTGAAGTTTGCATTTGAATTATAGAAGTTACCTTTTATGTTAATTATCTACCCCATAAAATTTGATATAGGAGTATCACTTTTACTGTAATTCCAAAAAATCAGTCCTATGCATTTTCAATTTTCAATTAGTTTTTGGTCTTAAATCTTTTAAGGGGTCAACAGGTGAATTAATAAAAAATACCAAACCTCTGCAAACAAAGGACATTCTAGAAGGCCTGTTTTTGGCGATTGTTAAAGGTACAGGATTGGAGAGAGACAACTGTTCCTTTCTTTTCATTAGGTTGCCCCTTTAATGTTTATATGCTTATTATTTTGAAAATAGATGGAAGAGAAAATACTGTGTAATCCACAAAATGATATTGCCTAATCATTTAACCAAATGATCAGATTGTTTTCTGTGTTCCTTTACAGTTCATTTCGATGCACTTTGACAAATATTCCACAGACTCAGGCATTATTGAATAAAGCTAAACTTCCTTTGGGTTTGCTGCTACATCCCTTTAGAGATCTGACGGTAAGGCATATTTCTACAAATTCTTCAAACAAAAAGTGTGTTTTTAATTATTTTCTTAATTCATAAACATTAGACTGAGACGGAGTTAAATTGCCCAAGAACTACATCTTAGGTGAACAGATTTTCAGTTTAATAGACTGCTTCTTTTTTTCTGAAAGCAAAACCTTTGCTGGGCCATTCCACAATATTATTTCCTGTTCCTTGTCAGAGTGGAGTAGTAGACTGTCTTCCAAATCAAAAAACAAATATGTTAAATAACGCTTGTTTTTCAGTAGAAAGTCGGTGAATCCTCACACACCAGGGAATCTGAATTCTTGATGGCCTAAATAGATGGTATTTGTTGAATTTGAAATTCACAATTAGTTTGTCATGTATACTCCTCTCATGTTCTACACAAAAAGGAAAAGTAGTTTTCCACCAGGGAGATGTTCAATAAAGTCACAAGCCTATGTGTTAGATCCTAGAGCAATTTGCAAAACTATGTAACTATAAAAGTGAAATAAAATCTTTAGAAAAAACAATTAGAAGAAAATGTATAAATGATGGCCTATCTGTAAGCTACCGTGACCAATTTTTGAATAGTTTTTATATAAGCCATTTATGCTTTAAAAATATCACAAATCTTAGAAGACTGAAAAGAAAAGCTTTTTGTGAAAACTTTTCAAAGCAGAAAAGAGAGCAGTAAGTAGCCAGCTAAGTTGAAGACCACTGAAACTCTGACTGCTTCTTTAAGGAGTGGCACTTCGTCAGAATCCCAACATGCCCGGTCAGTGGCAGTTAGCTCAGTTATTTTTTCACTGTCCTAACAGGACCTTCAAGCACTGAGCTCAGGCTACTACCTTGGGAAAATCTTTCTAAATCGTATTTTTCCTTCTTCACTTGACATCTTTTAAGATTGAGTTGTATTGTTATTCTCTGACAGCAGATTACACAATAAGGTAATGCCCTCCCTGTGGTAGGAAGAAGACCCTGACAAACCCTCATGAGTCTGCTTCGTTTGTCTGCCAGATGCTGACCTCCATAAAGATAGTCATCACTACAGTAAGATGTCCAGAAGAGCTTTAAGGGTCAGGGAAGTTATGTGCCTCCATGGTTTGCCTGAAGGCCTGCACAGGCACCCACAGTTGACTTCAGGGAGATCAGAGGAGCATGTGGAGGGAGCCTCCTCTACTACTTGCCCCCTTATCTGTCTCCCAGAGAAGTTTAAAAAGAGACCTCATCAAGTAAAATAAAGATGTTCCAGTTCGGTGTTGAGATTCATGTCGTCTAGGACATTAAGATCTGTGATCACCTGGAAGAGACCTATAGATAGATAGATATATTTTCTTTTTTTGGAGGGATGGGGGATTCTGAGAGGAACGATTGTCTAGACACTAATTGTAGTTACAACAGCGTGTCCCCATCAGTGCTGGCACTTGAATCTTAAAAGTGAAACTGCTATGTATGCCAATCTTAGTTTATAATATACATCAATTTTTCCTTCTGGTGTCTTCCAAATAGAGTTGATCCTCTTGCCAAGAGCATGATTAATACCTCATGATCTTCATCTTGCCAGATCATGTATGCCCCAAGTGTATTCATCTGCCTTTAAATTCTATTTGAAGAATCTCAATAAATATTTTGTTTGTCATTCCTGTGTTTAAAATGTTATCTAATGGTCTGTGTAACATGTTTCCACCACCATAACACTTGTTCCTGTCTGAATACTCAATGTGGCTTTCTTGCAGTTATTAGGTTCCCAGTTTCAAACTATCCTCAGTTGTATATGCAGCTGCTCAAGTTGCTCCTGCATTCGGTACACGACAACCATTTTTCATAACATATACTCATAATTGATTCCTACATATCTGACAGGTTTAAGTGCTTCCATTCTGGGATGTTTCTTTGTCGGCCTCCATTTTGACATAAATGTTCCTGTTCACCCTATCTACTGTAATGTAAAGTGAGCTCATACATGTTCCATTAGTCACTTGTGGAGTGTAACGTGTCCATTTTGGGGAATAAGAACCAATCTACACCCTTTTGAACAGTGAAGAACGTCTTCACATCTTCCAGCCAACTTAAAATAGAGACCAAGAAGGTAGATATGTGCCTGATTTTGTCACAACAGTGATCTGACATTGGAGGCATACTTCACTTTCTGCCTAGTAATCAACGAAGTTTTACTGTAGGATTGAAAGTCCCTTAGGGTTGTGGCCACTTGACATCCCGCTCTTCACTTAATGTTCCGGCACATAAGCTTTGCTTTCCTGTACAGGAAAACTGAGTGACGTGTCTCCATATATGTTCTCTACATAATTGTGCATGCTGCTTAACAACAGAGTGCTAGTACGCAGTATTTCCAGGTGCCCCTGGCTACTGACTTGACTTGTCTCAAGATGGAAATATTTACGAATGTGCCGTTTCCTTCACACCTGTTCCTAAGCTGTGATTTTGACACCTGTAAAGAAAAAGAGAAAAGTAGAAATGAATGTGCCTTTTACTGAGGAGCTGTGTATTGCATACAGTTAATAATTCTGTGCATTATTCTGAGACACAGGCACCATCCTTTTACTGAGTTTGGGAGGTTGAGAAATCTCTGATCACAGAACCAGATCTTTGTGGGAAAGGAATTCATCTAATTCGACCAAAGAGTGTATCCCACCCGTGACAGGGGTGTAATACCTGCTCAAACTTGAAATTATTCTAATCTTCCTGTATAGGAATGTCTGCTCTGTGTAAGTACCAAAGGAACCTTGCCTGACCACTTTTCAGTAGTTAGATGTACTGGTAAGGCAGGGCTTTGGGATGAGGGATCAGCTGCCATCTGCCCTTATGACCATCTGGAAGATTCTTTTGGACATAAAATTCTGCTTCAACATAATTTTTTGCTCCCTATATGGGAAGAGAGTGATGATCAGCGTGTAGGGAGTCGTCAAGTTGGGGAAGCAGAACAATCCTGTGAGTCTGGTAGAAGATACAAGGCATTTTTGGGGATTGTGTTTGCCTGTAGTAATATTGACAGGTTTGAGTCAAAGATAATAAAAGGCTCTGCTTTTTTTGAGGGGGAGTGTTGGGAGGGTGTGGTGACTATGATGATGGACACACAGATGAAAGTAAAGCTGGGTCATTGATACAGAAAAGCAGCACCTCTGTTTTGGAATCATTCAGATACAGCTACTTTGATTGCCTTTTCTTTGGACATATGTATGGCAGTAGGAAATAGGTTTGCGTTTCCCAGGATTGTTGATCTAAAAAATGTTTGTCAGAGGTATCATATAAGTAATTGAAGAAGATTGGGACTGGGCCAAACCTTTTGGGACTCGCCGAGTGGTGTTTGTTGATGAGGAATAAAAGGAAGTCAGTTTTCCATGGAGGCACCTAACAGCCAGAAAGAAGGTGAACTGTTGAAGAGTTGTTCCGCCAACAGAATGAGATGATGGGATACAATCTAAAAAATCCCTCTAAGGTGAACTGTATGAAATCCCCCTGACAGCACAAGAAGGATCAAAATGCAAGGCTGACCCTGATTCAGTATTGTGAGTAGTTCCTGCTTGTGTTCATCAAAACGATTTCCATCTGAAGTTGTAGGCTGAGTCCTAACTGAAAGTAGCTAACGTGGTTGTTTCGATGACTGTATGCAAGTTCAGTGTGCTTATTACTTCTCGAGGACCTTAGCAAGAAATGAAAGACCAGAGATAGGTCTTGAGTTTATCAGAGATTAGTGTTTGACTTATTCAACCACTGTTATCTTTCAATGTTTGAGCTGCAGGGGAATGTCCTCTGTGTTCTATGAAAGCATTGACAACTTGTGGGATGATGCGTAAAAAGGTTGGTTGGTAAAATAGTATGCACTTTCCATTGCATGTTTCAGGTGTAGGGAAGGCCATGGGTTTTAACTCACTGATATTCCCTATCTCAGTCTCTTTAAATGCATTGAAGGCAGATTGTGGCATGGTGGGGTGCCAAACCAGTGTGTTGTACATTGGCTGCATGATATTCTCTACAGGAATGTGTGATCTAAAACTTGTGCTTTTGGTATGGAATAAAAACATGAAGTCATCACATAGCTGCTGGTATAAGGTCACCCAGCAGTAACCATAGACTCTGAAAAAACTAGATGACTAATTGAAACTCTTGAGACAAAGTCCAGCCTCTGTCCATGCTGAGGAGCCATGACCCAGGCAGCTGTCTGGTCCTAATACTGGGAGTCGTATTCCAAATAGAAAATTTTCTTCGGCCATTTCCAGGTGAGGCAGATAGATATTGTATTCAATACGGGTCCACCTCCATCTCTTAAGCCAGTTCCAAAGGAAGGATTTGTGGGGCTCCCAGCTGCTTTGGGTATGTCGGAATCATAAGAGAGAACTCCCAAACCTTCAAAATGATGTTATGTTATTTTCTCCAGCCCTAGAAAGTACCAAATCTTGTGATATCGTCCAGCTTATAGGGGGGACAGGGGTGTACCCCATTTGCTTGAAAAAGCCTGCTTGGCCCATACTAAGATCCTAGGCACCAATGATACAGCATTTCTTTCCATTCTCACTTTAAATGTGTCATCAACTCTAGCATACTACTTGAGGGGGAAGTTGGAACCCTAACTCATGTATCTTATTCTATAGCAGCCAGTACCTCCTGCAAATGCTTGCAGTCCTGGAGGATTTGAGATATCATACCTCTACATCCGCATTATTTGCACCACACCTCCAGTCTCACATCATAAGTTACATGGAGACAAGTCGGCTTGTGGTACCAATTAAGGAGATTCTGATTAGCTTTTACCCCCTGGATATGAATGGGCTCTCTGTGTACACTTTTCATAATGTCTCTACATTGCTTCCAGTTATACTTGAGCCCCAGTTTCTCCTCTCTCTTTCATCTTTGCCGCCAAAAAGATCTTATAGATGTGTGACAATATGAGTTGACCGTGGTCTGCTTTCTGTATTTGTTTTTAAAAAGTAGTGCGGTTCTCTGTAGTTTACTGCTTATTTGCTCCCCTTCCCAGTTCAGATCTGTTTTCGACCTGTGCAAATCATTCGGTTTCATTCAGGGAAAACATCTCTCGTGTTAATAAAGAACCCCTCTTTTCACCTCCTAAATGCATCTCTATCTCGACCAGGACTGACTGGTTCCTGAACTGCAAGGTAAATGTAGATGTGAAACTTAAAAGGCCCAGTCTTGTCCCAAGCATGTCCCATGCCTTAAGATTGGTGTAAATAACAGTTGAAATACACACTCTTTTTTTTATCTAGATTGGCCTTGCCCAGCCAAGAGACCTCCCACAGTTGACCCTGTGCCAGTGTATAGTTCTTAAAGCACTGATGATAACGCGTATCCTCTGTGGACCATTCCAGCAGAAATCATAATTGAGTTCGTATGGTAGAGAAGTCTGGGATTCCCATTCTCCCCACTCTTGGGCACTGTTGGGTTTGTTTTTGCACAATTCTGAGTGTCTTACCTCCTCCAATGAAGTTAGAACAGAGCTGTTGGAATGAGGATGTTGTTGGATTAATATTTTCAAAAGACCATCATTCTAACCTTTACAATGCTCTCTAACCATTTGTGCCAATTCTCTGTAGATGTGAATGCAGTTCCCTCAGCAGAAGTGTAGAATTAGCCCCATCCCACAGTCGGGGTGTAGTGAATCCCCAGCTACTTAATAGATGAGTTGATCGACCTGAAAAGAATTTGCCTTTTATTATCTTCCTCAAAAGAATTGGGAATCGTAAAGTTCAATGCCCTTTATTTATGCGTATTGATTTTGTAACTCAAAACTACCCAAAACCACTACAATCCCTGAATTAGCAGACGAGAAGGTGATGGAAAGAATACTTTGAATAATGCCAGTGACTGCTAATCAATTGGGTCAGCATTCCAGTCTTGGTCTGGTTGCATATAGTCTGTGAGGCCCGAGCTGCCGGGATAGGTCTCCTCCAGACAGGAATGCAAGCAACCCAGACCGGTTTCAACCTACTTGGGTCTCATCAGTGAGGTATAGCTTGAGTCCTGGGCACAGTGAGCAATGGGACACATGTCTGGGCATACCTGTCACACGTATGGCAACAAACAACAAGGTGATGGAAGGAATGCTTTAATTAATCTCATCAACTGGCTATCACGTGGGCCACATTCCAGCCCATCATTTTCACCGACTCAGAGACATGCCATATGCAACTCAGTCTTGGTCCTGCTCCAAGAGGAACAGCCCGGCCCAAACTCCCAGGAAATGTACCTTTCAGATGGGAACATAAGCAATCCCTGGTTTTGGCCTAATTAAACTTTCCTCATTTGGTTGGGTTACAAGTGGCATAAGTGCCCCCCTACCAGTGGCCAAACATTTGATGAAGAGTTTCTCACCAGTAGGTCAATAACTGAGTAAAAGACTCACAGTTTTCTAGCTCCTTTCTTAGTTTGAGAATAAGACACAGAATGGCCTCTGACATAATGAGTCTTACCGCAGCTGTAATTGCAAAGCTGTTACATAGCTAGATCAGAAGCCCTAGACTAGTGGGAACCGAAGCATTTAAAGGAGGCTGGGATGAAGCAGTGTGATAAGGGAGCCTTCTCTGACCGCTGGTGTCTAATCTCCCTAAGTATTGTTTCTTTTGAGATTGGCTCTTCTAACTGCACTACTAGGTCAGGAGACAGGGTGTCCAGGCAAACTGTGCTTAAAACCCTAATTAACCCTTCTGGCTGCCAATAGCTGCTAGTAATATAGCCTGTCAGACTCTCCCATCATCTCACATTGCCTTAATGCATGACCGTATCTGTTGAGCTCCTAATTTTAATGCTAAGAATCTCCTTGTTTTATTGCCCCCTTGTAATATTTTTGCAACACTTTCACTAATGCATATTCTACTCTATTGAGTTCCAACATTCTCAGTTTACGATTATAGCATTAGGACTCTTCCCTTGTGTCTAGTTTCTGTTTTCAATGAACTTAATTCTGCATGCAGTCTCATTAAAGTCCCTTTGTTCTGTTTCTAAAGCAAACTGCTTTGGCGAGGACTTGCCGCCTTAATTCTACCTTGAAGAAATTCCTAAATGTCTCTAAGCTACATTTGATGTATTATTAAAGGCAAAAAACGCTTTCTGTCTTTCATAGCAACCTTAGCCTACAGATCTTTTAATGATTCATAGTTGAGTCTTCCGGGTCCCCTCCATATTTCCTCTTTCTTTCTCCACCCCCTCCTCCATTTCAGCAAGCACATGAGCGTTTCGTGGTTGAGCAACAAAATGACTCCTTTCTCTGTGTCATCTTGGCATGAGCACAGCCCGTGGTCAACTAAAAGAAGTGGAATCTGCTTCAAGTCTTATGGGTTGCCAACACATGGTATAAACTTATTCCGTCCAAGTGAAGAACCCTCTAGGAATTTAGCAGCCCCATGCCTGCAAGCCATAGATTTCCCTTGGCTGAAAAGACTACTGTGTCCCCCTACATGGTGGCTGTTTTCATCCTTTAACTGATTGGGAGCCACAGCAGGCTCAGGCTATGGCTCCCAATCAGTTAGCAGGCTCAGGGGAAAAAGTTTATATTTCTATAGGTGTCGCTCTCAAAGGTTGTTTGACCACTATTGTGTGTATTCACTGACGGCACAGTTATCTCCAGCCTCCCTAGCTTATCATTAAGGACTGGGCACCTCCCATTGCTGTCTGCCTTAACCTCCTGCGTGAAAAACCCAGAATGTACAGCAATTGAAACTTTCCTTTCTGCCGCCTTGGATTTTGTGGATGTATAAAATTGTGTAGGGAAAGAGTTCATCCTCCCCAATACCCACTTTCCACGTTGCAATAGATGAGTTTCCTGCAAGCAACATGTCCCTTGTAGGTATTTAAATGATAGCAAAACGTATAACCTTTAGGGGAAGGGAAATCATTCATGCCTCTCAATTTTAAGTAAACCAATGTATTTCCCTACCAATGAGCAAAAGGAATAAAATGAGCTTAATACCCCTGATGCCTCTCTCCCCACACCTGGGAGAATGCCACGCTCAGGCAGAGTTTCAAAGAATCCTCTACATCCAAGGCACTCTGGAAATTGATCTGTTCGCCACAAAGCAGTACACAAAATGTCTTGCCCTTACGTCCAGGTACCCAAAGCCCACGTCAGGGGAATGTCCTTTTGATAGACTGGTTTTCAAGCCAGTTATCATTAACCTAAGCTTTTCCTTCAATTTCTCTGCTTCCAAAGGCGTCATCAAGATGATGCAGTGTGAGATGAGGATGATTCTCATAGTACCGAAGTAGCCAAGGGAGTGGTGGTACTAAGACCTTCTCCACCTATCACTTCAACCTCACAAGAGGCTTCCACTCAAATGGAATCTGCTTTCCAGGATATCAGTCAGGAGTTACCAACACACCCTACCGCCACTGATCTTGACTGCCTGGCTCATGAGTACTTACAATAGGAACATGTGAATTTTCTTGATGACTCTAGGAAGATATTGAAGGAAGTGAAAAGACTATCAACTCATTGTTCAAATGCCTTCAAGTGGAAGAGGCTCTGTATGCGGTGGCTCCAGAACAAGTGCACCCGCAAATTGGTCAAGGAGACACAGAACTCCCTTATATTCTTTATTTAGCTAAATCTGGGCTTAAGTTATAATCCATAAAGGCATATTTAGCTGCAGTCATTTATTACAGAAAACGTCCTACTTAAACTTCCTTTTTTACGATGCCTGTGATAAACATTTAGGAAGGTGTTTCCCTTGTTTAAAATGCTGTCTGCTCCTTGAGAACTTAATATTGTTCTTTTCCATATTGATGGGTCCACCTTTTGAACAAATGCACAAGGCAGATCTCCAACATATTTCTTGGAAGGTTGCTTTTCTGGTTGCTATAACATCTATCAAAAGGGTGAGCGAGCTTCAAGCTTGCGTTCTGTTGAATCATACTTGGTTTGCCACAAAACTAAGTTTCCTTAAGAACTCACCTAAAGTTATTTCTGATTTTCATATTAATTGGTCAATCTCTTTTCCTATGTTTTTTTCCATAGCATTTGTCTCCGGCGGAAAGAACTTTCCATACCTTGCATGTACAAAGAGCTCCTAAGTATTATCTAGATAAGACTAAATTTGTCTGTCGATCTAAACAACTATTTACTGGTGCAGTCCATACAGGTTTGGCGAACCATAGCTAAATGGATAATTTTGTGCATCATTGTGTGCTATCAAAAGGTAAATAAATCCCTTCTGGGTAAGCTTAAGGTTTATTTTACCCATGGGAAAACAGCTGCCATTTCTCCCATGAGCAATGTACCTGTTCAATATAGTTGTAAGGTTTTGGCATGTAGGTCGGTTCATGCCTTTCCAAAACATTACTGTTTAGATTCTGACTTCAGAACAGATGCTGTGGTAACTCATGCCTCTGTGTGGAACTTGTTTGCTCAGAAATGTTCTTTGTCTTTTCACCACTGTCCTTCAAACCCTCCTCTGGGATGAGACATTTCTTTTAGCTTGTTCCTCAATTTAGATTGTTTATGGATATCAGAGATAATGCCAAGGAAAGATTGCTTACCTGTAATCCTAGTTCTTTTTTGGGTCTCCTCTCTTAATCCATTAACAGCCCTCCCTCCTCTCTGTTTTTGAATGACCTTTGGCACTAAAATTATGGTTACCTGAGATAGTTTCTGATAGTGACTTGTAACTGCAGGTTCCCCACCATTTTGAATACGCCCCAGGCATCAGACTGGATCTGGAAAATGTTCAGCAGTACCCCTGCGTGCTGGCATGTGACGTGCACAGGCATATATAAGGGCTATCTGTTAGACCTGGCTCTTTTGACAGGTTTATTCCCAAACTTTTTGCCTTTTACCTCCTATTTTTCTGACCCTGTTTTTGTTGGCTATAGGATTCTGGGCACTATACCAGTGCTGACCAGTGCTAAAGTGCATATGCTCTCTATATAAATTGTGACAATGATTGGTTATCCATGATTGGCATATTTGATGTAGTGGTAAGTCACTAGTAAAGTGCACGGTGTGCGCCGGTGCCTGTAAATCAAATGCTACTGGTGGGCTTGCAGCACTGGTTGTGCCACCCACATGAGTAGCCCTGTAAATGTATCTCAGACCTACCACCATAGGGTCTGCGCGCGCAGTTGTGAACTGCCATGTTGTCCTGGCAAGTGCTCCCACTTGCCAGGCCCAAACCTTCCCTTTCCTTATATGTAAGGCACTCCCTAAGGTAGGCCCAAGGTACCCCCATGGGCAGGGTGCAGTGTATGTGAAAGGTAGGACATGTACTAGTGTATGTGACATGTACTGATAGTGAAATACTGTGTATTTCATTTTTTCACTGTTGAAAGGCTATCTGTCCCATAGGCTTATCATTGGGGTTGCACTGTAACATTTTTACATGTGTAACTTGCAATTGGGACAAGATTGGAAAATTAAGTTTAGACTCTCTGAACTCCGATTTTATTAACGCACCTTTTGGTGAAGGTGGTTTTTAAATCCTGTGTTTGAAAATGCCACTTTTAGAAAGTGGGCATTTCTTTACTTCACCATTCTGTGTGCCTCTGGCTGTTTGTGAATTCAGCGTCTGGTGTGTGGGTGACAAGAGCTGAGATGTGCATTCACTCTAGACAGATACTTGGGGGGGTTGAGGTGTGCCCTGCCTTGCCTCGGTGACTCATCGCAGGGCTGAATATCCCTGGTCTGCATTTAGAGAGGTGGGAGGAGTTATACTTACACCTGAATAGGCTGTGTCTCCTTTTGCACAATGCTGTCTCCGCCCCCTGTGGTCATGCTGCACCAGGGAGGACAGGACTGGTTTGGACTGGATTCAGAGACCCTTGCCACAAAGAGAACAATAACATTTTGGGGTATAAGTATTACACCTAAAACGGCAGGACTTTGGATTACTTCAAGGAACAAGAGGACCCTACCAAGAAGAAGAGCTGAAGAACCGTAAGGAGGAGTACTGCCCCTTTGCTGTGTGGGGTTGGCCTGCAGTTGCTGCTTCGGTCTATGGTGGAGGAAAAGAAGTGACTATTTTTGCCCTGCTGTGATATCCTGCTTGAGGAAGAAATCTCCAAGGGCATGTACGTGCTGGCCTCCCGTTCTGGGAAACTTAGGGACATCAATGTTTCCATGTGCTGTGCTCTGTGTGATTTACTATAGCCAGTGCGCTGTGTGCCTGGCTCTGCCACAGCGTTGTCCTTCACCATTTCATTATAAAGGAAGGCTTGGTGGGAATTACCTGTTCAGAGCGCTGGCTTTTTATCCCCAGTTAGGGAGGTGCTTGGGGGTCGTAAACTTCATGGTGCTGATCCACCGGTTTATTTTGCAGCGGTGTGGAGTGCTGTGGTGCCCCTGCAACTAAAGGAGCGTGTGAGGAGCGCTTTTTGTTGGCCCCCAGGAAGCGCAGTGATTTCTTCCTTTGCTGTGGGGAAAGCGTGGAAGGAGCGCTTTCTGCGCCCTGGCGGTGCATGGAGCACTGCACTCCCTCCGAAAGGTCCTGGAGGGGAGAGCGGAGGAGAAAAAGAGCGCGAGCACCCCCAGCTGGGCAAGCGCCGCATCACCTAGCAACAGACGCCGCGGTGACGCCTCCAGCTGTGCCAGGCAACAGCTTCCGAAGCCTCCCATGAGTTCCATTGCGGCCTCCACTGCAGCGCGGCACAGAGACACGGAGGGAGACAGGCGGGCTCCCGAGGTGACGTGCGCTTCCCACATCTGCTGGCGGCTCGCTCCGGTCATCAGGCGAAGTGGAGGCCTGCTGCACAGCCGCACCGCATGGACGTGGGCGACTGCCTTGATCCTTGAATGCAGGAGAAGGACCGGGTGAGGTCTTCCCGCATTGGCCATGCGATTGGTGGTTCCCCCCTCTCCCGTTGGGAAGAGTCGGGGGCCTATGTGTTTTGGGGGCACTAAATCTTGTGTCTTGGATGGGGCGCAGCCTCAGTGGAGGCCCCCGATGCTCTGTTTTCGCAACTACCACAAAGTACCGTAATATCGCTAAATGGAGCGCGAAGGCTCCAGTATCTTGTAAGGAATCTCTGAATTAACAAGTAGCCTGTAGTGGGAGGGCAGGTACACTGTCTTCTACGTTCTTAGGGTAATTTACTGCAACCTATTTACGGCTACTAGCCTTTGGTGACATATATCGCACATCATGCCCTGATGGTTAATGTATACTGTTTCTGACTCGCCTGGTATGCAGAATATTTCATGGGTTCCCCTTTCATAAAGGCTGTTTTTCTCGCCCTGATGTGTTAATGTGTGTTGGCTTGATTCTTTTACCCTGAAAGAGTACCATTTTAGGAGCTACATAATATGTGCACAGTGGTGATATTGTGATGACGTGTGCAACCTATAAGTAGTTACTTTATTGCACTACATGAACTGTTATGACAATTGCCTAGTTGGCAAAAGTGATTTATGGTGTATGTGATTTGTGGTCTAAATTTCTTATATGCGTTTTTGATGACAAGCGCCTAGTGGCACAGCGATTTAGGTTATGTGGTCTAAATGTGTTTTACATGCTACTCAGTGATTTATGGCTAATGTGTGTTATGTGTATATAATACAAAAGATATTTTTGATATACCCTTGTGTGCAGTCTCTTTTGTGGTGTGCCTAGTGTGTCACTGGTGTGTGTATGTTTGTTGCGCAATCGCTTTACACATTGCCTCTGGGATAAGCCTGACTGCTCTGCCAAGCTACCAAGGGGGTGAGCGGGGGTTATCTTGGGTGTGTAACTCCCTTACCCTGACTAGAGTGGTGGGCTCTGCCTGGCTTAGGTGTACACCCTGCCCAACCAGAAGCCCCATTTCTAACACTATCCACGTACACTGACATCAGCTGCTTTTATAATGCTTCTGTGCCCGCAGACTCAGATTGGTCGTGACCAGTGTGCAGATTACTAAATTAACTCTATAGTGTCTTGCCATACTGCTTATGTTATCTTCCCTGGGGAAGCATCATCCAAAACCTTTTGCTGACCATTGTCGACCAGTTCTAAGCTTCTGCAGTGATGCTGTGGACCCCTTTGGTCCCTTGTACCTTGCCCAGCAGCCAAGATCTCCCTAAACCCTGGGTTCACTTTTAGGCCTACCACTCTGCAAACAAAAACCCACAAACTGAGTTGATCCCTGGCACATCATGCCCAGAAGCTCACAACATTATGTTGGTGGGGTTCCCTCTTCCGGTAGGTATAAATGGTTCCCTGTGCATCTGAGTGACAACCAGGTCCTGGGCCACAGGTTGGGAAGGTGAGGCCATTGTGATTCCAGAGCACCTAATTCGATACCAGTATCTTCCCCTCTGAACTTCATTGCTTTGTTCTGGGTGCTACACTTCACTCGGGGGACTTGTAATGCTGGGTAGAGAGGCAGATGTGTACGAAAAGGCACTGGAAGAGGTGGCAGTTACACCAAACATCATCTCATGATAACAGGACTCCTTTCTTTCCTCCCCATCAGGCAGTTGAAGAGCAAGTGGACTCCACCCACTTCAGGAGTGGGAAAGGGCTCTTTTTTTATGCATGCCTCTACTGGAGATCACTTGGCACAGCCTCTTGGGTCCCTTGTTGACTCGTCGAGTCATATCAAGAGTCCCTGTGTCCCACAGAGTGGATCCTCTGTGGTAGGAATCCAGGGTCAGCATAGGACTCCTCTTTCCCAGCCATAATGAAGAACACCCCTGGCTGACAATTTCTTTGTCTTGTACAGGAACTCCAGGCACAGAGCCACAAAGGAAACTGATGTGTCCGTCAGAAGTAAGTGGTAACCATGGGCCCTTTGATATGGGTATCCACACACACAACCCTAGAGCTTGCTAGGGGAGGGAACTAGAGGCTACGGGGTGTTCAGGATGAGCTGGCCTCCAAAACTCATATGCACACACAAAATAAGCTACCCTGAATAAATCTCAGATTCTATCCACAAGCACTCTACACTTTATTAAGTGGGGTGCAGGGCATCTAAAAAAATGTGAAGGACTGTCCTCACACACCACCAGGTGTCATGCTTCATTATTGGCAGTCCTCGCTCTCTACAAACTACATTTGGTAGAAAGAGGACCTACACCTGGAGACAGGGAGGCACTTCTAAAACCTAAGTGGGGGCCTGTGATAAAGTGAAAGGTTAAAAACCAATGTAAACACCAAAATACATTTATTTGTTAAGTGCTTATTGATATTAAAAATCAAGAGTGGGGATATGGGGAACTAGTACCGCATCACCACCAGTGTAGTCAACATTTTTCTGCAGTATTGGCCCGGAGGGTCCGTGGCATTCATCAGGACGTAATAACAAGGGTTCCTATCTAACCTCTTCTGGTTCAGATATTACCATCCTGTAGGGTGACCTATGTCAACCTCTACCTAAAGTAGGGGTTTCTTGAAACCCCAAGTCAGGGACTGAAGTGCCCCATGGGAAGGGGGACTGAGGGACCCCTGTAGTCACACTTGCCTCAAGGTGCGTCCCTCGCTGTCATCCTAAAGGCGTCCTCTTCTCTTTCCCGCTGTTGTGTGAGGACAGTCCTTCACATTTTTTGAGATGCCTTGCACCCCACTTAATAAAGTGTAGAGTGCTTGTGGATAGAATCAGCGATTTGTTCAGGGTAGCTTCTTTTGTGTGTGCATATCCCTTTGATATGGGACCATAGTCCTAAAGTGCCTTAGGCAGTCTTCTCTTTGTGATACTCCCTGGGGAACCAGCACACCCAGAGCTGACCATGGGTCGGCTCCTCTCGTCATTCAAATCAGGCTATTCTGTGTTGTCTCGCTGCTGCTTTCACCACAGTGGACTCTGACGTGCACCATATGAGTAATCTTATGGGCAGTTACCATCTTAAACCACATTGCCTCGGATTGGTTCTCCAGCTGCTCAAGATTCTTCTTACAGTCGTGCTGTTGTGTTGCTGCCACCACTGGGGCCGGTTCTTGTTACCCTGTGACAACCAGAAGTGCAGCGGTCCAGATAGGTGCTGCGACCTACCAAGTTTGCACTTGGGTGGAAGGCTGTGTCCCCCAACCTAAGCCATTGTCATCTTGGCCACCTCTTACAGGAAACATGGGTAGCCATGGAAATATGTGATTCCTGTCAAAAACAATCGTCGATACTGCAGTATTTGATGCTGTAGTAGTGCTGGTTAAAAATACTCAATGAATAATTTGAAACACTCTAGTGACCCAGTCACTTGGTCTCAGTCGAAAAAAGATTGTGAAAAAAAATCATATTACCTAGGACAGTGATAGAATAGGCTCTTTACTATTAGTCTTACATAAGAAAAAAATACTACATTTCAACTCATTCTTTGAGTGATGGCGATGACCTCTGTGCAACTTTTTATAAGGATAGCACAATTAAGCATAAACAAACAAACATAGTGAGTTGACCGTTTCAAACTAGAAAGGAAATACTTTCTCAGCTCATTTGTCCACTTGTCAATAAGTTTATTGTTTGAGACTTAAGGCTATAATGTCTGTGGTTCATGATCTGTACAAATAAACATTGTGCAGCAACCTGGATCCAAAAGAATGTAGATAAAAATCCCTTATGGTATCACCATTTGAGAAGTTTAGCAATTGCCATTACAAAATTCAGGCAGAGATGAAAAGTTTGTTTGAAGATGATACCACAGTTAATTTGAGAGGGATCAAAATAAATTAGGTCTGTGGCTAGAGGAGAACATCCCAGAATTGGAAAATCACTCAATGAAGAACCTTTTGTATCCAAATGTAGGTGGTCCAACCAGCCCTAAATGGAATTTGCATAATTTCTTTACCTCCCATTTCTTCTGGAAATATTTTTTCATCCATGATTCAGTGCCAAACAAAAGTACACTGACAAGTCTGGGGTGCCATCCTTTGGGTATCCAAATCAGGACATTGAAACTGGTGTCTATGGTATAGAAGTTAAAGGAGAGTAGATCTTTATTTAACCTAAAAGCTCCTGTCAAGTCATGACAAAAACATTGACGGCTGTGTCAATTTAAATTCCAGATTCACCTCAAGAAAATGGGGAAATTATGCTGTAGTGGTATCCATGATTTCACCATTGAACTATCTTCATTTATATTCATTCATAGTTCTGAAATTAAGGTCAGGAGATTTTGAGAAAGCCCCATTCAGAGCCAACTATGTTCAATTTTGATTACAATAGATACAGTTGGCATAACCAGGAGTTCCATCTTCTTGATTGGTAACACAGCTTCTTAGTTAGTAGTTGTGATGTCAAGATAAGTGTCCTCTTCCATAAAGAGGCAAAGTTCTTAGACAGCTATAGATAAAGATTTTTCTGATGGATACTTCTGACCACAGATTCCTCACCTTTAGAATATTCTGAGGACCCAGACTGACGGTCGAGCAGCATATAAGTGGTAAACTTGCACATTGACATCAGTTGCTTTCTTTCCACACCTTTCTATTTAATATGGCACTCACTCCCAACTTTATTCTAGTCAGTTGATGAGTTTTTCTCTTAGAAAAATTACAGCAACATGGATAAACACGGGGAACCATCTATGTGCCGATGGCCTATCAGGCGAGTTCATATGATAGGACTTTTACAGATACTTTTAGAGATACTTTAGTGCCAGAGTCAGGAGACGGTAAACATAGCAAGCCGCCTGGTTCCCTATGTTTGTTTTTGTAAAATTGCCACTAGGTAAAAGATCTTTTTTTTTCCCTACTGATTTACCAGCTTCAACGTGCTTTCTTTACACAAGGCAAATATAATGATGCACAAGGTTACCCCCTTCCACTGGCTTGGAATTGTAACGGTGAATGTGCTTTTGTGTGGTAGACATAAACATTTTTCTGAGAGAATTTGTATATTAAGGTGACTGCATGTTTTTAATGGGACTGGCAAATTTGTGTAAATTTAAATAAAGTGATTGAAGCATATATGTCTACACTGTGACTTACAAGGTTTGCTTTTTACAATGGCAGTGGAAAGTGTGTTTAAATGAGAAACTAGTTTGGGGGCGTGGGTTTGCCGTGCAGTAAGATGGGCGCTCTCCAAGGGGGCTTTGCCGGCCGAGCACAACATCCTGCATTAATCCGCTTCAATAAGGGGGCACACATCAATGAAACAGCAGGTGCATCACTATAATGCCCACTGGTACCGGATGTCTCCAGTTTGAAGCTTGCTGATCCCACTGGGCAGCAGATATGTGGCAGAGCAGCTCTGGGCCCATCTCAGGCCTGCCATGAAGGAGACTGGCACTCAGCCGCTTTGCGCTGAGAGTTGCTCGACTCTGATCCTTGCTGGACCTGAGGAATCTGATCCAACGGGGAGGCCCGCGGCCGCTACCTGACTGGGGCGGCTCCTGCGTCTATCGGTGGGTCCCGTGCCGGTGCTGCTGGTGGCAGGGCCGTGGACTGCCGGGAATCGAGGACCAGTGGCTGGAGTGACCGCAGGGGGAGCGGAGTCGGAGATGCGCCTGCGCCATTGCCACAGCGATCCCCTGTTGTATGTATCGCTGGCAGCTGCAGACCTACCTCAGGACGGGAGTCTGGTGCACTGCATGAGCCTTCGCTGTCTGGTGCGATAAAAGCCCGAGCCTGCGCCTTGCTTGACCTGGGCGATCGGGGCAGGTGGGGTGTCCCGCTGCCGCTGGGGCTGCTGGGCAGCGGGCACATCCAGTGGTGAGTCTCGTGCTGGTGCTGCTGGTGGCCGTACCAAAGGCTGTGTTGGAGCCGTGTACTCGAGGTTGGAACCGCCTCGTGAAAATTGAACAGCACATACACGACATTCTCGACACGGCGCCCCCCCCCCCCACCTGCATGCAATGATCGCGGTCGGTGCCGTGCCTGCCCATGTGGAGCCTTGAGAGCGGGCGACGCAAGAATTGGAGTGCTGTGCCTTCAGGTGCGGAACTGTGGCAAACGTGCCACCCGTTATGTGCGGAGAAACGAGGCCTGAATGGGGACAAGCGCACTCCTTTAGAACGCCTATATAGAAGCCAAAATGACAGAAGCCGGAATCCTGCAATAAGGGGTGTGCTCAGAGGAGACGGTTGATAGTGCTCCTCGGTCAGCGAGATGTGCTCCCCGGGTAAAGCCCATTCCGGGACTGCACCATCCCCCCAATCTCAACAGTAAGCGCTCATTGGGGCCTGTGCCTGTCATTACTCTGCTTGTGCAACATGTGCACTAACTCTGTGTGGCTCTGTGCACGGTGCCTGTCATACCAGCTTGGGATAACTGCTTAGGCACATCTGCAATGGGGGAACATGACACAAGCAAACCAAGCTCACTTTTGAAAAATGCTTACTGGTCAGTTTGATCAAGGCTTTGCAGCTGACCCTGCTACTATTGATTCGGAGGAATCTGCACTGTCAGATGATTGCATTTGCACAATACTCATGGACGTGAAAACCAGCCTAAAAACTATAGACTCAAAACTAGACCTTCTCACAACCCATCTGGATCACGTCAAGCAGCGCTTGTACAAACCTGAAACCTATGGCTTGACCTGTTCTAAAGCAGAGTTTTTGATGCGGACCACCTGCAAGCTGAATCCAAAGAACAGCTACTACAAATGGATAAGGTGTTGAGCATCATCAAGGCCAAAAATGAGGACCTGGAGGCCCGCTCCAGGCGAAACAACCTACGCATCACAGGCATATCTGAAACCACAGCCATATCCAAAAGTGAGGACTTTGTTGAAACGTCACTGTGCGACCTCTTCGGAAGAGATTTGTCGGCCGTATTCATTGTGGAGCGAGCCCACCGCTCTCTCTGGCCTTAACCGCCGGTGGGCGCGACAGCGTGGCGCTCCTGTTGAACTATCGAGAGCGCGATGAAGTCCTAAAACTGGCTTCGAGAGCGAGGGTCAATGCAGTATCAAGGGAACAACCTCTCATTTTACCCAGACTTCACCCCGCTGGTCCAGGCAGTGCAGCAAGACTTTGTCCCGGTCAAGCGGGTTCTACAGCAGGCTCGTGTGCCCTAAGCACTCCTGTACCCAGCCAAATTATGAGTCTCCTTTGATGGAAAAGCGCACTTCTTCACCAACGCCAAGTCCGCGCTTAAATTTGCTTAACACATCGGAGGCCCTCGTTGGTCCCCGGCAGCCTCAGCGCACTCCTCCGCAGAGGCAGACTAAGTGACAATGATTAACTGTATCACTGGGTGGACATTGCCCGAACGTTGAGATTGGGCTGGCTCTCCGCTTGCAGCTACGTTATTTCTTATTGCTAACTCATTGCATTGGTGATTGCCTGGCTAGGCATCCTCCTTTCTATGCCCTCGTGGCACGTCTACCATAGTGCTCTCAAACTCTGTTAAAGTGCCCCTAGTGAGAAAGAGTCTCGGCCACCCAGCCATACTTGGCAGGGCTGTACGCCGGCGAATCGTAGTCCCTCTGAGATAATTCCCCCATGGTCCTTCGGATTACAAGGTTTCTCTTTCCTTTTGTTGGTCTGCCGGGTGGGTTACATGACACAACCGGTTTGGGGGGTTGGTGTGGGTGATGGGAGGGCTGGGAAGTTGTTATGGTTTGATAGGTTTTGGGATCTCGAGATGGAGTTTGAAACACCTGCTAGGTAGGTTAAACACTGGGATTGGTCACAACGCAAACTGCTCGCTTGTTCTTACTGTGTGAATGCCTTTTTGCGCTTCCTGACTATCAGATATTGGTTCTGCACCGCTCAAGTTACTTGGTTCCACGCTCAGCTCCCCCCTGACACATAACATGGCTACAGTGACATGCCTAACTTGAAACATTCCCGGACTCAACGACTGCATCAAAACACGCTTAGTACATTCATATTTGCTCAGACACAAGGTGGATGTGTGCCTCCTACAGGACGCACCTGGGGGATGCTTCGCCGTTCGGGTTAAGGGCGCACTGATGGGGAGATATCTACACGTCTGCTTATTCTAACTATGCCAGGGGGGTGGCAGTGCTAATTCGCAGAGGACTCATGGAAAAGACATCCCAAGCTCTGACTGATCCAGAGGGTAGATATGTCATCCTGGGGGGCACACTGCATGGGAGACAGGTCACCATTGCAGCCATTTACGGTCCCAACACCGACGATCCGGAGTTCTTTCTCCACATTTGGTCAAAAAAAGCTCCTCTTGGTAACCCAACAATAATCTGGGGTGGGGACTTTACTGCAATTATGGAAGAACACCTGGACAGGGTTGGCAACTCCCGTAGCCATCATCCCCAGGCAACAGCCACGTGCAAAGCCAGCACACTTGATAATTATTTAGTAGATGCTTGAAGGCAGATGCACCCCACCACAAGAGAGGGCACCTGCATATCATCGCAGCATAGTGCTTGGTCAAGACTGGACTTTTGGCTGATATCTTGGGATATATAAACTTGGACCATATCAGTAAGGCACTTACCCCGCACCCTCTCCTTCACTCGGTAGCACTATTGTATGCAGTATTTAGGGAAGAAATTCATAGGGGAATACTTGAGTATTTTGAATTCAATGCCCACACAGTGCAATCGCCCACAATAGTGTGGGAGGCTTTCACAATAGTGATTAGAGGTGTATGTATCGCTAAGCAATCTGGAGTGCTGAAGGCCATAAGGCACTACCTGGACATGGACCTTCAGAATCTGGAGAGACAATACTTTCAATCCCAAGACCCGGCTCTCCTAGCTCACATTAGAGAGAAACTCTCTGAATTCCAGGAAGAGGTCATCCGGGAGATGCGGTTCCCACACCGCCAGGCCCGGCGGTACAGAGAGGGTGATCGCCCTAGCAAAGCACTGGCTAGCCTGCTTCGACCCCTCCAAAACGTCCTCATACATCATTGAACTGCATGATGCGGATTCTAATCTGGTGCACTCCCAGTCTGCCTTGCTCGACACCATGACTGCATTCTATGCCCAGCTGTACTCCTCTACCACACAGCCCGCGGAGATGGAGCTGATAAAATATTTTGCCTCACTTCAGCTACTTTGGCTAGACCGAGCACACCAAGCCTCCTTCGACGAATCATTCACCAATGAAGAGATAATTCAGGTCATACAAAGCCTAACAGGAAATAAAGCTCCAGGGCTTGATGGGCTAACCTCTTCCTTTTACAAGGAGTATGCTACCATACTCGCTCCACATCTCTTTACTATATCAAGAATCTCTTGGAATCCAGGACTCTACCACCTTCAGTGCGGAATGCCGCCATTATAATGTTGTTAAAACCAGGCAATCCCGCCAATCTCTGTGACTCGTACCGTCCGTTGTTGTGTATGAATACAGACAACAAAATATTCGCCGACCAGTCGGGTTTCATCCCCGGGTGTTCGACATCTCGCAATCTACGCATTATATTCGCCTTAATGCATCCCCTTGCCCTTCACGTCTCTGCATTGGCTGCTTTGTTAAATGCCACAAAGGCATTTGATTCACTGGAATGGAAATTCCTCTTCTCATTACTAGCCCCACTTTTATCAAGCAGATACGGCTTCTCTATGCTTCTCCCACTGCCCGGGTGCATCTAAGCGATCTAATCTCTGACCCTATTCCCATCTCCCGGGGCACGCGCCAAGGGTGCCCGTTGCCGCCAATCTTATTTGCCATCATGATGGAACCCTTGGCAGCCCGCCTGCTCCAACATCATGCTGACGGGCATTGGAGTCACCACCAGAGGGCTAGTGGTCTCTTTGTACTCGAACCACATTACACTGTATGTCCACGAGCCAGAGGTGAATCTTGCTCCAATGACACGCAAGCTGTTGCGATTCAGTGGCATATCAGGAATTCACATAAATTGGGCTAAATCCATTTTATTTCCACTCACCGATGGCACATGAAAATTTACAGCAGAATATCCACTGGAGTGGGCAAACGGCGCCGTGCGTTACCTGGGCATTTGGCTCAGCAGGGATACACAAGAACTGTGGAATGTAAATTATGGCATGGTGATCACTTGGTTGGAGGAGAAAGCACACATCTGTTCGAAGCTGCCACTAACTCTCGCAGGACAAATAGCGATTACAACAAGCATTGGCATAGCCAATAGGTCTCGCCTTTGGGGCCTTATAAGTGTTTAGCCAGAGCTATTGACTTTGCCAATGTCTTCAAGCTGTGCTGTAGAGAAGTGTGGCTGCTGTGCGGCATGCTGAAAAGTTTTAATAAAGTGTCAGAAGCATTTTTGTTACTTTATATATGACCAAGAGGCATTGTGTAAAACTGAACAACCATATTAAAAAAAGTATTTACAATAAAAAAATGTCCTCAGTTTTCTTTTGTTCTTGCAATGCTGGCAACTTGTTTCTGCCTATTGCAATGGTTGTTTGTTAAAGCTTTTTTTTTGAGGGGGCATAAACAATCGGAGGGTGAAGGTTGGGAACTAGTACCTGTATTATAACACTAGCAGCGGCCAGACGCTAGGGGAGAATCAACAGATGCCAGATTCCGAGAGCAGGCTGAGGTGGTGCTGAGTGATGCTGTGGCGGCGCTGAGTGATGCTGTGGCGGCGCTGAGTGATGCTGTGGCGGCGCTGAGTGATGCTGTGGCGGCGCTGAGTGATGCTGTGGCGGCGCTGAGTGATGCTGTGGCGGCGCTGAGTGATGCTGTGGCGGCGCTGAGTGATGCTGTGGCGGCGCTGAGTGATGCTGTGGCGGCGCTGAGTGATGCTGTGGCGGCGCTGAGTGATGCTGTGATGGCGCTGAGTGATGCTGTGATGGCGTTGAGAGATGTTGTGTTGGTGCTGAGAGATGTTGTGTTGGTGCTGAGTGATGCTGTGCTGGCTCTGATTGATGCTGTGGTTGCGCTGAGTGATGCTGTGGTGTTGCCGAGTGAGAGATAGAGTGAAGATATAATGCCCAATTAGAGAGGGTGGTGAGAGAGAAAGAGAGAGAAAGGGTGTACATAGAATAAAGAGTGGAGCGGGATAGAGAGAGAGAAAGAAGGGGAGAGAGAGTGAATGAAGGAGTTTGAAAGAGAAACAGATAAAAGGGTGAGAGAGAATGAAAGGCTAAAAAGATAGAGAGGGGAGAGTTAATTAAGTAGAGAGAGAATTAGAGAGGGGAGAGAGAGAAGGAGAGAGACAAGAGTGGGGGTGTGGAGTTTAAATGGAGTGAAGAAGTGACGTGGAAAAAGTAACCTTAAATATAGCTTTGTGCTTTGCGCGAATAAATATTTTTAAAAACCCAGTGAGAGACAAAAATACTGGTAATTAGGCTGTGACTCCCAATATAAAACAAATAGCGATATAAGGTGAAATCAACCCACCGAAGCAATATTTCTAACTAGACAAAAAAAGCTTGCATTTCAATGCTAATCGCTGTTGTTTTTCATGTGACTGTAGTCCAGGGCCCTCAGTTGGTAATGTGAGCTGCTGCTGCGATTGAAACATCAGAGTCCAGAGAGTTAATGAGCCATGACGAGGAAATGAGGAAGAGATAGGAAACCCAGATGCCAGCTGCGCGTGCACGCCATCGTGAACTCAAGCTGGTCGCCAGCCGAAAGCCATTGTTTGCACTTCCAAAACCCGCTTACTAAAACTCTCGGCCAGACCAGCGCAAGCGCTGGTGCAGGCCGAGACCTAAAAATGGTTGTCCTACCCAAGCTGCTGTATCTTTTTTGCTAATATCCCTATGTCGCTCACTTCACAAATCAAGCGTCGAAAATCCTCCATGATTAGTCTGGTATGGGCGTGCAGATAACCCAGAGTATCCCGAGAGCTTCTCATCCTCCCGCTGGCACAAGGTGGACTGGTGGCCCGGACCTCACCCTCTATGCTTATTGCGCATAAGCCCAATTTCTCCACTTCTGGCAGTACCCGACACCTTACCAACCTCATGTGACAGTCTAGAAGGACCGTGCTGCCCCCTATCCTTTAAGCACTGCCCTTTAACATAACTACCAGAACCCCGGATGGGAAATCGACATGGTCGAAACTCTCAGATGGAGATGGGAGAGGCTGCGAAAGAGAGCAAAACTCACCATTTGATACGCCCTGTCAATCCCGCTAGCCAACAACCCTCAAGTTCCCCCACTATTGAACAAAGGCGCAGCTGGGCGCACACGGAAACATTCCATTATAACATTCTCTGACTTCTATCCAGACGACCAGTTCCTCCCCCCGATGCAGGCTGAGACCTCACAAATAACGTTCCTTGATATCCTACTGTATTAGCTGCCCGCAACTTGTAGCACTATGCACAACACATTCCCGTCCCCACCCCCACCCTTACCTGCACTGGAGCACATGCTTACAGACTCTTCTGCTCTTAAGATAATAACACGCCTCTACATCACAACCAAACGCACCTCCCCGGTGATCACCCCCAGATCCTTAGAAGCCTGGACAGCAGATCTAGACCCCCCTATTACAGTGGCTCAGTGGTCGTACTGCTTCGGCCAGTTAGAATACTTATCCCCTAATTATCATCTGAGACTGATACACTTTACATTTTTACATCGCATTTATCGTACCCCAGTGCAACTACATCAGATGGGTTTACGCTCTGATGACGGATGTCTGCATTGCAGAGCCACACAGGCTGCATTTCTGCACTTGGCCTGGATATGCCCGCTGATTGCAAAGTTCTGGGGAGAGGTGTTCCAACACGTTGTAGACATAACTGGTCAGAAGTTGAGTCGCTCCCCGCTAGTGGCCCTACAGCAATATGTAAAGGACGCCCCATCTGCAAATCGGTGTCTAATCAGCATTTTGCTCCTACTGGCTAAGCACAGAGTAGCTATACAGTGGGGCAGGTGCCCCGCCCCCGATATTAAGACTTGGCATCCGGGACGTCACTTATTGTCAGGAACAATTATCCAATTTTTGGGAGCTTATACCTCTTAGGTCCTAGCCCAAGGATATTTGGGGCTCGTTCACCTCCTGGCTTCGACAGCAAAGCTCTGATTCCCCTACACAGACGCCATAGAAATGCTGTTAAGCTCCCACTGGATCACAGATGGTCCACCAGATAGATGCTGGGAATTGCATTGTGTGTGTTGTCTCCTGTTACCCCCTCGAACTGTGAGGGAAGGGCGGAACCTTAATGTTGAAATGACACAGCCAGCAATAAGTACGATATGGTTTATACTGCAGTTGTGTGAAGTGACCACAAATAAGTACAAGGATACCCCCTGATTAGCCCAATACCCTTAGTTTGTATTTAGAGATTGTTCTTCTTTTCTGTATTTCAGCGAATATGTGAATGCCATATGTTCTCTGTGGTATATATGTGCAAAATTACAATAAACAAATTTATAAACAAAAAAAAAGAGAAACTAGTTTTAATTACAGGTGGTGTTATTTTAAACAGTGAATACTTCTATGTTCCCAACTCAACAAAGTTTCATGTGTTTCGAGGACGACAGCAGTTATTATATTACCTTCCATTCCATTTCTACTGACTCCTATAGTTCACGAGATATACATATACATGTATATCTTATACTCAGTGTTTTGATAGTTGTAGCTTTAAAAATAATGATTTAAAAGAATACAATAGATTGCAATAACACTGTACTTATTTCCTTGCCATATTCTTAGTTTGTAAAGTACATTTGAGCCTTCAGGTAGGGGGATAAAATGTACTTTTTAAGTTTTTGACTAACATTTCTAATTTGATTATGTTTTTTATTATGCTGTACTAATAATGTTTGAATTTACTTTGCATACAGCAATTACCAGTGATAACATCAAGTACAATAGTGAGATGCAGATCTTGTCGCACATACATCAACCCATTTGTGTCTTTTATCGACCAAAGGAGGTGGAAGTGCAGCCTTTGCTATCGAGTGAATGATGGTACGTTTTGAAACAAAGACAACAATGTTATTGTATTTGTAGTTTATAGAAATAAAATATTTCACTTTAACAATGAGTGCAAATGCCCAGATTCAAAGAGTATTAAATATCATGTAGCCGATTTCAGTTGATCTTCTAGTTCCTCCTTGATCTTCTCCTTAGTTTGTTAAATACGCTGTACCTTTTGGTTGAATTCAAATGATACTTCTTCAAATTGCAGACTTATCCCAGACTATCATATTTTATAGTGTGTATTGCATCCTTCATAGACTCTCATGCTTGAATCACTCCCCATCGTAGATTTATGAGTTCCACTACTAGTCACCACCATCAAGAACTGTGTGTTCTTGATGGTGGTGACTAGATCTAGCCATGGCGTGCTTTACTGATCGAAGATGCCCTGCACCCCCTCAGGATGGTGTCACCCAGACATTCTGCTGAGTTCTTCCACCCTGGCATACAGGAGCCCTCCCAGGTGGCTGGTGGCCAGAAAGATGTTCTGCTTGTCCAGCTATCACCAGAGGAGTAGCACCTCCTGGCACAGGATTCAGGACCCCACTCTGTCCTGCTTGTTGCAGTACCATTTGGTGGTCTTAGCTGTTCATACCTGCCTCTATTTGATGAATGGTGGGAAGGCTTTTACTTCCAGACAGATCAGCTGTAGCTCCAGAAGAGTGATATGGAGCTTGGCTGTCTACCTGAGAATACCTGACCGGCGGAGACAGAGAGAGGCATGCAGGTGGAGCAGCACAGCTGAATGGGAGAACCTTTCCATCGGCCCTCACGAGGCCATAATTATAGAAACAAGGGAGACGCTACTCCTTTCCATCAACATGGCGGCACTGAAATATTTAGGCCGCTAGTGATACTTTATTTAAACTCACCTTGGTCCTGAAGAAGCGCTTTGGATCTCCTCCAGAGGCCACAGATAGCGCGAAACATGTCGACCACTAGAGACACCCACTAAGGACGCATATCTAGCTACTGAGGGACATAATATCCCACTAGCAGCACCACACACCTGTTACTAATGACAGAGGGACCACTTTAATAAATAATAGCCACT
This sequence comes from Calotriton arnoldi, assembly GCA_963921515.1. NCBI lineage: Eukaryota > Metazoa > Chordata > Amphibia > Caudata > Salamandridae > Calotriton > Calotriton arnoldi. The sequence continues at coordinate 2,238,654 of CAWUFW010000212.1, read as the reverse complement.
CTCCCTCCAGTCATTTTTTAACACACTAGTTGAGACCTCACTTCCACTCACACGCACGCACCTAACGGCTTGTTTCATCAAAAGATCTCTGAAAAGAGACCCTTCGGGGACCCGTAGGGCATTGCAGCGCCGGCCCTACGAGGAGCAAAAAGCCCAATGATGAAGCATGACATCCTTCGGGGTGTGTGAGGGCATCATGATGAGGACACACTGTCCCCACACATAGAGTAGCACAGGACACCTTTTCCTTTTTCTTTCTCCACTTTGAACTCTCCTCTTAAGGAACAGTGACCCCCCTTTATATACCAGTTACCAATCGGGAGCAAGGGTCACTGGACCTAACAATCAGCTCCCACCGTCCCCCCCCCTCTCTTTTTGATAAATAGGAATACCTGAGAATATAGTCCTCTGATCCTCTGAAAACCTGTGACGCGCCGGTCACCACTGTGAACTCCGGGTCAGGGAGAGAGACATCAGCTGCTGGTCACGTTGGCATCCTCAAGCCACCATTACAAATCCTATGCTGTTTTGTTTGGGATCCGAATGGATTTGGAGAGACATCACTGGTGCAGATCCCACTGGGATCTGAGGGTCAACTTGAGTGCCTGAATGTGCCACCTGTGATTTGGGGATGAGCAGGATGCACTAGGGCAGGAGACTAGGGGCCTCAGATTCATCCTCCCTGAAACTCAGGACTGATCACAAAACATCAGGGTCATATCCTGAATATGCTGGACTCGCTGCTGCAGAGGAAAGGCTTTGAACGCTGCCTCGTACAATATATCCCTGATGTCAGGATTTGTTGTAGGGATTCTGCACATACACAGAGCTATGCACAGGATAATAGGACCTCAGAGTATAGTGGTGAGCCAACCATGCCCCTTAGTACCCACAATCCCAATCCGACTAGCTTTAGCGTCTCATTCGCAGCGCAGCTACCAATGTTTAGACAACCCAGAACACGGTCTCTCTCAGGACTCGCGGGAGCAAGAACACTCTTTCATAACTCACTCATACTTGTCCACAACGTGCGTAATAAGAGACACTGTATAGTTTAAAATGTTTATTTCAACTAGCGTGCTCTAAGATACAGTACACGTGCCAGTACTATCAGCATAATGCATAACGATAAAATAATAAGCATGGTTACAATTCCATAGAATACAAACGGGGACAGCATTTTATAAAGACAGTGGATATAGGGCTAAATGACCTTACCACCCTCCCCGTGCTAATAACTAGTTTATTATAAAAACAGAAGATCTCTGGGCTTTGTCAGGCGGACCCCCATACCTCAATATCGAGATGCAAGGTTTACATCATCAGACAAGCACAGCTCTTCTCCCTGGAAAGGTTTTTCTCCAAGTGTCACAAACAGCGAGATCACAATATTAAAAGCACACGAATTTCTCCAGTGCAGCTGTATTCTGTGTTATGTCTAAGTGTGAGGGGCTGACCAGATCAGCAAGAACAAGGGACGTTGTTTTTCGACCTTGTACATATTGTGCAGACGAAACCCACAGGGAACAGGAGAAAAGGTGAAAGGCAAAAAGGCAGACAGTTCTAATATAGCCGGGCACAAGCAGAGACTGGAAAACAGTCACAAAGTAACGTGTGCAAAAAAGGCATCATGGCAGCCAGGCCTAAGCTAACTTAGCAATGTAGGCAATGAGGCCACAAACCACACTACACCCTCCCCTGGTCAGTCCACAGGCCAAGACAAAAGACGAAAACAGAGTTCAAACAGATGGAGCAGAACGCAAGCGTCTATTTGGGAATAGTCCATAATGAAGGACAGGGAATGGGGAAAAAATCATTTCAGGATAAAAAAATCCAGCGCGGGCAAAAAAAAAAAATCCAGAGACCCTGGACGGAGGCCACTTAATCCAATAGAGTGTAAGTGCAGAAAAAACGCCACACCTTCCAAAAGGACATCATTGGTATCGTCAGAAAAAATAGATGCCATCCAGTTCAACAAATCAAAACTGCATTCATGTTCCTCATAACGGGGAGCAGTGACCAGCATTGCGGGACAACTTGCGTGATACTCAATATAACTTCGTTGTAGGAGATTCTGAGCAGCCGCCCAGATATCCCATTGCGCCAAAACTCCAAGTGCAGCCGCATGCGCCATCAATCCAGTGCCGGAACATTCCCGTTCATGGGCCACTAAGGGGCCCATCAACTGGCCAAAATCCGGGTCCAACTGAGACGTATTGGAGAGGCAAAGATCCAAGAGAAAGGACATCTTAAGCAAGACATCACAGGTTGCACGCAAGTGAAATATGCAAAGCGAAAAGAAAGTTTATATGACACACCGAGTGTCGCCAATGGTAGGATGCCGAAGCTGAGGAGCATTCGTTCACGGAGCATCCGGAGTCCACCTTGGTCGAGGAGGCCCCCAGGAACTGCAGCCATTGCGTAGCAAACAAATTAAAAGTAGTATTCCAGCAGCTAACGCTAGGATCAACGGAAAGCCGCCAAAGACGCTGGAAAAAATAGAATGAATAAAAGCCGGTATTACACCAAATATAGTTTGAAAGGAGGTAACAAGGCCAGAGCCCACAACTTTAAAAAGTGCACAAGACCTTCGGTGCGAGATGCATTGAAAACGCGGTGAATCAGCTCACCGAAATGTTGTGGGAGGTTTGTGTTCAAAAGGGCCTGTATCTCACTGTGGGTACTACCCACCTGGAGGATGAAGCTCTCCCGGGCGGATGTGAGCATAACCTCCTGGTTCAATAATAGCGCCTTTATTCTGCTCAATTTATTGAAATCTGCCTTCAAAGTCGGAATGGAAGGCCAAATGGAACTATCTATTATGTTGTGCGGGGGAGGAAAAAGCACATTTTTGCAGCACACAACGCGGTGGGAAACTGTTACAATATAGGGGATGCCGGCCAGCATTCCACAGCAGTCCTGATTATTCAGAAGGAGATAGCTATCATTTGCAAGCACAGTGAAAGTAGGTGATATAGCAGGAGCAGGAATGCCCTTTAAAACACAAGCAAGATTCGGAGCCGAAACGTTACAAGCCCCGGGCAATTTAATGTTTTTACAAATGAGGGAATGACCCACTGCAGAATCGCAAGACTCTCCTGTGAGAAAAACCTCTTTTCTGTCCCTAATGCACCTGTACATGAAAGGCAGGGACCAAAGTTCATGCAAGAAGGCACTGCCTAAGGGCTGAAAACGGCCAACAGGATAATGTTTCATGCAGGAACTGAATTCAAATAAAGAAAAAGGCAAAGCGATAACCCCGTGTACTAGCCACACAGCGGAGTCCGACTCCGCCACAGAGAAGGGTAACGGCTCTATCTTCTCTATATGTAAGACAGTGTATGTTGCATCTTTCATGGACATGAATTGCTGTTGTCAGTTAAATTAAACGGTAAGAATAAGGCAGTAGTGTTTAAAAAATGCCAAGGAACTTTACCCATTTTCAGTGTTTGCAAAGTCCATGCAAACTGCATTACTGAACGTAATTGATTCTGACCATGATATAACACAGACACATCATCTTGTACAATATCAACAACAGAGGAACAATATTCTCTAATGTGTAAATGCGGGAAGACAGGGTATTAATACTATTGTCAACAACAGCAAGCACTTTTTCTAGATTTGCTTGATCGATTTCCCGAAGTCGGGAAGCAGCTTCAATTTGTGAAAGCTTCCAGAGTTCATTGTAAGTTTCATGAATGAATCTCTTAGGTCGAGGACCACGAGGCCCCAGAACAAAATCGGACAGATCAATGTTGCCTGATAGGAGGGATAAATGTTCTTTTACAGAATCTAATGAAGAGTGCTGCAACCACTGTTTACACAGTTTAGCAACAGAATATGTTGTATCAGTACGAGAGTCAGAAAACCTCGGATCTGGCTTATCCTGTTTGTAACCAGGAGCTGAGTCATGAAAGCGCAGTTGGCAGGCATCTGATGCTACTTGCCAGGCCAACCAGGGTGACTGAACAATCGTCGAGATATTAAACGAATTGTTTTGAAACAAAGCTTGTAAATCGGTTAGGGAAATATTAAAATGCAAGCTGTCGTTGGGAGTGGAAGACAATGCGGGAATGGAGGGTGCATTCAATTGTTTAGAAGTAGCCAAACCCCAACAGGTCGTTTGATAGATCGTACTATTTAAAAATAAAATCTGGGCCGGGATTAGGCAAGCACGGTGTAAGGCTTCCGTACCTCGGACCTGCCATGATTTAGTGTCCCAAATAGACTTCAAGTCTATGGTGTCCTGCCAGTGTTCATAACCACCCACTGCTAACGCGTTCAAAAAGGAACCCGAATATAGCAATTTGGTGTGGGTCAACATGATCTTCTGAGCGTACGAAGTGTTCAATTTAAAATAATAGGACCCAGAATTCGATCTATCAAAGTCTGTAAAGTAAGTAAATTTACTCCTAAGAGTTTGGGAGCTACCAGGCAAAGGGGTCGGACAATGTTCCCATTGAGTGTAATTAAAAGGACAACGAAGAGCACTTGGTTTATGGAGAAAATAGTTGCCCCAATGCTGGTAACAATATAAGTCAGCATAACTTGCAGAATTTAAATACAGATCTTCAGCATTAAAAGCAGCATAATATTTCAAATCAGAAAATAACGATTCAACGGCATGCACATCCCAATCGTCAGAATGAATATTACTTTTTACGACATCACCCATTGAAACACGGAGGACATTCGGTACATTAATAATCTCGGTTGGTCCATGAATTTGGAAATTTACTGCAGCCCATACGATGCCATCAGCAACTGGGAAAGCTGAAATGTTCACAAATGTGTGGTCACGCTTCATGATGTGAGATGAAGAATGCGGAGCCAAAGTTCCAGCGACACAGTTCACTGCAGAGCATTCTGGTAAATAGTGACCATTAATAAATAAGAAGAAAACTGTCACAAAGCCAATGGACATGAACAGAAAAATCAGGAACAGTACCAACCAGATATGTCCATGGAGGGACCAAAAATTTGTCTCTGAACCAGGATACAAAAATACTGAAGCTGGACGGGATAAGTGATGAGGTGGAATCCGAATCAAAGGAAAAACGGGTTGGGCTCAGTGGTGTTGTTGGTAAATGAGCCACCGACTCGGTGGCGGGATAGGTGTACTCGGTCTCCTCGTTGCAGGAGGAAGCCGGGAAGTCGAGCAGGCGATCAGGCAAATTGACCGTCTCAATGGCAACATCAGTGTCCGTGCGGGCTGGAGGGCCATACACATGAGCCCTAGAAATGGCCGGACATGAGACCGCAGGTGTTACACTATTCAGGATCGGCCAGAAGTTGTAGTTTGACATTGTCCACTGAGATGTATCTGTTCTCCTTGCGACCAGGAAGCGGTGGTAAGATGACTGTACGAGTACCCTTCAAGCCAAGGACTGGAACCGGTGCACGATGAGAGGGTCCAAATTCTTTTTTGTTCTCCACCTTCTCTTGGACCAGATCTCCAACCTTCGGAAGCCAGCCGGCAACCGGAATCTGCAGCGCAGCGTCAGTGGCTGAAGGCAAGTGTTCGTTAGCAAGTTTGTCACGGGTCACTTGTAAGTCCTGTAATATAGTAGAATGATTATCTACGTCAAAGATTGCGGCATTTGCCGCCATGTCTAGACCATCAAGATCTGGCACAAACATTTGTATGCCAAAGAGCATTTCGTATGGGGTCCGCCCACCCAGAGATCTTGTGCACGTTGTACGCTATACAAGTGGGCCAACCAGTTCCTGCCAGTACCTAAGACTCTAGCTGTCAAGGATTGCTTTAAGTCACGGTTCATTCGCTCCACAATTGAATTACCCTCAGGTCTATATGGAGACGAAAATTGCACCCGCACCCCCAGTGACCCCATTGCGTCCTTGTAGGCCTTAGAGGCGAACGCTGGACCTTGGTCAGAATGGAAGGTGCCGCAGGCAAAAATTCCCACAAAGACACGCAAATCCCTGATGACATTTCGAGCGTCAGCACTCCGTTGTGGCCAGACCCAGATGAAACGTGTGCACGAGTCTACTGCAACTAAGATGTATTTATATGCAGTGCCAGACGAAAATGGACCGCAGTGATCCAGGTAAACACACCCAAAAGGTCTGTTAGAAATGCAGAGCGGTGTTTGTGGTGGTCGTGTAACCGTTGAAGGCTTAATTTGCTGACAAACGTCACAAGAAAGCACATAAGTACGGGTCTGTTTATATAAACCACGCCACCAGTAACGCTGCTGCAAGATGGAAACAGTCGCAGACACGCCAGCATGGGCCGAAGCCAAGCCTTCGTGTGCGGCCGTTAACAAGGAAGGTCTGCGGTCCGCGTTGGGAATCAGCCGATCACCAACGTCTGGAATTGTTACGTAAGGAACCTGTTCGGGACTTAGGTGATAAGAGTACTTGGAAGGGAAATCCCTTGGGTAATTAGCACCTTCCTTCGTTGCAGCAATAGCTGCCAAAATATAATTATCTATTTTAGTCATGAATCTTGTAACTGCTGCTACTGTGCACGTGGCTACTGCTGATTTGGCAGCTTCATCTGCCAAACTGTTACCGACAGCGTGTGCGCCCACACGCTGGTGGCCAAGGGTGTGAATCACCTGTGTGAGAGGCAAACGTTGTTTAAGATCTGCCACTCGAACCCAAAGCGTTTTATGCTTAATTGTGCTACCTTTAGCATCTCTATAGTTGTTTTGCGACCAAAAGAATAGGTTGTCATTGAAAGATTGAACACAGTAGTAGGAATCGCATACAACAAGAGTAGTCACTTCTGGATTCGCGAACTCAAGTGCGAGCACCAAAGCACGCAGCTCGGCCAATTGTGCAGTACTGTCTCCTAGTGCCTGTGTGTGTACTACAGTCGAATTGAACTCTCCGTTCACCATAGTACCTGCAACAATAGCACACGCTGCGGAATAAGCATGCTTGGAACCCGTGGCCGGTTGTGCCGAACCATCGGTGTAAATAATACATTTGTACTCTTCAAGCGGTAGCAAAGACAGAGGAGGAGGATGAACGAATTCATACTGTAAGAACTCCTGTGTCTGAAGTGAGGAATCAAAGATAAAGGTGACATCCGGGGATGTCAGAGATGTAGCCCATTGTATCCAACGGGGGTGCAAAGCCTTAGAGTTCGGTACACTTGCCTTCGTCACTGCCTCAAGGGCAGGATATGGTGTTACCACCAAAATGCGTTTTCCCTGTGCCAGTGCGCGTTCCTTTAGAATCGCCATTTGCACTGCAGTCAAAACTTTCTCCACAGAGGAAAAGCGCAACTCCGCTGAAGTGTAAAGGTGTGGCTTGTATGCAATCGGTACTGTGTCACCTTCGTTAAAGGTTAAGTACGTGAAACCCACTGCCCCTGGCACAATTCTAATTACCAGGTTTGTGTGGTTATCACGAGTCAACAAGAATTTAGATTCAAGTAGATCAGACTGCAAAGACTGCAGTATAGAGGAATGCTCAGGAAGCCAGCATGACTTCGAAAAGGTAGGTTGTATCAATGCATAAAGAGGCTTGATACGCTGGGCATATTCGGGAATGTAAGTACGCCCGAAGTTAAGAAAACCCAGTAATGACTGAATCTTCTTCAGGGTAGTCGGAGGGCGCAAAAGTGCGCACTTCTCCAAGAAATGGGGTGCTAAGCCCCTTACCTTCATTGTTGAGCTCATAGCCCAAGAACAAAACGGTAAATTCAGCAATGTGAGATTTGGCAAAATTAAATTTGTAACCTAAGACCGCAAATTCAAGAATAATGCGGTCCACTCGGGAAAGATGCGGCCATAATTCGTCGTCTGTCAGATAGATATCGTCGACGTACGAACACGCATCTGGGTCTATGCTGTCTAACAATGAGACAACACGGGCGGCGAAGACACCCGGGCTGTTCTTATAGCCCAAGGGCATACGCCGAAATTTGAATTGTTTACCACCGGAAGTAAAAGCGCTCCATTGGCTGCACTCCGGGGACAAGTTGTGCGTGAAAAATCCATTGGATAAGTCAAGTGTCGTTTTATATTTTTTACGAACAAGACTGTCTACAAGCGCAGAACTGTGTGTATTTTGTACCGCAAAGGTCCGACAATGAGAGTTCAAATGTCGGTAATCCAAAACTTAGGCGGTACGATCCATCGGGTTTAGAAACCTCAAAAAGGGGATTATTCATTGGTGATACACATGTTTCAATTACTCCTTGATATTCTAACTGTGTCAGAATGTCTGAAACGGGACCTTTAGCTTCCCGCCGGATGGGATATTGGGGTTGTGGCTGTGGCAGCGACCGCAATGGTATATCATGGGGTGGAGAATCCTCATCCCAGCCCACGTGATTACGGTATAGCGCCGGAGCAAGGGCCCCAGCCCATTCAGGTGCGAGAGCCTCCGCTTTGTCCTTGGGGACATTACGAGAAAAGCTCGGAAGGATGACCTCCTCCCCTCTACGAGCAGCAAGTACGAATGGGGGCGGCCAATCCGCCTCTGCCAACAAAATGTTGTATGAAGAAGTCAGATTCTCCCAAAAAATCCCTTTAATAACACGCTCAATGTCACCTTCAATTTGAATGACAATATTAAATAGTCTGTCAGGGGGTGCCACTCGGGTGTCAGCTGTCTCGACAGTAATGAATGTATCAGTTGCTGTCGCCTCCACATGAGGACGCAGTGCCTCCCGCACTATGGTAACTTCCGCGGCGCTGTCTAGCAGTGTTACTGCCCACGTCCAATTCAGGAGTCTCGTTCTCACCGTCTGTGGCATACCTCGCTGTTACAGCTGCAACTTTTTTCTTCTGAAACTGTGGGCGAGGATGTAGAAATTCTTCTGGTTTCCCTCGGACTGATTGTCGAGGTTGGTCTCGTCCCTGTGGAGCCTCACGACCCCTGCCTCTATCCTGCCGATCTCCTCCACCAGTCTGGGAGGTCGATGGTGCCTGTGAAGAACGAGGAGAACGCGGATCAGGGACCTGAAATCTCTCTGGAGATTTAATCCTCGCTCTGTCGCGCAAATCATAAGTGCGTTCAGAAGATACGGAAACCGGGGATGCAGTACGCGACCCTGGCTTTTTCTGTTGCTTACCCTGTTTCTTCAACCTCCAGCTCTTTTTAGTGAAGAACGGTTTCTCATCCTTCTCAGATTGAGTTTTTTGTTGTGGTTGTGATTGAGTTTGCGTTTTAGCAAAAGGCTTAACTCCCAGGCTATTGCGGCCAATGGTTTTATAAGCCTGTGCGATAATTTTCGGTAATTCGCGTGGCTTGTCCGGTTTTGGGATCAAAGCCAAAGCATTAGCTACTTGAAAGTTAACTGCATCACCCTTGACGTTAGCAAGGATTAGGTCAGCCACTACATCGAACACTCCCACCAGTCTCATCCCCAATTCCACAGCCGCCTCAGGGCCATGTTCATCCTGCACTCGTTTAATTACAGAGGGGAGTACTGTCATGGAAGGGGTGCCGAAACACTTCGCATATACTGCTGCGAATACCTTGCCCCAGTTGTTGCATTCTGCCAACTCGGGAATTAAGTCTTTTGGCAAACTAATCGTCAAAATCCTGTGTTTTTCTACAGGAGATGTATTTGAAAAACTGCCTCCAGCTGGTCAAATTTTTCTGCAAGCCAATAAGGCAAATCATCCTTATTTTGTGGGCGTTTGCCCATCACCGAATTAACCATGACGGGACTTATGGTTACACCGCCCGGTCCAGCTGGATGCGCCGCAACTCCAGGAGGGGCTCCCTGGACATTGCCAGTAACATATTGCACCAAAGCTCTGTGAACGCGTATCAAAGACGTATGCAAGACACGCAGTTCATCAATCGCAAGCGTCAAATAACGCGGATGTGGGGTATACCCGGCCAAGACTGGCCAAGTGGCCCCTTCAATCGATAAGGGGCCTAAACGAATCGGGGTAACCGGTTGTGGGAGGGCGCCATTAAACCAAACACGGTGTTGCCATGCCGTGAGCGGTACTTCAAGTGTCCGATAAGGCCTATAAACATTAGGAAGAGCGGTGGCTGTATATTTGTGGAACAGATTATCAGTCCCATCCACCGCCGGGAAGGTGACCCAAGAGTAAAACACCTCAAAGTGGTAAGCAGGATCCGCTTGTACCACAAAGATCAGATCGACACCCGCGTCAGGCACTCCATACGCTGTCAAATGAGCTCGGAGCGCTGCGCGACTATGTGCCGCAATGTTGACAGCCATTAAGGCTAAGAATGTTCGACAACCTAGTACGAGGCAGCGCTATATAGGGTTTATATTAACACCTTTTAATAACTTCAAGCTTGAAAGAACCTATAAAAACATCAATATAGGAGGTATCACCCTCACACACGTTTCCGGAAACGTATGCAAAGGGTGTTGTGGACAAGCACTACTCAAGCGTCTCGCAGATAAGCAGCCCACCACGTTGGTGGCGCCATGTTGTAGGGATTCTGCACATACACAGAGCTATGCACAGGATAAAAGGACCTCAGAGTATAGTGGTGAGCCAACCATGCCCCTTAGTACCCACAATCCCAATCCGACTAGCTTTAGCGTCTCATTCGCAGCGCAGCTACCAATGTTTAGACAACCCAGAACACGGTCTCTCTCAGGACTCGTGAGAGCAAGAAGACTCTTTCATAACTCACTCATACTTGTCCACAACGTTCGTAATAAGAGACACTGTATAGTTTAAAATGTTTATTTCAACTATCGTGCTCTAAGATACAGTACACGTGCCAGTACTATCAGCATAATGCATAACGATAAAATAATAAGCATGGTTACAATTCCATAGAATGCAAACGGGGACAGCATTTTATAAAGACAGTGGATATAGGGCTAAATGGCCTTACCACCCTCCCCGTGCTAATAACTAGTTTATTATAAAAACAGAAGATCTCTGGGCTTTGTCAGGCGGTCCCCCATACCTCAATATCTAGATGCAAGGTTTACATCATCAGACAAGCACAGCTCTTCTCCCTGGAAAGGTTTTTCTCCAAGTGTCACAAACAGCGAGATCACAATATTAAAAGCACACGAATTTCTCCAGTGCAGCTGTATTCTGTGTTATGTCTAAGTGCGAGGGGCTGACCAGATCAGCAAGATGTTTTTCGACCTTGTACATGTTGTGCAGACGAAACCCACAGGGAACAGGAGAAAAGGTGAAAGGCAAAAAGGCAGACAGTTCTAATATAGCCGGGCACAAGCAGAGTCTGGAAAACAGTCACAAAGTAACGTGTGCAAAAAAGGCATCATGGCAGCCAGGCCTAAGCTAACTTAGCAATGTAGGCAATGAGGCCACAAACCACACTACAGATTGTGGTGTATTATATGGTGTGGTTGTTTAACCTCACAGTGTAAGACACTCACAAAAGAGTCTTGGGTCCAGTCCGGTTCAATTGTAAAACCCCTAGCTCAACCCTGGAGAGCTGTGGCTTTGAGCAGCAAGGCTTAAACAAAGGAACTAGTGTAAAGCATTTAGAGTGACACACCAGACAGAATATGAAGGTCACATAACAAGAAAGAAATCGAAACCTCAATTTGTAAAAATATATTATATTTTTATGAATTTAGATACCAAGACCAGCAAAATCAATTGGAGGGTTCTGGTCATAATAATTTTAATAAAATGTAAATTTCAGCTTTTTGGGCCAAAGGGCAAACAAGCATTGGTGACTGTAATTTTTGACAACTTTTGAAAAGTTTGGAAGAGTTGTGTTTTGCTACTCCAGCCCGGATTGGGTGAGCAATTCCGAAAGGGAGTTGGTCAGAGGGGCATTAAGGAGTATTTCGACAGTTACCTGGTCATCACAGTAGTCTCGAGTCCAGTTCCACTCTTTATGCAAGGACTGCCATAGATTTAAATTGAAGCAGTCCTGAGGCTGAGGATACACGATGCTGAAATATGCTCTGGGTGTTGTGCGGTCGACGGGGGGTCTTCCTGGGGTTGTTCCTTGGTCCACGATTGAGGTGGGGCAAGTTTGCCCTCAGGAGTTGGGGTCCCTCTAAGTCCTCTAAGTCACGGGTCACAGCAGGCCCAGTGGATTCCTTTAGCACAGGCTAGTGTCCTTTTCTCTCTAGACTTAGAGAGTCGGCTGGTGATTGTGTGACACTTAGCGTTCTTATTCTTATGCTTAGACTTTGAATGCGACTTACCAGAAGACTTAGAATGGCACATGGACTTTCCGCAGGAGCGGCTTTGTTATAGAGACCCCAGTTGGGCCTGCAACCAGGAATTGAGAGCAGGACCTGTGCTTCGACCGTGACCTCCTTTTATGTTCAGCAACGTTAGAGTTTAGTCTCCTGGTTCAGAATTGCTTCAGGGTGCATAAGGACACACCTGTCACACCATAGGCACACCTTGTACTGTGATCAACATATGCTTCCTGCAGTCTCCCCACAGCTTGAATCCTGTAATTCCCCTAGCAAACTGTGAAATGTTTTCGGAGTTGTCAGTAGACTAGCAAAGTTTGGAGCAGAACTCCGATCTACGCCAAAGGGCTTGGAAAGAAAGGTACTTCTACTTAATGTTGCTCCCACATATACTCTGATGGCTACGTGGTTGAAACCATGGTCTTGCCCGCACAGGCAGTTGTCCAGGCGTCATAGACCGGCGCCTCGTGGCGCTAATTTTCTCACAAATAATCGCACCCCAAGGAGTCTGTTTGTGGAGGCTTCGACCAGTAAAGTGAATCGTAATTCATTCCCCTCCACTCCTCCAGATAGAGATTCTAAAAAGATTGAAGCCTTTGGCAAACGTAAGTTTTCTTCAGCCACTTTGGAATTGCTATCTGTCCACACTGTCTGTATGTTGGGCGCTCCTCTTTTGCCCAGATAATACGCCGGTGGTAATTTTTGGGTACATATGATAGCTGTGCAGATTTAAATACCATGGTTTGTCTTGGCAGGGCGGTTGATATGCCTGGATGCGGTCCATTGGGTTCTCTGGTGATGTGCAGGTTTGCTGATTTACAAGCACTTTGATGGGTCCCGCCTCTTCAGTGAAAAGGCAGACTCTTTTTTTGGAACACTTTAAAGACAAAGCTAACCTAGAAGTCTTGTATATAGGTAGAGACAGCCTCCCCAACCAGTGATGCAACAGAAAACCCAGTTCATTTGGGTCTGTACTCCGAGAAAAAGAGGGGGACCTCAGCTCTATCTTGATCCTCCGTCTCATAATGCCTTCCTGCAGAAGGATAGATGTATGATGCTTACGTTGGCCCAAGCCCTATCTGCTCTTAACCTGGACAACCGAATGATGACTTTGAACTTGGAGGACATGTATTTTCCTATACCCGTCCTGCAGTCCTGTGGAGCTTACCTGTGGTTCAAAGCGGGCTAGGAACATTTTCAGTTTACCGTGCCCCCTTTCAGCTTCAACAGAACCCCTGGTTGTTCACGATGATGGCGGTGGTCGCTGCCTATTTTCGGAGGTAGGGAATCGCTTTATTGCTGTACCTTGACTACTGACTGATGAGGTTACTGCCACCCTCATTAAGATAGAAACTATGATACATACTTTAAGGAACTATTCTATCAAGAACCAATGATGGGGTCCATATGGATCTTCTTAATGATTTACATCATATGATGTAAGACTAGTACACTAGGTTTCCACATAATGCTACTCAAGGAGAAGCTCCACGGCCCCCACTTCAAACAGATCCATTGCGACCTTGTTCTCCAGTATTGTTGCTGCTGCCAATGCTGCCTTCACCACAACTGCGTCCAACAAGACAAGTTCAATGGGTGGATACCAATACTGCTGTTGATGAGGACGTTGTAGAGGAAGGACAATTCCTTCAACATTCAGGCGCAGCTACTGATGAGTGGGATGACTAACTTGCTTCAACTATGAGTACACGTACGCTTCCTCACATCAGCTGACCTTCAGATGAAATTGCTCACTTTTTCTCTTAAGTAGAGTGGGCATCGAAATGATTTGACTTACAAATATCCATAAATTACACTGATTGTTTGCATTATCATTTTAAATCTATAATGGTGATTCTAGATATCAGCCACATTTTGATGGTGGGATTTAAAATTAAGTAGACACCTGCTCCTGTATGAGCCATAGTCCAAAGACTTGTCAAAGAATTATAGAGCACCAGAAAATTTGCGGCATGCCTCATTGAACACCCCAAAACTGATTTGGTGGTGATGCAGGCTGCACAATGTTGTTCTAGCAACCCGTTTTCACCTTGCTCATTATCTCCAGAAATGATCAAAAGGTGGACAGTTTAGGAAAAAAGCAGCGAATAAGCAACCTCCATTAAGACCTCAAATTCTTTGACAGTTGTTGGCAGATATGATTACCTTATCGAGCAGATATGGCTCCGTACCTTGCACTGTTGTGCAAAGGAAAAAAGACAAACATTCTCCATTCTATGAGAAGTTGAAAGAGCTTCCACTGCCATGGTTGATGGGGCCATAAATATGGTTAGAACTGGCTTTTGACAGATGGCAGGTGCTGTTATTCTTAGACAACAAGAGTGACTACGATTTACTACAGACCAGAGATTAACCACAAAATGTTAGGCATGCCTTTTGGCAGTGACCACCTCTTTGGGAAGCATGGAGATGAAGCCCTTCATGCTATGAAATCATACACATTTACTCTGTCCTCCCTGATGGTACTTCAGTATTGATAGCAACTCTTTCATCGAGCAAGAGGTCAAAGTTGTTTTTTCCCCTCTTATAGGGGTGATTACCAGCCATACCACCTTTGGCAAAACAAGCCTCCCAAGCTGTCATACTACAGACAGCCTTAATCGCCACACCCCAACAGTGGACCACATTACTCGACATATTCTAGACATCCAAAAGAATCATCTGCCTAGAATAAACAACCATACTCTACACATCGTCTGGGAATCTGTGCCGGCCTCGAATACCTTATTTCTATCTCATGTTCCGCCAGGCCCTGTGGGGTGGTGGGATTTCTGCCTTCCATATGCAATTTCAAGACATGACAGACAGATGGAGTAAAATATGGTTGCACCCTCGAATATGTCTAGAAACCACAGCAGTGGTTTTACTCTAGGTTTTTCCTGGTAAGGAAAAATCAGGAGAGTAGTGCCCCCTTCTCAACCTTCTACATTTCAACAAATACCTAAAGAATCTGTCATTCGGAGTGGTCGTCCTGTGTGAAGTGTTGCAATTAATGCAAGAAAGCGAGTGCTAATGGCTAATCCCTGGATTTTTAGGATGTCTACTTTCACATACCTATCCATCCTGAGAGTTAAGGTTGCCGGGTGCCACTATCAGTTCAAAGTCCAGCCCTTTAGTCTGAAGTCAAAGCCACAGATATTCACAAAATGCATGTCTCCCTTGGCAGCGTTCCTGCGTCATCAAGAACATCAAACTTTCAGTTTTTTCAATTTCAGTTTTGCGTATTATTGGCTTATCAAGGGAAAGTTCTTTCAAGAAACGGACACACCCACAAAATAATCTGAAACTCTTCGTCAGTCTGAGGGTAGCTATCAAAATCTCAACCATGGCTCTCAACATTAATCCAGTTTATTGGGGCCCTCCTCAACAACAGGGTTGACAAAGCCTTTCCATCGCAGGAAGGAACAGTGCATCTTAAGTTCCTCGCCTGGCAGATCCAAAAGTTGGATTCAGTCTGGCTGGGCATGATATCTCTTATATTCACTGCCTTTCTGCAAGCTATGTTCTCTTCAGGAGGAGTTGGATGCCCGGTGGCTCCAAGCAACTGGATATTTTGGTGATCCAATTGAAGTTTCAACCACAATCACAGATGCCTTAACGTGGTGATTGGACTGTTTGCACTTTCAGCCACATATGACTCTCTTGGTCATGACCTCAGACTCATCACTAGAGGGGTGGAGTGCCTACCTTCAGAAGCTAGAAGAAAGGAGTCATTGGATGATGCAGGAGAAGGGCCTTCACATGAACGCCCTGGAGCTCTGAGCAGTTCGTTAGCGGTTGCAGTCCTTTCTTCAAATAGTTGAGAACTTTGCTAGTCTGAGTAAGAACACTACTATGATGTTCTGTATCAACAAGCAGAGCATCACAAGATCTCATCCACATTTGAAAGAAGCACAACTTCTTTGGCACTGGGCAAAAACACAAGGAATCTAATTAAGAGCAGCATACCGCCCAGTGGGCCATGAACACATGGGCTGACACTCCAGATGAGCAGAAAGCATCTCCCATGAATGGGAATTGAATAAAGACTGGACAGCCTGGATCTTGATCATATGGGGGTCACCCAGCACTAGACCTGTTTGTGACACCATCCAACAAAAATTGTTTCTACTTCACCAGTAGACAGTGTCATCTTGGAACGTAGCAAGAGGGCAGTGCACTCCTTGGGCACTGGAAGATGCTATAAGTTCTACATCAATCAAACTAAAATATCAGACAATCTGACGTGCCACCTGCAAAAGTGTCACCCGTTCTCAAAACAAGGGATAGCAGATGCATTTCTGCAGCTATTGTTGTCTGTCACCTAAAAGCTGGCTTACCTTGCAATATAGAGTATAAACCTGCTCACCAGAGATGTTGCAGCAACAAGAGTGTTTTATGCAGGAGTTCACATAATGGACAAATGCAGGGCAGCTACATGGAGAAGTTGCTAGAAATACACACATCATTGCTATCTGGATACTGATTTTGTATGAGACTCGGGTGTTGGCCAGACGGCGGTATGGCATGTATTTCATTACGGTAGCCATTTCTCACTAATTTTGATATGCATTACATATGTTTGAATACTGTATTAAATACTGCTTGATATTCTGATCCAAGCAAGTGAATCTATGAAAGATCCAATACTTGAGAAGAAAAAAATGACGTACCTGTAACAACAGTTCTCCAACGTTGATAGCTTTCATAGATTTACATGGTGGCCCTCTCTTCTCCCTATTCAGAGGCTCTAATTATTGCTATCCTTTCACACTGGTGCTTTAGAATTCTAAAGTATGGAAAGTTCTTGGGTTCGGGCTTTTCTAATAAGGTGATTCACTGGGACTCCCAGCTTAATGATGGGGAAATGATTCAAGCATGCAAATCTATAATTGATACTAATGCTGGGTAACTGTTCTTAGAGGTAAGCAAGGTTTTTCTTTTATTATAAAGAAAAAAACTGGAGGTTTAAGGCTGACCCCTGATATATATAATTTGAAGCAGTTCTTTGTATTAGTCTTTTCATTTGCTAAATCTTTTTCAATTTTGGAGCCTCCAACATATCTTTTCACATTCTCATTAAGAAAGATCATTGAGAAATTTGGAATGAGGCCAATTCTTTAATGCAACTGTTTTTCATCGTATAAATTCAACAACTATCATGTTCACCAAAATTCATTTAATAGGAGTAATTCCTGTACAACTCTTAAGATCTTTATGCCTTTCTTAGTGATTGACTCACTCAAGTTCAAAAGATCTTGTGTTGTCAAATCTATGCATGCTTTAAAATACTGTGTTTAATAGATGGGTTTCATCAATTAATCAATCAATAAAGCTTTATTCGATTTCTTGAAAAAAGAAAATCATAAAAGCATATGAATGCACACATCATTAATAATGAAACATACATTTTAAAACAAATAAAATGAACAATTTAAAATGCAGTGCATAAGTGGACATCTGTATAACTCGCGCACAAAGGAAATTTACATCAAGATAGTTTTCCTGCATTTAAAAATGTTCTTTAAAAACATGACGATAGAGAAGGTAAAATGTTCATTCTCAAAAAGTTGTTAAACCAAGAGCGCGGGACGACATTGTCTTAATCCAAGTATTCTTAAAATCGGGAGGATCCACCTCTTTCTCTGCACCGAGTAAAATTTACAGAGAAAAAGTACATGTAAAGTCGACTGTTGGGACAAGTCGTCAGAAGGGCACTTACACAAGTCTCTTGACCAATCGTTTAAGTCAGGAAAGCTGATGGACCTATGAATTATTCCTAATCGGAATCGTGTTATCAGGAACCTATCGTAACCATCTAGAATATTTCTCAAGTACGGCTGCATACTTGGTGTGGTCAATGTGAGCTGGTGAGCTTGTACGGTTGGTTTTGCCATTTCAGTGGTAGTTCTACTTTCCTCCAAAAATGACAAACATCTGCCCTTAAGATCTTTCCCGTTACTGTTCCCAAAGAGTTGGGATCATTGAAGTACTCAGGGTGTCCTGGGTTAGTTGTAAAAACTTTTATATACTTTAATCAGCTAATATTTAAGGCCCCTTGTAGTCTACAGCTGTACTTTAGTATTTCGCAATTGAGTTTAGTGTTGTCATTAGTCCAGATCCTGTGCCACAATAAGACTGGCTGAATTTTTATGATGTCCGCTATATGTGATCTCCCTAATTCAGCATGGCAGATGTACGTCGAGGTACTGTTTGGGACCGCCAACAAGGATCTGAGGAAGGTATTTTCAACGAGCTGTAGGGGATTGATGTCTACATGGACCCCAAATTCCAGCACCGTAAGTGGCTATTGACACACACTTTGCTTTATAGATTTTCAGCAGTTCAGCAGGTGCGCGTCTGCCAAGTTTTCTGCTGAAATTATTAAGGGCTGCCGTTGCCTTCATAAACAGTAACTTCCTCGATTGCACAGCCTGAGTCCAAGCCCCCATACGGTTGAACAGTATCCCCAAATACGAAAAACGTTTTGTACATTCGACCATTTTACCGTCAATAAAGAAGTCTCTGCATTTGTTGCTACCCGGCCCGCATTTCATTACAAATGTTTTTGAGGTGTTAACTGCTAAACCCAGGTTGTGCATAAACGTGGCAAAGCTTGACACCACCCGTTGGAGCCCCAACGGGGTACGGGCCATCAGGACAGCGTCGTCCGCATACAGAAGGGCGGGTATTGGGTGCTTGTCGATTAAAGGCATGTCCTGGCACTCATTTATCAGAGCCTGCCCCAAATCGTTTATGTATAATGTAAAAAGAAAAGGTGCCAGGACGCAGCCTTGTCTCACCCCTCTTAAGATACTGAACGGCTCTGTACATTCCCCATCCTCCCCAAAGCGGACCCTAGCCTTGGCGTCGTTATAAAGTTGCCTCAAAAACTGGATGAGTGGCATGTCCACCCCTAGACCCACTAAAATCCTCCATAATTTATCGTGAATGACGCAGTTGAAGGCTGCGGTTAAGTCGACAAATGCAAGGTATAACCTGCCCTGCTTGGCCTTGGTGTACTTGCCCAGAATGATGTTTAAATTAAGGCCCTGTTCCACAGTCCCCAAACCCTTGCGGAAGCCGAATTGAAGATCGGACACAATTGAGTGCTCTTCCGCCCAGTCCTGTAGTCTAGTTAGAATCATTCGGCCCACAATCTTGACCAAGAAGTCTAAAAGAGAAATAGGTCTGTAACATACAGGATTCTCGCGATTACCATCGACTCTGTCCAAGTTGGTATAAAACTAGTGATACAACATGCGTTAATAACTTGTGTTAAAATGGGACCCCATAATGGAACATTAGATTTAAAAAGGTCGACAGGGATGCCATCGGGTCCAGGAGCTTTCCCTCCCTTACTTGCCGTGATCGCACCATTGACCTCGCTGAGGTAAAAATGTATGCCAGGAAGTTGACTAGTGAATAATGTTTCTTCGATACCTGGAGTTACACCATCCCCATTTACCTCGCAGGATGGATTGTTATACAGGCTCGAGTAGTGTTCCACCCATTCATGTTCTGTAATGGCTATCTCAATCCGCGGGGTATCTTGTTTGGCCAAAAAAGGGGCGTTTACTACCCTCCAGAAGGCTGTATTATCTTTAATTATAGAGGCAGCATGTAGGGCAGACCAAGCTTCTTCTCTCAGTGCCACTTTCCGATCTCTTAATGCCCACCTATACTCTCGTCTGGCCGTTTTGATATCTTCGTGATCTCTTGACGGGATTGTGTATAGCATTCTTTAACCTGGAATACGCCTTGGTGCATTTTGTGTCAAACCACCCTTGATTCTTCTTGGACAATTTGTTTGTTCGCCCCACGAAGAGCTTTTTTTATATGTCCAGATATAAGCATAAAATTATGTACAATATCAGGGGGTGATGTTGTTTCATCAAGACAAGCAAGGAAGGCAGCTTCACAATTCACCACTGCCTTTTTTAAGAAATCATTTGGGTCCACATTGGCCCAACGGAGCGAGTACCCATTCATTCTGTTCAAGGCTATATTCTCGACAGTATGTGAAGATCTGCCGTTGGTATTTGTCGCATTACTGGGCATAATGAGACTTATACTCAAAGGGAAATGATCACTCATGGCGTTTTCATGAGTGGTGAAATTCATGACTAGATGAATTTCTACTTGACATGAGAATATAGTCTATAGTAGAGTAGGTCCCTCGACCATTAAAAGTAGGGCTAAAAGGAACAGGTGAAGAACATAGATTATTGGCAAACCCTAAATCAGCAGAAAATATAATTTCATTGAACAGGTCCCCATAAACTGTATGCGGGAAATGTGAGAGACTATTAACATCATCAATCACTAGTCCACAAACCTCTTTTTCATGAAATTGGCACAATGACAAATTAAAATCCCCCCATTCCCCCATATAACTAGAACATCCTTTACTACAGTGTTCTGTATGACATTTAAGTGTTGACTTGTATTCCTCAAAACACCTGGGTTTCATAAATAGGGCCAGTTCCAATATAGTGTCTTGTAAGAGGCTGCAGTTTAGAGGAGCTGTTGCAGAGGACATTGACCTGTAAACTTGACACAGTTCTATCTCCTAGCCACAACATCAACCTAATCATTGCATCAACCATTACCATGACTTAACATTATCTCCACTTGACTCTAGCACCCAAAGTGTCGTGGAATGGGGTTAGAATTTAAGCCTGCCATGCTCAATCAGCAGTGAGAGGGTGGTTATTAGAAGAAGGGACATCTGAGTGCCCCCTCCTCATTCTAAGTGGTACAATAAAATGTGTGCTTGCTCGGCCACGTTCAAAACAAGTTACATTTAGACTTTAAGCAACTTGAGGTGAGAATTTAGTCAATATCTTCTGCCTACATCCAGAAATGCATTTCTTGTATTCAGTTCAGTGTTGTAAAGGGGCTGACAGTAACCAAAAGTGGTCATTCTCTGTTTGTCAGTCCAGAAGTTCCTGTTAGCCTCCATTCTCTGGGGCAACATCCTTTCAAGCAAGCCTATCACCCAAACACAGGAGTCCATGCCGCTCAATGGAGTAGGTCCTTCACTCTGTGGTCGCTGGGACAAGGCGTGATGCTGGCTCACCAGCTACAGGTGTTCAGATGGTCACCTTTTAGCTTTAGGTCAGACTGAACATAGGTAGTCCAAAAGGATTTTTTTCCAGAAAATTCTCTTGATTTATAGAACTAGTTTTTAACATTTCAATAGATACCATATGATCCAATCTTGATTTCAACATTTTGTGTCCAGTGCATTATATGCTTTGAACGTATGGATACAATGGATCTACAGATACTCTCCTGTTTAAAGAGGGTAACAAACTGAGCTTTAATCAAATGGTCTATTGGTTTGAGAATTGCACCACTGTGATCAACGCTTCCCATTGCTTTATTTTACTTATGCCCCATTGAGTACTAATCGGAAATATTTGACCTATCAGACACGGCTTGTAAACCTGATGAGCTGGGAATTGTTCCTTGCCAAAACCTATGTGTCTATAAACAAGGGCTGCTAATACATAGCCAGTAGTAATTGCCCACCTTCTTTTAGATTACTGTATACCACTCAAAGCTCTTTATTGTGCTTCTTCGTTAGGATTTCATGAAACCTATGTGAACAAGTGATCTGTTGTCCATAGGAAGACAGACAGTGCCTGTAAATACTATCTATAACTCTATCCATACTCTCTTTTAAATGTTCCCTTGCTGCTTTACTTTCTCCTCCCATTTCTCTGATGACAACCCTCCTTTTTGCATCTTTAGTTCCATTCTGTTAAATTTCCTGTATCAGAATTGACTCTTATGACTGCAGTATGTGCCGTTTTCTGTGATGACTGCTGAAATTGTGAAGGTTTCTCTACTTCACTTCTAAAACAGTACCCTCTAAGTCAGGGAAGTTATCATAGCATGTGGAAGCACAGGGTCAGATTTACTCTTGGAGCGTCTTTTGGTAAGAATCAAGTTTATCGCTTACACTTGCAGTGTTTAACCTTTCGCAGATGTCCAGGAGATAACTTGCACCAAAAAAGCTGTACACTTGTACTTCTTAATGTACCCAGGTATTCCAACCACAGGGACTCTAGTAAGCATAATAATTTTAAAAACAACACATTGTTAACGTATCTATGAAACTACTCCATGACAATTGTCCTGCTCAGGGGAAGCAGAAGTCTGTTGAATCAGCTGTAAAACTATTTTCAATGGTGCTCTCAGATGGTCACACTTCACACACTTTTTGCAACTTAGTTTTTATTGGAATTATTCCACACATTAACACTTTGAGAGAAAATGCATTGGTCCGATAGTAACCTTCACACAAAAAAAGAGATAACCACAACCTTTCAGAAGCATTCGTTGAGCGCAACATGCATCCATCTATGGTGATGATAGAAGATAGAGATGTAATATCCTTGCAGCCACCAGGATTTCCCTCCATCTGCACCAGGGAGGGTGGTTGGCCATCCAAGCATGGACAAGCCAGTAAGACTTTGAACATGGAGGCGATTATCAGACTAGCCTGCTGCCGCATTGCTCTTTTTGTTCCTTACCTCCATACCTGTCCAGCTATGAAGGGAAAAAGGAGAGGCTCCTGCCACAAGCAGGCTACTATGGAGACATGGCAGAACATAGGAGACCAGGCAGGATTTGGACTACATCACCTAAGCTCCAGATGCACGTCTTCACTTTTGGTCCTGATGGAGGATTTCCCTCCAGGGAAATCTTATAATCAATTTAGTTCCCTGAATGCTTTTTTGGAGCAGTGTCCTTGTAGCAGCTTTCAGTTCCCCTGCAATCCATCAAAGTGTTTGGACTATTTTCTTTAGTGCCTCTTCACCTCCCACTGTTATTGAATCTATATTCATTATGAGTATTTTGTACAATTGTAATTTGGGATATTAAGATGTAGTTTGTTTTTTTAAGTTGGCTTCCTGAGCATTCTTACCTAGTGACGTTGCCATGTATATGTTCGGTGCTCGGTTTGGACTTCCATGGGTTTCCTCCTAAACACGCAACTTATGGTCTTTTCCAATTGTTTAATTCCTATACCCTTTTATTAATTTACTACCATCTAATTATATCTTAGAATATAAGAGGGGGACAATTATATGGTAATTAGAAGCAAACAATTTCAACTGTTTCCTTTATTCCCCCCCTCACCGTGCTACAGTTGTCAAGACTGTAGTCTGCATTGGTGGCAACACTGTAAGAGGTCAACATGCATTCTCCAGTGGGCATGGTATCGGCACCAAAAAAAAAGGCACCCTAACATTTTGGAATGAAAGTCTGTATGGCTTGGAGACAAAGGTTGGGTGAATGTACATGGTGAAACTATAAACGGTCACCCTTGGAGACTAGAAGTAATCACAGGGTAAGCATCCCTCATCCAGATGCGGACAGGAGCACTAATCCCTCCTTTCATGGAGAGGAAGATGATTGTTGTTCATATCATCTCCAAGTGTGTTACAGTATTAAAACAATCGCATGTTAATGGGTGCAGGGGAGGTTCATGGACTTCATCACATCTTAATGATGTGGGATTCGGTAGTACCTTAAAACTTGGATCTCTACCATTACAGGGCAGACCCCCACCCCGACTCAGTAAGTGTAGATAACCAAGTGGTGCTAACAAAAAGCCAATGCATAGTGTCGCTATCTTTCATTATCTCAGAGTTTTTATCATTTTTCCCACTGCTTTTGAGTCTCTACATGTATGCTGGTGCATCATCAATCTGGCCAAACTTTGAAATTAAATCCCTGAAAAAGCCCATGGCTGGGCAAGATGTATGACTGAAACCTGGGCTCGGGTTCCCACTCCCACAGCTTCCCTTGCCAGTTCTTTCATTTTCTTCTACTTTGTGACTGTCATAAATCTCAGGTCATTGAATGGGTCTGTCCTGCTGCCCCCTTTGGGGTAAATCCTTTGCCGCCACTTCTCTCTTGATTGTCTCTGGTGCACCTTCCTCCTGTCTCTAATGATATCCATGGAGTGCCTTGTCAGTAACACCATTGTTTTTTCAATGACTGAGAGCTCCTCAGATTAAGGAACCACCTTCTTGCATACAAATGCCCGTAACTGAGATCTAAGATCAGAATATTTGTCCTTTGATGGTCATCCCTTTTTCCTTTTGGTTCTAGGCGTGCATAGGTTTTATGGACCCTCCACTTGATCTTCTAGGAAGACAAACAAGGTTAGCTCACATTTCTGAAGCAATAAGGTTTTCAACAACTCCTCTTTCATTAATGTTTCAATTTCTATTATCCTCTCCTCAACAGAGTTGATCAAATCACCTCAACTAATCTGCATTCAGCCTGGAGCAGTTTGATTTTGAGGGCCAACAATTTCTGTTCCATGGCATCAAATTTATCATGAACTTTAAAATGAAGGCCATTCAAGTTGCTCCCTCCTCCTCAGGCTAGATCACATCTTCATTGGCATTCATCTTCTCCCGAGAGGGGTTGAGCCTTTGAATGAAGTGCTTAA
The DNA here is from genome assembly GCA_963921515.1 of Calotriton arnoldi. Lineage (NCBI taxonomy): Eukaryota > Metazoa > Chordata > Amphibia > Caudata > Salamandridae > Calotriton > Calotriton arnoldi. Next base: position 2,214,058 of record CAWUFW010000212.1, on the reverse strand, counting down.
TGGAAACTGCACATTTGATCTGTTTTGAAGAGAGACCACAAGGCCCAAACAGTGCTTCCAATTGAGGATGAGTCCTCCGATCAGAAAAAGGCTGGAGGCGTGGAAAAAGGGCTGCAGACAATGCAGAATTGCACAATCAACCTGTGCCATTCTCCTAGTAGTCACTTTTTGGAGATTTGCCCCCTTCACCTGACCAATCTTTGAAGGCTGCAAGCAAAAGGGCCCTCAGCGCGGGGGAAGGAAAAAAAGTTCCCCTAAGCTTCCTGCCTTTCGCCCCAATGCCCCCCACCCCCCTGCAGTCCATCAGATGCACCTCCCATTATTTCTGGTTTGACAGCAGAACACAAGTGTTTTCTGCTGCTCTCCAATTCTGCAACTTTCTGGTAAGTTCTGGGTTCCTTGTCATAAGAGGATGGACATTGCTATCTTAACTCAAGACTGATTGTGCTGAGTTGCAGAGCTTTGTGTTTGCCTGAGCCCCTAGCTCTTTCTCGCTCATCAAATTCAGATGTGGTGCAAGAGGTTTCCAAGTTCCCTGCGCCAATTGAGACTCCGTCTCAAGTTGGGGTGAAGGCCCAGAAGGCAACATTTGCTTGTGTCCTTTGCACAGTTTTATGTTGTGGACTTAATACTAAGGACAACCCCTGGTTATCTTGCAAAATTAGTGCCAGAGTTTCACAGTACAAAATTCTTTTTGTAGTTTCACCAAGGTTTTCAGGGCTGGCCAGTCTCCAAGTAGAGCCATATGTAGATGAATCACTGTGCATAACATTACAGAACCAAAAGTAAATTGGGGCACAACAAGGAAAAACGTAGTCACATTTAACCAAGGCCCATAGCAATATTAAGTCAGAATATTGCTTGTGTGCTTATCTGTGTCTCCAAGATGGAAATCTGTTTCAATATTTTCCAGGTATTTCTTCCTTTCTTCAGATAGTTTGGTAGAAGGTCAGGTGGAACAGGCACTGCTTCTTTACAGTGTTCAATGTTTATTTATTGGTTAGACTTCTTCTCTTGGACAAATGCAGTACTCCATCTTGAAGGCTGTTAATCTGTGGAGTATATGATGTTGGACACGGAAAAGTTAACTGTAACACCAATTCTTGAGTATAGACGTCTTTGAGATGTTCATATGCATTGTGCCCAGCCTCCCTTACTTATGTAGAGGTGTATAGTGTTTAAAAACTGCATTCTGGGATTCCCTGGAGAGTTGTGGTTCCTTCTTTATATTGATTTCATTTTATGGGGGAAGGGGTCCATATTGATCTGCAGGTACACACTAATCTGCACAGAATGAGAAGGGAAGTGAGGGTTAAAAGGTGCTTAGATTTTAAGTTTGCCAAAATAGCGTACAGCCATACTTCACTAGTATTTCTGAGCATGAAAAATAATTGACAAAGGAGAGTGACTAGCAGTCACTGGTTCACTTGTCTTCGGCATCTGATTGGCTAATTGGGCCTATTTAGAGTGGGAGGTGAATGTGTAGTTTTAGAAATTAAACGTAGGATAGCACCAGCCCTCTGAATTTCATGAGAAGGAGCTAGAATTTGATGTGTGCTGTTGCACCTCATGGGAGGGCAAGAGGGTAGGGTGGCAGAGGTGACATGAATTTTCAGGCTATCTGGTTGTTCAAAAAGGTAATGGACAAGGGGAGAAGGGAGCAAAGAGGTCTCAGTGAAGTAACCATGCTTGAACAGTGGAACCTGCAACGGTTAAAGCAGCTGCAGTGGTGAAGTCTTTTCCTCTTTGGTGACACTCCAGCACTCAAAAGTCTTAGATACTTTCGGTACCAAGGTCTGGCCTTATCCACTAGTTTACAGGAGCATGAGCCAATCTGTGGCCTGGGACACCCTCCTTGGTCTTTTCAGGCGATAGTGGCCTTTTAACATGGCCAAGGAATGTGGTGTCCTAACCCTACTTGGTGGGTAGAGCAGGAGATGGGAGCACATTTGCTCTGTTTTCCTTTTGACTGATGGATAACTGATGGCCACTCCATCTCCTCATCTGAGGCGTTTTTTGTCTTGTACTTTAGTCCGATCCTGTGACTGGCGAAGGACCCCAGGAACATATGCCAATACATGGCTGAGAATCTCCTTACTAGACCAAAATAAACATTTGTCAATGTCATGGTGCGTAGAATTTAGGCACTTATTAATGTGCTTCTATTAAATAATGTTTTTCACTCAAATGCTGTAAAAATTAAGTTAAAAAAATGTTCTGGCATCCTCCCTGCCTACAAGTAAGAATTCTAAATTATATGAAACTGGAAAAGGATACAAATGTTGGAGACATTGTAAAACCTAAAGGAGCAAAACCTTCATCATGGGTGCATCACAAAGTACCTTCTTTAAGGCTGTCGCATCAACTCTTATTGGCCGCTATCTATCTCTGTGGTGGACTGCTAGACTTTTCAGAGACTTCTTGTGTTTTTACCTTTTGAAATTATAAAGCAGAATACTTAAAGAATATTTATAATCCTAATTGGGCTACTTTGATGCTTTGTGAGCATTAAGTGGTATTCATTATTGAACTACTATTTTACAGCTGGACTTTAGGTTCTTTATCTCTCAGCTGAGTTGTTTTAGGCTAGTTGATTTCTTGTTCTACATTTTTCATTCCAGTGTCTTTCCAAGTACTGCTGATTAATTTACTCATTAATCTGGAACCTTACATGCATTTAGAGTGTTGTAGATACTCATATAATACCGGTTTAGCCAATGTCCATTCTTCCACCTCTGGTCTGCCAGTGACCTTTTCACCAGAGTATCATTGGGTCTGTCTGCCTATGAGGGTTGGGAGTGCAATCACAAAGTATGTATACTGGATTGGTGGGCCAAAGTACTTGATTTAGAGCTCTTTGCACCTTTAAAAAAAACAATTGTTTATTTACCATTTCCACTCTTAAAAATGGCTGTAAACAAACAGCTGTAAACCATAATCAGCAACATTACAGTGTTCACTTATACTATAGTCCAGTGTTCTTACCCCTCCCATTTCAGGGTTTTACACTTTACGCATCCATTTCCATGTCTGTGGAGATACCAGAAACCTCTTAACACTCTAACCTTCCCATTGTTTCCACCTTTGTAGTAGTTACTCTTCCAGAGCCATTACTTTCACCCCTGATCACTTTGCACCTTTACTGCTGTCCAGCACAGGCTGTTTCCATTAATGTCTTCAGTTAAAATTAGTTCTTGCAAACTGTAGCTTAGCATAAGAAGACGAAGTGCTTAAAAATAAACTAATTAAATTAAGTATGAGAGAATTTTGTGATGGAAAAAGCAGGCAGAAGGTACAAAATGAGAAATAAAGTACATTTTGTTTTTAATGAAATGCCTGGCTCATAAATCTTTCATTTGAGCTAGAAATTAGGAAATGTCAGATTAGTGATAGAATAATGAAATACTGTTTTGTTTGCATACCACTAAACAAATAAGATGAATGTAGAACATGTTGTTTGTTCTCAATTTAGTTCCTGAAGAATTTATGTATAATCCCTTGACCCGGTCCTACGGTGAACCTCACAAACGGCCTGAAGTTCAGAATTCAACAGTGGAATTCATTGCGTCTTCAGATTACATGGTAATGTATATTGTTTTTGTCATTCAAGGCTTTGCAAGTAGTAATACATTTATTAATATTATTAATAACCCTTTAAGTTTCAGTTTATAGTTTCTATTTATAAATTAATTGCCATCGGTATTCCCTTTTTTTTTTTTTTTCGTACTTGTGGGGTCGTAGGTCTCCTTGTACAACACTTTAAAATTTGTTTTGTTTAGCTTATCAACTCTTAATTAGCATTTTAATTTCAACATAGCATTTCACAGACCTTGAATTTGTGCGTTTTTGATAAGATTTAAACCAACATCCGTCCGCCAGCCCGCTTCCATATAGGCCATTGTGGAATAGGTGAGCATTGCAAGGGGCAGTTAATATAGAAAATGACTTGCCAGTTTGCTACTTCCACGAAGGTCCGCTTTTGTTGCGAACTGTTAGTTGAAGACTTAAAGAGTCCTTAGGCAAAGTGTCACTTTAAGACCCTGTTGTCCTACTGTACTGAATGAGATGGGCCATATTAGGTGCATACTGAATGAGAGGGTCCCATATTAGGTGCAATTTTCTCATAGCATTGCTCAATAAGTAGGTTATTTGCCACCGGCAGAGCATATTCCGTTACCTGGCTAGCCAAATCGAGACATTAGGGATATGCATGTACCTGTAGGAATAGCAGTAAGGATTTTTGCCACTGTATCTAGATAGCAGTTAGATTAGTACATTGTTATGATGCTGTGGAATGGGCGACATTCTACGTCTTCTGAAAAAGATGTAGTGGTTCTGGTTGTGTCCGTCATCCCACCCAAACTGTTTAGGAATGTAGGGCAGGTCCAACAGATTTACCCTCTCCGGAATTTATCACTATGAATAAAAGTTATTTTCTTCATTCTCATCAAGTAATGTGCCATTTATTCTGTAGTGTTGCTTCTCTGTGCATTAGAAGGATTTTTGACTTGAACAACCTGTCCCCATTTTTTCTCATTGATTTCTATTTGTCGATGTAGTTCCTTTCCACATCTGTTGGTAATTGTTGGTGACTGGGCAATGTTTTAGTCCTTTGTATATTTCTGAGAGGACTCAGTGGCATTGCGGTGACAAAGAGGTTTCTCAACCAAAGCAAATGAAGTCACTGTTTTCCTCCTCTTCTAACGCTGGATAATAGGCCCTGTGCCATACTAAGATTTAAATCAACATACGCCCACTACCCTGCTTATGTATAGGCTATTGTGGACTAGCTGAGCATTGCAGTGTGTAGCAGTTAATATAGAAAATGGCTTTCCAGTTCACTGCTTCAGTGAAGGTCTGCTTTTCCGCAGGCTGTTACTGTCAGTTAAACAACTGGAGTCCTTCAGCAAAGTGCCAATTTAAGCCCCTGGAGGTAGCCTCTCCATTTCTCCTATATCAAAGTCTAGAATACAGTCCTGGAAATAATTTATTTTCCTTTTATAAAATGTATTTGATCATTCTGCATCCATCTTTTCGATCTATGCCTTAAAGCCCAGTATCTCTGGTGCTTGAGTGATTTTCATGCTTGTATGTATAAGAGTCAATGGTGTTGGAAAGTTTGTCAAAGCATGTGATTTTGTCAGCAGTGCTTAATTTGAGCTGGTGGTTACCTGTGGGGGTCACCACCACTTTTTTGGGGAGGGACCAGCACTTATTTTCCTGCATCAGACATGTACTGGAGCAAGAGAGGGAAAAGCACACAAATCAGAAAGACAGAGGAAGAGAAAGATGGGAAAAAGTCACAAAGGGAAAAAGCGGAAGCCTGCAAGAGTGAGGTAAAAAGTGGATTAAAAAGGCATGAGCTGGATTTATGACTTTTAGCCTTGGTTTTCGGTGTGCCCATGTTTAATTGCACTGGCTTCAGGCTTCTGAGAAGAGCTTTGGGCCCCAGCACTCTTTTTTTTTTATTTACAGAGTAAGACCTGCCCAGGTGCACTGCATGATTGGTGTGAAATGTTTATTGTAAAAGAATTTTTCATTGTGGTAAATCTAAAAGATGTTTTCTTGCCACGGTTGAAGACTTGTTGTTATTCAGACTCTATTCCTTTCCAGTCCTTAACGTCTCAGAGTTAGTCTACTTTGTGATATTTCCCCACATCTTGGCAGAGAAATTCCTACATTTTTCCTGGAGCTGGGAGCACCTTTTTGAGGTCCGCTGGAATTTTACCGCGCATAAAAATTTGCAAAGTTAGCATTTGAATCCTTTGAAATAGTAACAGCAATTTCAGCAGAAATACAATTTTTATTATGCCTTCTGTCTCCTTCATAAGTCCCAAGGGAAAAAGTTGAGTTAAGTTTCCTAAAGAATGCCATATTTAAGGTTTGTATAGTGTGCCTTCATCATTGGCCAGGTTGATGCTCAGGTACATAGCTTTACCTTTTACCTAACTCAAGTCTGAGATGCGGTTGCTGTCCTCCTAGACATTTCTTGGTACGGTTAGGTTAAGAATTTCAGTCAGTAGTATTTACTCTGTTTACTCTGAAACCAGAGGCAGCTGAGACAGAAGTCCTTGATCTTCTCCAAGAGTCTCAGGATGGAGACCTTTGGGTCATCTAGTGTTAGGAGGACTTCATCTGCAAATGGACAGGCTTTGTGCTTTTCCTGTCCTACTGTGTCAGGCTCAATCCTCATTAACCGGGCCAGCCTAACAATATCAAAGGTGAGTTTGCAGTTGTTCCGCAATAACTAGGAAATATGGCCTCCCATGCCTCCTTGAATGTCCAAGTAGCTTGGTCACACAGTCAAGGCTTAGCTTAATGTGCATTTGGGTCTGATATATGCCTCTGAACTGGTCCCTTCACTATATCATCTTTCCTTCTTGAGGTGTAGTGCTACTCCCATGTAGACATCTGGGGTCAAGCTGTATACTTGACCAGCACTCAGAAGCCCAATTTTCATTAGAGGATTTTCATATTGTTTGAGTACATGGGAACTGATGAGGGTTGTCACCTTCCAAGGCATAACATCTCTTCACATGAGAAACTGCCAAATTGTTCTGCCTATGTGAAATATAAGGGTGGCCCTATTGTGCGCAATTAATAAATGTGACAATAATATGGAACGTCAACAGTATAAATGAGGTGGTCAAAGGGCAAATCTTTGGGACCTTTATTGATAGGGGTCAACATAAGAACGTCCATCGCCAGGTAGCAAATGGAAGGACATTTGTATTATTTGCAATTCTCTTTTTCCTCTTAGGGGAAGTTTGTGGTTTAATTGCTTGTTAAAATCTCAGCTGATGCAAACATTTGCACACTATAAAGGCTTGTAAATAGGCCAGAGGTAGACTGTTCCAAAGGTGGTTGTTCAAATTTAGTAACTTTGAACTAAGTTTGAAGGATTCAGTTTTTGTCTGCTATCCATGATTTTACTTCAGGGATCACATAAATGATTAAATATTATGAGTGGAGGCTTTCTTTGTGTATTGGACATGCAGTATGATAGGTCCACACATGCAACCCTGCTTTTAGATAGATATATATAGAGAGAGAGATCGCAGCATGAACTAGATAGAGGATGTTCATGTTATCCCAGCATCTATGAAAAATTCCCAATAATAGCATGATGATATGCATATAATTTCGAGGTTTGAATGTTAGGATAGGTCTTGTCTGACAAATCATCCCTTAGTATCAGCCTTACAATGCAAGTGCCTTGATCTGCATTCAAAGCCTGAAGGATAGGCATATATACACACTTAAGGAAGCTACATTCTTGGGTCAGCTGAGAGAGGCAATAAAACATTTCTTTGAAAAACGTTGTTTTAGTAGGGTCATTATAAAATGTTTGACAGGGCCATTAAGCTGCATGTTGAAGGCTTTTGTTTTTTCATCACCTGGGGAATAGGTAGACACTGGTTTGGAGTACCTATAGTTTATAATAATGTATCTATTCGTCCAATTGTTTACTTTTGCCGTGGATGTCCGACTGAAAATGGGCATTATAATTCCTGAAACATGTAACCGCTTCAGCTTCTGTTACACATTAGAAATAGGCAAAATGTTTTTGAAGCAGAAAACCCAATTTCCCTCAGTAATAAAATACTTTAGTAGTAGGGGCTAAATCTAAGGTATTAAGATATTGGTTAACAATATCAGCCCTCAAAGTATTTCTTTTCCAAAGACCCCTTCATGGGGTGTGCAATCAGTAACCAGTGTTTTACTCTGCCTTAGACAAATCTAATTATCAGTCCCATCCCAGAGGTGTGTTCTGACGTGGAAGATATTCAGTTGGCTGGACAAGAGATGTATTTACTATTTAGACTGTAAGCTCATATGGGTATGAGAAAGTTATCTGTGGGATAACCTAACAAGGTATCATATCCTAAGTTCTAGGACTGCCTTTGGATACATCTCTTTCTGAAACTCTGCAGTTAAGTTCCACTGAGTAAAATTAATCAGCTCAATTTAAAGAGATGTATGAGGGTCTCCCCACTATTAATATTTCTCTAATTTCGTGAAATTTTGAAATTGCAGGTGGAATTGGTAGATGCATGAACATCTAAAGAGGAAAGGCATTTGCTTCAGAATCCAGATGCATTCTCTAGGGAATCTTTTAATTGTGGGTTGCATAGTTGTGTGCAGCTGTTGCTCCTAGAGATCATAATGAAGGACCAGAATTGGTTGCTTCCGGCATAATTAAATCAAAGATAGTATATACACAACACCCCTATGGTGGTGGTGTGGTGCAGCGGCCAGGGCAGCTGACTTCGGAGCACAGGGCTCACGGTTCGATCCCCGGCTCCGGCGGCAGCTCAGCACCATGTGACTCTGGGCAATAGCTCACTTAATTTCCACGACGGCCCCCAGCGCCTTGAGACCCGTAAGGGTGAGTAGTTTGCGCTTTACAAATACGGATTTACATTTACAATACTTAAACTAGGTATTTTAGGTGTAAAAAGCACATTGAAAAGAAACAACAGTTTAAAACGCAGATACCTCGCAAGCTTCTTTAGCAGATTGTATTGCTTAAAATAAACATGCATCTGAACTGTGATGTATAATCTAAAATACAAATAATAGGAAAAGACATTAAAATTAGCACATAGAGTGAACATAAGTAATAACGTGCAAAGCAGGATAAACTACCCCTTACTCCTCCGGAATTCAGCACCTCCACAGAACCTCCTGTCCCCACTTGAAAGACCCACATGTGTCTTGTTCTCCACCATTGGATCTTTCATATATTCTCATTCTGAATTATTCACAGTTAACAATCTGTAAGTCCCATGCTAAGCATCAAACAAACAGTAGTATTTAATGACAAAGGCCTGACAAGGTCATACTTGCTGTCACTTTAGAAACAAAGCAACCCCCCAAACTGGAGCCAATGAGAAAAAACATCAACAGTAAAAGGCAATGGAGCAATCCTGTATTCCTCAGAAACTGGATTAAGTTAACAGTATAAACAACAATGGTTCCTAAGGAGTTACTCAGAACATGTTTAGTATAAGTTTTAGGAGGGTCTGAGTTTGATCCTTTCCAAGTATTCAGTACATTTGACAGGTAAGTACTGAGTCCAAAACAAAGTGTGATAAACTGTATCACATATAATAGATATAACTAAGTTTACCAATGACAGTGATAATTGTATTAAATGAAGGTGCACCCAGGAAAAGACATAAATTGTGACAACTCAAGGCATGTAGATAAAGTGAGGGTGTGTGAACCAAAGAACTGAAGAAAACAATAACAAACAAAAGGCTGCCCATTGCATACTTCATATAAAATGATGTTGGCAAAGTTCGTTATTCATCCTTCTTGAGGCAAAATCTTTCTCAGCAATCCAAATGTACCAATTAGTCGATGTTTAAATCCCTGGTAATTAATTAGATGGACATTCATCATGACAGTATGATTGATTGCACCCTCTATCAAATGATGACCTGGTGGAATTCAGTTAAAATCTTACCGTTGGGAGTTATTTAGAGGCTAGTGCTCATAAAAGCGGGTGGGTAAATAAATGACCACTTTCATACGCTGAGGTGACTTAAGCTTCTTGTCAGTTGTCTGCTTGAGGATTCCTCAGTGCAATTGTTACTGTTAGTGATATATTTTGTTATCTACTTATTGTAATAAAGTTGGTCTTTATACTTTTTGTTTCTCCTGCACAGCGCATCGGTTACTGCATGCGATTTCCTGCCGGTTTTCTGTCTTCCTTGTTATTCCTTCTAGTGATTGTGTTATTTCTGTAGCATGGACAAGGTACATCTTCCTTTTGGTGTGTTCTTCTGCTGCTTTAGTTGCTGGAGCGATCTGTTGTGCCCCAGCCTGAACCTCCCCACTCCCTACTACCTGCCTCTCGTGTTACGTGCCAAACTCGCTGTTTTTTTTTAGGTCTCGCCCTGAAAGCCAGCGCTTCAGCGCTGACTCTGGGCGAGACATTTTGTAGTGGGCTTTTAGAAATGCGACCACAACTTTTGGCTGGCCTAGAGCATGCGAGTACGCGCACAGTAACGCGCATTCCTCGCATGCTCCAGGCGCCATATGTCTTTCCTCTCACTTGCTCCTCCCCTCCCCACCACAGAGCGCTTCTCGGGGCCGCGCGGCCATGTCACTTTCACGGCCGCGCGTCACTTGCTCTCCCGCTCCTCCCCCTCCCCCACCACAGAGCGCGTCTCGCACGGCCGCGCGGCCAATGCTTGTTTATGGTCCCTGCCCTGTGCTGCCGGTTTCTCCTGGGAGTCACTTTACCGTACAGATCTTCCTTCGCAGCCATGGCCCCCGTGTGTTTACAGCACCATGCCTCAGAGCCCAGCCATCACCGACCAGGGAAAGCCCAGCCTCGCTGCTAGAGGGAACTCGTGTTTCCACACAGCGAGCTTAGCATGTAATAATAACCGACAGCTTCCTGGTGCAGCGGCGCGAGGGAGGCACAGAGTCATAGGAAGTGATTGGCCTGCCTTCAGCTGACGGCCCGGCCCCTGCCGCTGCAACATGTGCAGAAAATATCCCTTGCAATTGCACTTCCTCTTCGAGGAGTCAGGAATTTGCCTGGGTAATTTTTTGAATGGATCAAAAGGCAGATGTCTTGTGGGCAGGCTTGTCTTCCTGTGCCAGCGCCCTCCCCCTCTCTCTTAAAGCGGCAGCGTGCGTGCCTTGCAGCACACTGGGAGCAAATATGCAGCTTATGTACAGTTACAGCAAGGGAAGACAAGCACTGGCAAAGCCACACGTCTGCTTTGGCAAGCTGGCGTGATAACCATTGCATTAGCATATAATTGTAACCGCAGGTAGGGGTGTTTCCTAGATGACAAGTGTATTTATCACAGGAAAATATGATTCTTATTGACTCAAAGAAAAGATACAATTGGCTTTTATTACTGTAACCCGAAGATATAATCATTTTTTAAACACGCATTGATGACTAAATGAAATACAACATGTTAAAAAATGGAAAGAAAAAATTATCAAAGTAATGTTTTAACTCACCAGCCCTGGCGCTGGGTGCACTTCTTTTCAGGTGAAGTGCCCATGATCATGAAAACAAGCATTGGCATAGCCAATAGGTCTCGCTTTTGGGACTTTATAAGTATTTAGTTATGCAGCACAATAGCCTTGGTGCAACAACATCAACTGTTGCATGGCTAAACACTTATAAGGTCCCAAAGGCGAGACCTATTGGCTATGCCAATGCTTGTTTTAACATGTTGCACAGCAGCTCAGGCTGCTGTTCAACATAGCTTAAAGAAAAAGAGCACTATGGCACGTTCAACGCTGGCCTAGTATCAGCGTTTTTTTTTACCCTCCTTTCTGTCATTTTAACATGTTGTGTTTTAAAAATAAAAATGCATAGCATCAGTGTCAATGAATTGGCATAATACAATCTAAGTTCAATTTCTGAAACACACCACGTTTCTTTGTCCCATTACTATTTCCACCTTTTCGTGTTCCTCACCGTTTGCTACAAACCATCCTGCTTGTGACTACATCTCCCAGCATGCCAATCACCTGAAAAGCCCTCCATGCTTTTCAGGTTCTTAGGATAGTGTTCCATTGTATGCTGTGACTTTTTCATCCTGGTGCTGGGAGAAATAGACGGCTTTTCGTCACACTTTTCCCCAGCAGGATCAAGGGACTCACAGAAGGTGGACCCAGGCCTCATCATGAAGTCAAAGTGCGGAAAGCAGCGGCCAATGCACTGTAGATGCTGCTGGTAAAGTCTACCTTGTGCTGTGTCATTCGAGGTCAGCACTCATGTCAATATCAGCTAGCCTGACATGCCTAGGCTCATTGTCACCTGACCTCTGCTAATAAGCTCTGTGCACCATATGACCCCCTACCTCACACCACCTCCAGCTGTACAGTCTGAGCTTATGCCCTAATGGCCATCTCCTCTTACAAGGATCCCACCCCTGCAATATGCAGGAATCCTGTCTGTGGTGCTTCATGAGCATCTTGCCTGCCTCTGTATAGAGTATATCCTACCTTCATCTTGCAATCCCTTTTCCCCTCTGTCTCTATTAATGTGGTACTAGAGCATGTGACTCCTGCCCCATTCACCACCCCTCTTTTTGTTGTTGCCCAACTCCCTTGCACTGTTTTGTCACATATTGCACAGCAGTGCTGACTGCTGTGCAACCTCGATTAAAGGTGGAAAGAAGTGCTATGACGCGGTCAACGGTGGCCTTGTCATTGCACTTTTTTTTCTTTCTTTTAACCTTTTAGCCATGTTGCCCAGCAGCCTGCGTTGCTGTGCAATATGTAAAAAAAAAATTAATTGAGAAAGCCAATAGATCTCACATAGGCGTAACCTTTTAGCTATTGGCTTTGTCATGTCTTGTTTTGGACTCTCTGCTTACCTGTCTAACGTATTTAAAACCGGACACAATTGACCTTGGACTCTCATAAAACATATACTGAACATGTTCTGACTAAATCCATAAGAACCATTGTTTATACAATAATATCAACAGCAGCCTCTGCCAATGCTTTAGTGTTCAAACCCACCTTTATCACCAGCACAGCCTAAAACAGCCATGCTTACAACCCATTCATGTGCTTCAGGTTGAAACTGAAATGATAAAAGAGAAAGAGGTAAGAGTTACTAATGACCACTCTGGGTGACATGATGATTTGGGCAGTTATATAGCAGTCACTACAGAGGATTCTTCGTCACCTGTCTAAAATCTCCTCCTGATAACATTGCACAATTCCATTCACTGGTGGAAAGAGTGGTTAATTGCTTCTAACTCTTAATTACAGCTGGAGAGAAAAATGATTTTCTCTCTAAAGGGATCTTCAATGATAATTGAATAGCCACACCCATGTGTGGGGACCCCAGAGCAGTTCTTTCAAAGTCACATCAACTTCACCTTACTTTGGAAAGGCCAGTAAACATATGTGACAGACATGTTGAGTTTTGCAGCCTTAAAAAACAGGCTATATTACCAATCTATATTGAATTACCTTAAAACTTAAAACCAAGGGCTGGAATGTCTTGGTGGAAACTCATCCCTTTAAGGAGATTCTCTGAGCGGCACCACCATTTGAGCGATTGTTTCGCATGAGTGGTCCGTATCACTCTGTCTTCCCATCTTTCTGAGATCTGATCCCAGTGATCTTCCAGACATTGTTAGAGAGGTCTCATGAAGAAAGTGCATGCAGGACCAGGAAGATGCATGACACCATTGAGCCCATGAGGGAAGATAATTGTCCCACTGTTGGATGGAATGTTTTCTTCAGATTGTGACATTTCTGAAGGATAGATAATCGTCTCTTCTCTGAAGGGAACACTTTTGTGTATACTGTGTCTAGAACCTCACCCAGTTAATGCAGGGTTCGAACAGGTGTTGAGATGAATTTGTCGTGATTCACTTGCAGACTTAGTCGATTGAGTTATGGCGGTTAGATGATAATGTTGGCTTGCTTGCTGATAGGAAGATGCCTTGTTGAGTCAATCTTCCAGATATAGACGAAGATTCTTATTTTTCAGAGGTGGACTGCTACCACCTCCATACATTTGGACCTCTAGTCGACGTTGAACAGGAGCGATGTCTTTTTCCAGATTTTTTCGTTTTGGAGCTCTCGCTGCAAGAGTTCTCAGAGCGTGACTTAGGGGAACTGGTACAGTGTACAGTCCCTCCTCGCCCTTCAGAAATCTCGCCAGTCAGGCAATCTTGCTGTCTGCGGCGCTCCACTTGGCCATGAAGGAGAATTTTCTCTCTCCCTCAAAGTGCACCTGGAGAGGATCTTGCAGTGGTGACATGTCTTGAGAGTCTGGCAAACATAAAATACAGATCCTGTGTGGGTCTGTTTTTAACATTTTCCTGACACACTCTGGGCAGTTCACCAAAAGAAATGGCATTTTGGGAAAAACAAAATATATTTCCTGTCATAAATTTATTCAAAAATGCTCTACATCCTAAAGGAAGTAGAGTGAATTAGCTTTAAAATGCGTAACCTTAAAAAAGGCAGACCAATGCTCTAGGATTTTGTCAGCAGAAGCCGGGGAAAAAACTGAATAAACTGCCACCTGCAGGGCAAGATGGGACACTGGAGGTTAGGAGTCCCTTAAAGGCGCAGTGTCCTATTTACATTGTTTCAATGCTCCAGCCCATATAGGCTACATTGAAATGTATTACTCCTTATCTTACTTTAAAAAGAAGTAAAACGCGTTTGTTAAGGATGTTTTTAAAAGGTCACTTCATTTTGCTCAAGTGACTTTTAAGACTGACTATTTTTCCTTTCTAAATCTTAAAGTAATTCAATAAAGATCGGCAATATAGCCTAGTTTTTTTGGGGGGGGAATAAATCTTTTTATTTGTTTCATATCAACATGACATGTTACATGTCTGCAGCCAATGGCCGGCAACAGATTTCAAATGTATCAGTGAAGACACAGCAATGTGCCTACTACCCGGAGACCGGCCGCAAAAGTATTAAGCGGCAAAAGTCCACATATCAGATTACGTGCGTATGTATTTCAGATTATTACGCCATTTCCTGTAAAACATAGAAGGGATAATAAACAACATCAAAAATGGGCACAAAAACTGAGACAAAGGCCCATAACTAAAATGTAAAACAGCCCCCCTCCCCTCCCCCGCCCTCTTATACCATCTTCTCCGCACCCTGGGATGTTCCTGTGTTGCTTCTGCAGTGTTGACTCTAGTATGTTCCGTGTCAACTCCTTTCGGTGTCCGTAGAAGTGAGGCGCAAGATTTGTAGGAGCTTGGGGCAGGTTATTTCCCTAAATTCCTTGCTTAGAATTGAGATAAATGGAGCAGCGTTTAGGGCTAAGGCTATCTGCCTCCATTTCAGAGAGCCTAAGGGCGTAAGGGAAATGTCAGAGGGTTAGGGAGACCCAATAGTGTGTAACTAGGGAAGTGTGGAATATCCGTATTGAAGGCCTCGTTTATGTCTCGGAGTATCATGTCCCAGTATCTCACCAGCTTGGGGCAATGCCAGAGCAAGTGTACTAAGGAGCCTGTCTGTCGGCAACCACGCCAGCAATAGGCTGGGCGGTCTTTATTCCAGTAGTTTAGACGGGCCGGGGTTAAGTACCAGTATGATGCTACCTTATAAGCTGCCTCCGTACCCGGAATGTCGTGAGCCGTGTGGTGAGCTCTGAAGTAGATGTCTTGCCATTCTTTGTCTGTGAGGGGCCTACCTATTTCCTCCTCCCGCCGTAGCTGCCCCTTGGATTTCGTAGGTGAGGCGTCTACCGAGAGAAAGGTATAGAGTTCTGATATAAGTCGCTTGTCATCACTTTTATCCCTATTATTGACTATATTTGGAAATAGAGCCTATAAGAAATGTAACCGGCGGTAACACGATTAGCTAAAAAAAAAAAAGAGTAGGGTACCAGGGAACACACTGGCTTACCTAATAAGACATCAAAGGGCCTCAGTTGTGATGTATGCTTTACAACTGTATAATGCATGTATAATAGTTTTTGTAGAGCGCAACTGTCACTCCGAGGAGCATCTTGGCGCTATATCGGGCCGTACATAGACAAACAGCAGGAGATCTACGGGATCAGATGAGTGAGAAAACTAGAGCGTCTGGGGCTCTGAAAATCCAGGTTTTCAAGGGTTTCCAAAACGTTGGTTCAGTCTGGGAGAACCGAAGATGGGTGGGTAGAGAATTCCAAGCTTTAGTTCCTAGTACTGCTACAGATCTACCACCTTTAGAGATGTAGCTAAAGCAGGGGGGTGAGGGAAAGTTGACTGATGAAGATGTTAGGGGGCGCTGCGTCACATAAGGTTTAACTCTGGCCCTCAGATACTTGGGTCCAGCTGATCTAGAGGCTCTGTGGGTGATTATTAGAATCGTGAAAAGGATTCTATTGTGAATAGGCAGCCAGTGTAAAAAGTTTAAGGCGGCTGAGGCCGAAAAGCCTCGTGACCGTTTTAAAACTAGGAGAGCTGCAGCATTTTGGACTATCTGCAGTTTCTTCAGGACCGACTTGTTGGTCCCTGCACAAAGGCTTTCACAGTAGTCCAATCTGGATGTAATGAGGGCCACTGCTACTAACTTTCTCGCCACACAGGGTAGTAAGTCAAAAAACATTTTTAGAGACTTTATGAGATGGAAACGGATGCCAGCCACTGAGAGCGCTTGTTGACGGAAGGATAGTGAGGTGTCAAATTTGACAAACTAAGATGAAGAAACCTGTAGGAACTGAAAGGCCATCGGCAGGGCCTCACCCAGGAGATGGTGGAAGAAAGAGTGGAAGGAGGATGCCTAGCAACTGAGGGTGCAGCCCCCACTCTGAGAAACCCACAAGGCCAGAGAGACCTCGGGAGCAATTTGGGTATTCCCTGTCAGCCCCACTGATGGAATTGAGGCCTACCCAAGGCCCCAGATTGTAGCCTTCACTAGACAGTGGATGACCAGAGCCCTGGTTCTTGGCACTGACATCTGTCAGTAGCCTCTGTTGGTTGTTAGCCGTTTGGGCAGATCCCACCCTGGTTTGGGGCAGATGTCTGTCGGAGGGGGCAGAGTTTGCCACAATACTTTGTTGGCCATGTTGATAATGTCCACTTAAGGGATGCACCTGTGGGCATGCTAGGGTTAGTTGTCTCACAGATGGGGTCTGCAGGTCAGAAGACCAGACAATGTTGGTGGCTAAAACAGAGGCGTATAGGTAGGTTCAGAGGGTCATAGAGCAGACAAGTACCACTCCAAAGGCAGCAAATTGTCTGCGTTCTATCGCCCAAACAGGGAAGCCCATCAACGGATTCAATATTCTACCTAGTTCTTGGCTGAGGGTGGCCTGTGTAGGAAATCCTCCTTTTCTGCGTGGTCACCCCATATTTTTCACCTTTTGCTGTTCCCTGTATTTTTTCTGACTTAAGAACTCTTTACACCTTATCCTGTCTAACTAGAGGTAAAAAGGCTGTGCTTCCCCTTTAAACATGGTCAAATTAACATAATACTAATTGGTATACTTTTTACTGATAGGTCGCTCCAAGTATGCGGTACAAGATGTACCCAGAGCCTAGAAGTTAAATGTCACAAGTGGACTGCAGCACCAATTGTGTCATCGACTACACTGACAGTGCAAACATGACTTCCGGCCTACCAGTGTAGCCTGGCTGTAGCAGTGTAAAAACCTCAATTCGACCTGTCTAACTAAACTCTTCTGATCGGTCAAAATCTCCATTTTAATTAGTAATAAGTCACCCTTATGTAGGCCTTTTTTGCTACACAGCAGGAGCATGGTATTGAAAAGTAAGATGTAGCAATTTAATGTTACCATGTCCTTACAGTGACTAGCACCCAAAAGCTATTTTTCACTGTGGTTAGGCCTATCTGTCCTATGTAGAAAACTGGAATACACATAAAAAATCCTAATAATGTGTCTCCGAGATAGGACTATCTAGAAAAATAATTAAACAACTATCTTTAATAGTTATTAAAATCAAATTCAATGGTAAAGTATGATTTATAATAAATATAAGGACAAGTCACTTTTAGAAAGTTAGCTTTTCATGGTCTGTAGCTCCTGGGGGCTAATTTGTATTGGCTCTCAAAGTTCTGCTAGCCACTGATTAGCACCTAAATAAATATGAAAAAGGTGTGAAATGCCTAGCAGGAGCAAACAGTAGGCTGACCTGAATGGGCAGAGGAGATTCTGCTGAACCTCACAGAATATGAAGGATGGGGAGCTGTGACCAAACTTCTTTCTTGAGCGTCGAAGCTTGCTTGACAAATCTGCTTGGTTTACATATTACACTTTGGGGTGCACTTGAAAGGCAGAAAACAGGATGTCAAGATAATTCTTGTGTAGCCACTGTCTGGTTGCTGAAGGACCTTCTTTGTCCCCCCCACACATCTGTTTCTGGGTTTTACATAAAACACTGAGGACACACTTGAAAGGAAAAGAAACAGGATCCCAGAAAAATTCTTGTTTATCCCCAAAGCGTCCTTTTGTTCTTTCAGGCGTCTTGTTTATTGTGGGTACTGTGGCTGCCTCAAACTGGATTTTAATGTTAGATGTGGGAGGACATTAGGATTACCATAGTACACTCCCCACACACACAGCCCTCCAAACTCAAGTTGAGTGTGGACGAAGACTTTGCCATCTTGAAAATGCCCAAAATGGGTAGAGCTGGCCTGGAAACGTTTACCACATTGATTAGGGTGTGCCCAGGAGTCATTCTCACCCAGCAGTTTGAGCCAGGCACAGATTTGACTATAGAATTTGTGATAGAACTATTTAGTAAATTTCCTCCTGTAAGACAGTCTACAGTACCATGGCAGTTGAGCACAGTCTTTTGCAACTGATGCAAAGCCAATTCATGTGCGGCAATCAAATATTTGACATGGAGGGTTGCTCTGCTCCTTGCTCTAACATTGGCAAAAAGGGTCAGCGAGATCCAAGCCTTTACAATTAAGGAACCATTACTCCAGTTCCGGTTCTGCGTGAACAGTTACCCTAAAGGGTAATTCTTGTTTTTTTTCCCCAAAGTCCCTACAGACTGTCAATTTAATGAACATGTAAAACTGAAAACATTCTTACCAAATGCGGGAGAAAAAGCTCTGGATACCAGGAGATGTTTGAATTTCTGTTTATGGATCAGCTTTTAGTCGCATTCGGAAATCCACAGAGAAGAAAAACTATCTCTACATAGGGAGTAGCTCATTGGGTAGCAGTGGATGTAACCTTTTGTCATGCAAAAGTCAACAGGCCTCTCCAAGCTACTTTTAAGGCCCTTTCCACTAGAAGTGGCATAACAACAGCACCTTTGTTCTCTGGAGCTCGATTGATGGACATATACAGAAAATACAACATGGAATAACAGATATAATGTTATCCAAGTGTACTGTCTAGAATCAAGAGTGCAGAGAAATGGGACACTGGGACAAGCTGTTGGCTACTGTGTTGTTTATATTGTGTTTCTTGTTATTATGATCCAAGCATATAAATTTATGAAAGATCCAGTACTGGAGAAGAAAGAAGTTACTTACCTGTTCTGGTAGTTCTTTTTAATGTTTTGATTCCGTTGTGACCCATGCTCTTCCCTTCAAGAGGCTCACCTAAATTTGCAATCCTTCACACTATTGCTAAGAGATGATGATCCCTGTAGGTTGTATAATTAATCTTCTTGAACCAGATTGGCTGAGGTTTGGTTCTGTTTTGGCTACTGAAGTAACCATGTTTACAGCCACTGGGCTGTGTTTAACATTAAATTGCTATTAAAATGGTATGGTGGGCCTCTGAGCTTGTGACGGAGATGATTCAAGCATGTGAATATATGAAAAGGCCAATACTGGAAAACTACCATAACAGGGCCTTTTTCTTGCAGTTCATGTATCTGCTATTTCATTGTTTGGCAGAACAGCAGGCAGTCTATCACTATTTTCTGCAAGAATCATTAAAGAGTTCCTAAAAGTAGTGTTTACTGCTTACCCACCCATGACGACTGTAGCAGCCAGATGGGAGCTCAAGACTGTGCTAAGTCAACTAATGAAAAGTCAGTTTGAACCTGTACACAAAGCAGACAAACGTCTCTCACGGAAAATGGCTGTTCTAAATGCTCTACCATCTGCCTGCATGGTGAACAGGGGGCAAGCATTTGACTAAGGACCCATTCCTGAGATTTCATTGAGACAGGGTGGCGTTGTGCAGCATTTCTAAATTTATACCGAACGTGCCATTCAACGTTCGTCCAAGCAAGCATAATTTTGAAACCATTCTTTCAAAACCCAACATATGCTGCAGAGAGGGCACTTTATTCCTTGGATATCCATAGATGCCTCATGTTCTACATTGACAGGACTTTAAGTTTAGGATACCACTTTAAATTGTTGTGTCTTTTGGCCATCAACAGAAAGGTCATCATCTTGAAAATGCAGTGACAGCACGTATGACTGTATGGTTGACCCTGACAGAAGCACACTATGCTGTGGTGTCTTTACTTTTTTGTTCAGGAGAGTAACATGGAAGAGCTGCCATACTTTAATAAAATTCTACTGCTTTGATACAGAAATGTCCAGAGAATCATCAGTTGGACAAGCAATTCTGCAGCAGCAGTTCCAATATCAGAGCCTCTTTCTGCGGTTTAATATGGTGCATTTTGCCTAATCGCTCTTCTTTTAACTTGACAGTGTGCTGCTTACTGTTCTGATTCAATCATGAATATTTGAAAGATCGTGTGCTGGAGAAGAAACTTCTGATTTACCTGTAACAGTTCTCCAGCATTGGTTTCCTTCATAGATTCACATGTAGCATACTCTCCATTCAAGACTTACACTTTCTATATCTCCTGTAACACTTGTGCTAAAAATCTGAGGTATGATTATCTCTTGGTATGGTGCTCTCTGGTTCTTTTCCCTGAGATGTTATTTGGTTGCTAAAGCGGAAATGCGTATGACCCTTTCAGGCTTTTGTTATCAAATACTGCTGTTTAAAAGCTATTGTGTGACTGACACCTCAATGACTGGGAATGACTCAAGCATGTTAATTATAAATCATGTCAAGACTGTAGAACTGTGGCAACAGTGAAGTTACACAATTGGGGATAGGTGGTGTCGCATTCTCACCTGACATCCATGCATTGTTATTTGGAACTGAAAACACAGCCCTGGTATGAATATCAAATAATATCTCATACTCCAGTAGCACAATACATAAATCACTTCTCCTGAATCCTCTTCTGAAGGCTGAGACACTTATGGCAAAAGAGGACCGTCTGTCACTATACCATTTTACAACTCATGGGGAATAGTACTGTACCTAAAGAAATCACTTCTTTTGTCCAGAGATTATCACATGTGCCTTCCACAAGGTTATGGTGATAAGGACTTCCATTAGGTGTCGGGAGTTCACATTTAACCCCACCTTTTGGATCCATACTTCATTTTTAGTGAAGGTCCTCTCAGATTGCTATACAGACCAAATGCTGTACTTATCGGTGTTCTTTTCAAGTGGTTAGAGGACAGAAGAGCTCTCAGATTTTAAATAGAGTGTTAAAAATTATTCAGATCTTCCAAGAATGTGTTTATGGCTTTCCACTCTGGATGTGATTTACACTATTGTGATCGGGGCCAAGGAAGCCTGTGTGGCTTTTCTTCGCCCAGTTCTGCTGGACATAAACCTCAGAGCATCAATTTAAGTGCCTCCCAAACACATTTGCAAGCTAGATGATTTCTGTAGATCTAACACTCAGTTTGGTTATGCTATGTTAAGACCTTTGCCTCAAATTAATTAATGTCTTAAGGATATGTCTCTTTTTAGTTTGTATTACTGCATGGTTTGCAATGCTCTGATAAGTGAGAATTCTGAGGTGAAGAGAGATGAGATGCAGTCACTGTAGTGTCTCTGGCACTCAGTCCTACAGCTCTTCTTCCTGACCAAACCTGTGGCCCATTTCTATAATTCTCTAACTTTAGTAAGATTTGAGGAAACGTAATTGTGGTCTGTGGAAAAGAGCAGACCTTTTGGAGATTGGGCTGCCTATTTAATCTGGGTTGTATTCTGGTTCACTCCAGCACCTTTAAAGTGGTTCCACGAGTCCACAAGAAGAGGGACATGTGGGATTAGAAATTCATGAGCCACTATGATTAAAACCTTGTAATGAGCGTGAGAGAATCCTTATTACTAGTGACATGTTTTACTTTTTCATTTACTTTTTTCTTTCCAGCTTCGCCCCCCTCAGCCTGCTGTGTATCTTTTTGTTATGGACGTCTCTCATAATGCAATAGAAGCTGGATATTTAGCTGTTGTCTGCCAGTCTTTGCTGGAAAATTTAGAAAAGTAAGTTTTTAGTTATTTCCATTACATGTTTATATTTTCATTTTTTTTGTGCTATTCGACAAAGGATGACATCTAGGAAAAGGCTTCCTTCTTAATGAGTTTACTTAAGAAGCATCCATTTGCTAATAGTTTGTAGTTGTTGGGACAGCCTGGGAAAGCCCATGTTTATTCAGTACAAGTTAAATGAAGAATGTTTCAAATTCAGAATGTTTCAAATTCACATAGGAATTCGCCTTTTGGGAGCGATGGATTGATGATCTCTCTTGCCAGAATGTCATCAGGGGCTTCTCAGAGAATAGTTTTCAAGTAGCTTGGATGGCAGGGATTTTCTCTGATTGGTTCAGCACATTCCTTTTCAGTCAGTAGGCTATAGGAGCACAGTTCAGGTTGAGCATTTGAGGTACCCAGTCTTGTTTGCAAGAGTGCAGATTGGAATTTGTTGCTTGTCTTTTGGTAGAAGATTTCAGATTGGCTACTTTTTCAGTGGTGTGTGCTACCAAAGCATCACAGAGTTCCCAAGAGTGTTAAAAACTTGCTTTGGCTCTGTTAAGGTTGCATGATTCATTGACTGTCTCAAAGAGCTCTTTGGTAGGGCAACCAGTGTGACTGTTCTTTTGATTGTAGTAGGGTCTTTTCCTCTTTTGTACAGAGGGTCTGTAGAATTGTTATGTCCTTTGGAGTCGTTTTTTAGGTCGAGCCTAGTGCAGCGCGCATGCGCTGCTCTAGGAGATGACCTTTTGGAATCGGTCTGCACTTTTCACAAACTCGTGCATGCCACGGCATCCACCTTGCGGGAGCGAGCAGTGGCGCGCAGGGGCCATCTGTTAGTAATTAGCGTGGCCGCGCTTGTTGCTTTTGCTGGGTAAACTCTCCATTTGTCATATCAGTTGTGTGCAGCAGGTGGCGCCGTTGTATTACTTGATACTAAAATTGCACACTCCTACAGACTTGTTGTCTATATTAGACTGGAACATTTTTAGGTTTGGCTTAAAGAGTGTTGTGTGTGCCATTCATCCATGACAAACGTTGCGGAGATACAAATAATAGATGTTGAGGTGCGGCAAGTGGAATTACCATTTTTCCATTAATTTAGAAAAAGGTGTGCAAGAATCAAGCTTTAGGAAACCAGTTTAGCTCTTATTCTTTTATTGATGTTATGCGTCTTTTACTACAGACATTTTCCGTTTTTGTACTCACTATTTTCACAAGCTAATCTTCATGCGAATGTGTCATATGCTGTTTAATTGGTGCGAATTGCACTGTTAGAAATGGAGATCTGTCTTTACGCAACTACTTGTAAAGTGGGCATTTACTTTGATAGAAGCCTATTTGCATATATGCATATCACTGAGCTTTTATTGATGGTAACAACCCATCAGTTTCAAAAAGATTATTTTTTACATTCCTTGTCGCATTAGAAGGATGTATTGCTTATGACCCAAAGCCTGCAAAGAAATGTAAACATTTGTTTATGAAAAGGTTTGATAAACCAGCAGAGTAATATAATTACAAAGAATGTGGTAGTGTTTACTTTTTACTTTATCTACTATAGTTGTTTAGTTACAAAACTGTTTAATGGCTTTGGAGGCAGATAAAAAAACGTAAGTGAAACACCAAGTGCTTGTATTGTTTAGTAGTGAAGGAAACCCGGTAAACGTAATTTTGGTATGCTGCATAGTAGTTGGTTTGCTAGATTTCTCTCTGTATGCTGGCATCATATTTTTGACCCCGCGCTTTCACTTTTTACATCAATGCATTCTGGGAATTGTAGTGTCTTGACACTAATGGTTTGTGAAGTGAAAGATCAGGAATAGCTGTATATGGGGTTATTACACACTGCTGCTAAAATCGTATGCCAAATCTCGGCTGTGCAGTTGTTATTTGTGCTGTGTTGACATGATATTAGTGCATCTGATTTACACAGTAGCTAAAAAATGGGGTAAATCGTAGGCAAATCATTTTGCAGATATTTTGAGCGTGTTATTACTGAATGCTTGCTGTTTTGTGCTCACCAGCCAAAGTAGTTGGCAGTAAGAGTGAGTGTAAAGTATGAGTGAACGCTATTTTCTCTCATTTCTAAATCTGTACAATTGCTAAGAGGTGTGAACATTTCATTTGCATCCTTTTTACTTCTCGCACCAGTTTCTACTTGAGGCACGGTGTTCCACATAAATTTAATGATGTGGAAAACCTAAGTATGTCGTATGCTATTACTAGAAGATAAAGGTGCTACATATATATCATTATTCCAGAGTGCCCAGGGCTGGACATCGTCTGCAGAGAACACTGTATTGCTACTTACAGGCTATCATTTAACAAGCATTGGCATAGCCAATAGGTCTCGCCTTTGGGACCTTATAAGTGTTTAGCTATCCAGCACAATATCCTTGGTGCAACAACATCAACTGTTGCATGGCTAAACACTTATAAGGTCCCAAAGGCGAGACCTATTGGCTATGCCAGTGATTGTTTGTCATTGGGGTTGTACAATTTTACCTATATTTTGAGCCATTGGGTTTCTGTCTTTTGTAGTTTCACACGACTGTGTTCCTTTTGTGTTGTGTGGCTAAGTCTTGAGAGGAATCGCCATAGTGAAGGCTTCAGTTGGCCACTTTTGAACTGTTTCACTCGCAATTATGTTTTCCAGTGGAAAGAGGCAGATTTTTTATTGTAATCAGTTTAGTTTAATTTTGTCAATGGTCTAACTGCTATTTTTGAATTGGTTTCAGAGAGAGCTTGGAATGCCAAAAGAAGGTCAAGTTTAAATTTGATGATGTGATTGCACCATATCAATTGGGGTATTTCTGTGATTGCCATCAAGCTTTTGTCTGCCAAGGGAGTACGTCCATTGAGCACTTGAGTGAAAGCAAATGTTTCAATGTTAGTGAAGAGGCCAGATGTCCAGCATAGCCCTGGTTAACAGACCAAATGTGTTCGTTCCTGACGATGCAGGGGTTTTATGTTCCATTGACATATTCTCTATTGAATTCACAAGTGCCTCTGCTAAAACAGGGTTGTGCCAGGGTAAACACGGCCATTTGTGAGGATAAGGAGATCAGAAAGTCGCAGCTTGAGAACAGTGATAACCTTCTGGGTTGGAGAGAGATTTAGTGAAGTATGTTCACCGCCAGCCCACTACTGTTGTTCCTGTTTGGTTGATTTCTAAAGAGAGAGTTGGATGATGCTCAGGGATTGGTGTATGTTCTCATAACATTGTCTCATAACAAAGTTTCTTTGGTGAAATGGATGTTTGGTATCAGATAAATGTGGTTACTGCATGCTTAGCAGTTGCTTATTGTTGACTCATAAGAGTTACTAGATCTCTTTGGGTGTGTTCCTTGAGGATAATCTTAACATGACATAGGGCAACTATGCTGGTTTTTGTATGTGGTTTCAGATGAAAATTCTTCTCCCTGGTCTGTCTGGTCTGGTTGGTGAAGGTTCATTATTATTGGGATATTGTAGGGTAACACATCTGAGAGTGAGTGAAGATTTATCTTTTGTAGGTCCTTTGTTTGACTATTGGCCTACTATCTTGGGATGTGGATGAGATGTTTATATGCTGTTTGTGAAACACTTGGTAGTCCAGGTTTTGGGTCTGGATTTTGCTTAGTTTGCAGCTCTGCCCAGTGTGACAGCAGAGGTGGTGAGCAAAGTATACTGCTGGATTAGTTGCATTGCTCCAGTTTACTGAGGAGAAATCTCACTGGGTTTGGACCAGTCTGAGAGGAAAAGGTACCAGGAGTGCTCATTGAGGATTGTGTATGGATGAGGCAAGATAGCTCAGAAAGGGCTTTAGAGGAAAAGAGAGAAAAGAAATGAATGAAGGTAGGGTTAGGGTGAGTAGTTGGGTATCTCAGTTGGTGGTCCCTCTTTTATGAAGTAAGTAGCATTTAGGGGCTTGAGTGTATGGAGGTGCGGTTAACAGTTGTTAATGTTTTTTACATTTGTAGAGGCTGATATAGTGTAAGCCAGAGAAGGGTGATTGTTGAAAGTGCTGAGGGGAAAGGAATAGGTGGTTAGGCAGGTTAGTTGCATTAGGATTAGATGAGATGCTTTCAATGAATGGAGTGGAAGACGGTATTGTGACAAAGGATTATTTTTGAGTGTATGAAAGATTGATATGTATAGGTGTATTTAGGGTGGATGTGTTCAGTAGCATGGAACTGAGACAATTTCGTTTTGAGGGAAATTAGGTGAGGCGGGAGGAGACAGGGAGGATAAAGGGGCATGCACCATTTGTTTTTCCAAGGTATGGTGCAGCAGGGAGCTTTTTCGTTTGTTGTGGCTCTTTTTTTAAACTGACATTTTTGTTCTTGAATAGTATTCTGTCAGGTGGGTACTGTGGTCAAGTTGAAGTAGCTGCTTGGTTTATTGATTCTTATTCTGAATGAGAAGGTGGCCAATCTTTAATTATCATATGTCCCAGTTCTCCAACATAGGATGTTACATAAAACCAAAGCATTAATTATTCCCTGCCTGCTGGGAACCCGCAGTAGTCAATGTTAGCATAGAAGTGTACTTTTACACTCAATAACATTGAAAACAGCCAACTGTAGACCATATGCTAGCCCACCTCATTTTATGGGGTTGTCCCCAGTACATCATCTGGTGCAGCAAAACCTTATCTACCAGGAAGGATTAATTGATGGTTGGAAGCTATGAGCTTGTCACCAGCTTACCACGAGGTCCAAGTCTTACTCAAAGAATGAATAGAAGCAATCTCTTGCCATGCTTAAATTGTCTTTTTGTTGGGGATATCGTGTCTTTATGGGTAGTTAGTTTTCTAGTTGACTGTTGGATGAAAGAATCTTTTCAGATATTTGTTTTTAGCAGGGAAGATATAGAATTGATCTAATGCAGTAAGATCTGTGTTCCAGAGTTGGGTTCTGGGCTGTAGTTGCTCATTTAACTTACTCTGTAGTCAGTAGTGCGGTTTGAGCAGTGTACCCGGGAGCTCAAAAAGTGCAGCCCAGAAGATACCAGGGCAGGGCAGTGATCTGTTGATCTGGCAACGGCTCCAGACTGAGATCCTACTCTGTAGTAAATATTCTAAACTGCACAGAAATGTATATTAAAATCCATGCTGAAAAACTAATGTTTCTTAAGTGTAGCCTTTTACTTGTAGTTTATATGATTACCCATGTAAAGCATTTGAGTATTGATGATGCAATTGTTTATTTATGGTTCCTAGGATATAATGCACAGGGTGCATTGTGATTCTTTAGCTGATTCTATAGGTTTTCTGCTGACCTTCCTCTTGCCTCCTTCTCATGTATTCATCTGTTCATTTACACACGCATCATACATTCATCCATCCACGCATCTGTTCATCCTTGAATCCCTAGCATCCCATATTTATCCATTCACTCAGATGCGAAAGCATTCATTTATCTACCTGTAAGCAAACATGTGTAATTTGATTGTGCCTGAATTAGCGCTGTGGGAGTGCGTGACGTGTGCTTTATGTATGTATACTGGCATCTGTATGTGCTTGGATTCTGGCAGTTGAGTGGGTCTGTAAGTCTTCTGCATGCTATTCTTCCAAGTATTTGTAAATTGTAGACCCATCCATTTTAGAAACCAGTTTTAGCATAATTCCCTTATTGTATTGAATTTGAACTCTAGAAGCACTGCTAATAAATCAAGGTTGCGCCTTAATAGGTCACTGCTTTGCAACAGCACAGTTAGAGGACTGAGTGACCGGCTGCCATAATGAAACCTGTAATATTGTAGGGACTCAAAGCGCTCCCCAGCTGCGTATGTTGTTTGATGTCCTACCTCATTTGGGGTCCAGGGCTGCCATTACACTTTGTATTTCCTTATTTTAATTGATTTGTTCCATGAATGTAAAAGAAAGTGACATTTTTAACTCTAGTTATCTTTGTTTCAAGGTTGCCTGGTGATTCAAGAACAAGAATAGGGTTTATAACCTTTGACAGCACTGTTCATTTCTATAACTTGCAAGAAGGTTTATCACAGCCACAAATGTTTATTGTGTCAGACATCGATGGTAAGTATGAAAAGAATACAAATGCTACCTACGCAAGAACTTAAAATAATTTGAGGATAATAGAGCTTTTAAATATGTTTCATTAAACTGTACTCTAATTTGCGGTGCAAAATAGAGTGGTTTCTTTGCCCTTTACACAGTTCTGAGGATCTGGCTAATTGAGTGACATTCATTGAGACCCTTACTCTGGTCATTACACGGCCTCCAACTGGTTTTCTTTGATACATGTATCTCGTCCTCTTTTCGGCTGGGTTGTCTACCAAGAGGTTTTTCACACGTCTTTGCCTCTACATTTATGGTGTCTTGTGGGACTGGCATGTCTTGCATTCTGGTACAAAGCACATTGCTCTTCCAGCCAGCAGCCCCTTGAGCTGCCTGATAGATTGAGTGCCTTAACCTTGCAACTCCTACTTGCCCCCTTCTGATTTGCTGAAAAAGATTCTCAATGGTGCAACCCATGTGACACCCCTAGGGTCCATCTATAGAGATTTATGAAGGCCCTTGGACAGACTTCTGCCCTGTGTTGCGCTTGTCTGTAGCCTCCCCCTGCAGAGCATCTGATGGTTGCAGTTCAAAGCACTTTTTGTCATCGTCACTGTGCTGTTTTAATCTTTGCCACTGGAACATGCCTTTTCACCTTCAGTTGGAGTCTCTGGGGAATCTTGGCTGTGAGCTTCTTGGAGAAGGGCTAGGTGGTATTCCATGGCCACTTACATCCTAAAGTGAGTCTACCTTAACCTCATGATCTGTTGTTATGCCAAAAGTTTTGATCCGCGCTGCATCTAGGAAAAGTGTCCAAATCCATCCTTCTGACCTTTCTAGTGCTCTATTTGTTGTTTTTTTCTCTTCAGAGGCATCCTATGCCATTCACCTCACCCTACCCTGTAGGCTGCCTACCTTATTCCTTCATCGCTTCTATTTATTTAGATCCCTGTTAACCACTAGGGCCTGTGCGCTCATTCTACTCTTTGGGGGCAGTTTTCCACCTAGTTGTCCAAGGATCTTTGTACTCTGTGTGGGGCACTGTTTGGCAATTCTAGTGCCTCTTGTAGGGTTCCTCTTGAATAAAGGTACATAGTGCTCTGTCGGGGAATTTGGGGTTTGCACCTTCAGTCGACAGAGAAGCACGTGACTTGCACACCTTTCTGATACTATAACAATACTGAGAGGGCACTGTGAGATTTTCTTTGGATCCTGCATCTTGAGAGCAGGCTGAGCTGATGGCTTGCCTGTGGCTCTGACAGTTAGGCAATATCCTTGACATCTGTGCCATACTTTCCAATTGAAGCAGATTGATAGGCTCTCTAGATGTTCTCATCTAGTCCCTTCATCCCGCCTTCTTGGTCAAGCACGTTGTAATCCCTTTGGCATCTTTCTGAGCAGGACTCTATTTCAAACCTTTGGCCTCTGGAGGATTCTCTGCTTGATGGAGGTTTTCAAGGTCACCATTTTTGTTCCAGTTGTTGTTCCTCTAGACTCAGAGTTCCTGACTCTTCACATTCCTTCTGTGCTTCCTCCCTTAATTCTTGTCTGGTTAATTGATGTGCACCTTACTAAGCAAATGATTAGGATAACCCTCAAGATGTTTACCTCTTAGAAGGATTCTTGCCATTTCCGATCCCCTGTGCAGAGATGGTGTTTGGCAACCTTATTTTTGCATGTGAGGCACTGTGTCAGAAACATGGATGCCACTGTATCAAGAGTGTTGATGTTGGAGAAACCTCAGTCTTGAGATTGTAATTGCTTCAATATTTGCAATTCCTGGTTCATTTCAGATGGCAAGTATTAAGACTGCCCCTGGTCTGCTAGATCCGGAGGTCCTAGCAGTGGCGGAGCTTTCACCTTTATGTAGGTTTACATTGAGAGGCTCATCTGCAGTGAAAGTACTTTGGCCGGAGAGAAACAGACATGCTGAAGGTCTTGAATCCAAAGATTATTAAGAGGAGTACTGACATCCTTGCCGAAAGGGCCCTTAGTGTACAGGGCATCAACATCTATGTTTCAGTGTCAAAGGGGGAGCCTCATCAGAAGAACACTCTTAAGAATGCTATGTGGTATAGTGATCAGACTACATTTTCTCCTGATGTAATGCACATAATGGGGCCCCAGGGTCCTTTATACCATTGTTTTTCTTTCTATAATGCTGATTTGTTGTGTAACAGCTAGAGTATAAGAAATGCTATAGCCTTTCATACATCACTGTAATACCATGTAGTACAGATGCTGTCATCCATCTGGTACATTTTATTTTCTCTCATTAGCCATTAAGTGTACCTCTTACAACATTTAAAAGCTACATTAGGCTTTTACAAATATGAACTTAAACATAACAAAGTAAAGATTATTCTTTCAAAAAAATTGCGTATGTAAAGGGAAATTTAAAAACCCTAACACAACATAATGCATGTTTTCTCATGAGGTATGATCACTTATTTACCAAAGTACATGCACAAATACCAGACACGAGAGAGAGAGAAAGAGGTGGAAGGATGCTAAAAGCATATACATGAACAGAGTGCCACTACTCTTAATGAACTTCTGTCTCTCCCTTCTGTAAATTCTGAATTTTCTTGTAAAGGAGAGGAAAATGAAAGAATAGATGACTGGATTTGAAACATGATGTTCAAGATGGTGCCATCCTCACCTCTGATTGAGCGCTCTACATCCTCACCATACTCCATGAATATAATCTGCGATGTGTAACATCAGTTCAGTCACAAATATGAGCTTTTCTTATTTTCTGGTCTTTTTTTAAAGACTTCTGACGTTTGTAATTCTTAGGGAATATCTTGAAGGTATAGTCATCCACCAATTTTCAAATTTTATTACCTATTCAGAAGATTATTTTAAGAACACAATCACATTTTCTTCTCTTGTTTGCGTTTCCTACTTTTAACCTCAGAAGATTGGGAGCATGATATATTTTGAATCTTCATTTCTGAATCAATTGGACTCAATCACTCCCTCACCCCATGTCTCGCAAGGGCTTAGATTTTACTCCACGAACTTTGTATAGGAAATGTTCTTTGCTTTTATTCAACTTTAACTGAAATAACGTACAAGAGCAGTTTTACATATGTTGATTAATGCCACTCACACAGAATGTCATTATAAATGACTGTTAACATATGTCTACAGGGAATTGAGGTACAAATGACATTGGTCATGCCATCATAATAATAGTCTTGCCAATTAGCCCATATCCTTTCCTGCTTGTGAGGGCAGCCACTATCTTAATAAACTTGCTGCTCCACAATTCTGCATCTCTCAAGGTCTGCCTTCCATTTAGCACTCCTCAGTTTATTGGAAGCTGTCCATGTTTCAGCTGTGTCCCTTTTAGCAATCACCTGTTTAGTGCCAGGAATGGCACGTGCATGATCTACAGTCATGTCCCCTGTATGCTCGAACTGCATACCTGTGGTCCTGGTCTTTTGATTTTCAGCCATGCCACACACTAATACTGTATACATGCATTGATATAGACCCAGTCTGATGACAAATAAAGGCTCTGGACCTAGTTCTGAACCAGGAGGGGTGCACCATGCGCCCCCTTATAGTGAGAGAAGAGTACATCCATGTCACAGATTTCTTATGTGGAGCTCAGTTGTGGCAGCATACCATGCTAATGAACTATAGTGGCCGGATTCTATTTATTTATTTATTTTTAGGCAATTTGTAGCACGCACAACTACCCTTGGGTGTCTCGGCGCTGAGGACTATAAAGAGGTCGAACCAGGGAAGGAGAGCTTATTTATTAAAAAGCCACGTCTTTATAAGTTTCCTAAAAGCAAGTAGATTTGGGCATGTTTTGATGTGCAGAGGAAGAGTGTTCCATAATTTGACAGTGGCAACGGTGAATCTTCTGTCACACCAAGAGACTTTTTTTGTTCGAGGGACCTTCAGAAGGTTGGCCGTTAATGAACGCAAGGGTCTGTTGGGAGTGTAGACACAAAAAGTCTTTTTCAGGAAGTCGGGTCCGGTTTTGTGGATGGGCTTGAAGGCGATGCATAGGGCTTTGAATTTGATGCGACTTATTATAGGTAGCCAGTGGAGTTTTCGGATTACCGTTGAGATTGGTTGATACTTGGGGGTGCCTGTTATCATTCTAGCCGCTGAGTTCTGCACCATCTGCAGTTTATTAGTGACCTTTTTCTGAGCATTGAGAAACAGGCCATTACAGTAGTCGATTTTTGACATTACTAGGGTACTAACCAGAGTTTTTCCGGCACTAGGTGGCAGAAAGGGTAGGAGTTTTTTTATCATTCTGAGAGTATAGAAAGAAGAAGAGACAATTGCATTGGCGTGTGAGATGAAAGCCAATTTGTCGTCCAACACGACCCCTAAATTTCTCACTTTGGATACCGGGGGAGGACGTAGTCCCAAATTGGTCGGCCACCATGTAGAAGACCAAACAGGATGTAACTTGCCGAAAATCAAAACTTCCGTTTTGTCGGAATTTAACTTTAGGCAATTGTTGGCCATCCAAGTGCTGATGGCACGCATTCCATCTTGGAAGCTGGCTGCAACTGCTCCTCCATCCTTATGGATAGCAAGCACCAGTTGAGTATCATCGGCATAGGAGGTGAGTCCCATCCCGTGGGCTTTGATGACCCTGGCCAGGTCCGACACATAGATATTAAACAGTGTCGGACTCAAGGATGAGCCCTGTGGCACCCCACACGGGAGGGAGAAGTGGGCGGACTTATATATCCCGAGAGTCACTGATTGTGTGCGGTTGGAAAGAAACGAAGCCAGTAGTTCTTTGGCCTTCAGTTTGATGCCCATGTTTGAGACACGATCGACCAGAGTAACATGATCGACCGTGTCAAAGGCTGCTGACAGGTCTAGCAGCACTAGTATTGCAGCGCCACCATGGTCTAGGATTGTCCTTATTTCGTCTGCTGCTTTGATGAGGGCGGTTTCTGTACCATGGCCCTTCCTAAAGCCGAATTGCGTCTCATCCAGAAGATTGTTGTCTTCAATGTATTTGGCTAGTTGTGAATTCATTAATTTGTCAAATATTTTTGCCGGGAAAGGCAGTATTGTGATAGGTCTGTAGTTTTTGGTTTCTAGCGGATCAAGGTGTTGCTTTTTCAGCAGCGGTTTGATAATAGCCTTTTTCCATGTGGCAGGGTAGGTGCCGGTGTTAAACATGGCATTACAAATGTCAGTTAAATTTAGTGCTAATATGTCAGGAATTAGTTTAAGGACGGAGGCCGGGCAAGGGTCGGTCGGGGAACCTGATTTGGTGGATAAGATGAGGTCCTTGATCTGTTTCGGTGAAACTTGGCTAAAATTCACAAAAGAGGGAGTAGCTTCGTCGTTGTCTGAAATAGCCAATAAATGGTCTGTTTTGGGTTGAGCGACGAAATTAGTGTAAATATTACTGACTTTGTCTAAAAAAGAACTAGCCAGCGCAGTGCAAAGATCTTGGGTGGGGGCTAGTGGAGGATTTATCCCGGACCCTGATAGTTTAGTGACAACCTGAAAGAGTTGTTTAGTAGAGTCTTGAGCTGATTCTATCTGACTGAGGTAGTATTTGCTTTTCTCCAGGATGATACAGTGTTTATACTTGGCGAAGGCTTCCTTGTAAAGGGATTTCTCAGTGCAGTTATAGTCTCTGCGCCAACGTCTCTCAAGGTTCCTACAGCGTTGTCTTTCAAGTCTAAGGGACTCGGAAAACCAGGGGGCCGATGGGGCGGTTCTATTTTTTGAAAAGTTTTTCAAAGGGACTAAGGTGTTAAAAGCATTGCTAAGCCATTCGGAGTAATTGGAGGAGGCAAGTGTAGGGTCTGGTGAAGGGTCATAATTGGTGGATGACAGGTGTGTTATGAGGAGCTGCTGGTCTAGGCTGCTCCAAGCTTTGAATTGCGTGGGGGGAGTCAGGGTGATAAGTGGCAGAGTGGTTTTTGCCTGAATATCGAAGAGGACGGCCCAATGGTCAGTCCACGCCAAGGGTATAGTTTTTATTATCAATATATGCCTGTTGCTAGTGAAGAGCCCGTCGAGCGTGTGCCCGGCTTTGAGTGGGGCTAGTGACCAACTGGTGGAGATTCACAGCCTCCAGTTCTGAAATGAGGATGGAGGTGTCGTTATTATCGAGGGTTTCTAGATGGAAGTTGAAGTCACCCAAGATGGTGAAATCAGCTTCTCCTGCTAGAGGTTCTAATAAGCTACCCAGAGCAGAGAGGAATTCCGCTCGAGGACCTAAAGGACCGAGGACGGTAAAGGAGAGTTCCTTTAAATGTTTGTGAATGGTTAAGTGTTATGGTAAAAGTCACAGCTTCACAAGTCGAGGTGGGGATTGTCTCCGTCCTGACTAAATATTTGTCGCGGTGTATGATTGCTAATCCGCCTCCTTTTTTTAAGGTTCTGTCATGTCTAAATACGTAGAATCCCTCCGGGGTTGCGGTACAAAAGTCCGGACCAGATGAGGGGTCTCCCCAGGTTTCTGTTATAAATAATATGTCTAACTTATGGTCTGCTAGGAAATCTGCTATTTCATATTTATGTTTAGGGAGTGAGCGGGCATTTATGAGCGCTAGGTGCATACGATCCTGATTTGTGTACAGAGGTTGGATCGGAGCGGCTCCTACCTTGTGGAAGACATTCAGCTTAAAGGAGCAATTGGAGCAGCTAAAATTTGAGGTATTGGCTAAAGAGCATGTGTGGGGGCAAGGACAGGAGTGTATTTTGGATGCTTGGCGAATGTTTTTAGCTGGGTACTGGAGTAAGTCGTCGTTGTGTAGTGCCTGACTGATGTAACTGAGCCAGGGATCGTGGCCCTGGGCCCGGTCCGGGCACGGACGGGCGCAGACGGGCTTGCCTTCGGCACGCCCGCTGCGCGCGTCCGCTGCGCGTCGAGGCAAGCATCCAAATTTATGCAGCCAGTAAAACACTAGACTGCTGACCGCAGAGTGCGTTATGGTAGCACACAACACTTCCGGTACTGCGTCGTGTTTCCCTCCACACAATCGGAAGAATCCGTGGTGGACCGGGGAAGACGCTCCGTGACCGAGTGTAAGTACAATGTGCCCAAGTAAAAATTAAGTGAGCTAAAAACAGTGATGTAATTATTAAAAAGCGTTATTCACAATGATTGTCAGCAATTTAAACAGAGCATAAAAGATAGCTGGAAGCCCTTTACCAGGTGCTTCGATCACCGCTCAGAACCTAACTGAGCTCGTACCTCTAAAGAGATATGTATGCTCTCCTACCAGTCAGTCCATATAAAGTTCTGCTGCTTGCCATGAGCCTGGAATCCTGAACGTGACATCCCATACGTTGTGCATGTGTGCTAGAAGCATTAGTGTGCCATGCAGGAGTGATGCAGTCCTGCGGGTTCCATTTTGAAAGCTCACAGCCTGGATCAGAGAGCAAGATGGGAGACGGGTTGCTTGTCTCCATATAGCCTTTTTGTATTGGTGGCATCGCCTAGATGGGAGGGGGAGCACCAGACACTATGGTGAGGAAGGAGGAGACCGGCCAGTGCCCTTCCTGATACATGGGGCTGGATATGACTGATTGCAGCAACCATTTGGTGGATGGCAGAGGGTACAGCGTGAGGCCTGCAGTATCTGTTGATGGGGAAAAGGAGTCCTTTGAAGGGGCACATATTCTCGCCTCTCTTCCTTATCTCTGTGAGGAGAGGTCGTAAATAGCTGGTTGCACCCTGCTCTCAACTTTTTGTACTTTTGTGGATGGTACACTACCGAGAGACTGCTTGCGGGGCAGAGTATCCTTGCAGAAAAAGGCCAGGCTTGGATGTTGATCTGGCCACGACACATGAAAGGGGAACCAATCCGAACTGGTCCCAAGGAAGCAGACCTGGAATACACATCCTCCATCTGTGAGCTCTGTATAAAGATGGGAGTTCAAGGCCCATTGTTGTTGTGGTCTCTTCTACGAAGGAGGGGGTACTCCGCAGAGTACTCCGTGACTACTGTGCCGCCAAGGGCCCAGAAGCAGAGGAACAACACCTGGTGTCCGATCTGATGGGGTAAATACTTACTGTCCTGGATGCTGAAATATTATGCCTGTGAGCGAGGGAATGAAGTGCCAATCTTGCTTGTGGAGCGGATTTTGAAAGGGACTGCTATAATTGACCCTGCTGTAGGGTCTTTCTGTCAGAGACTTGTGAAGCAAGAGCGCTGAAGTATTTATGGTACTGCCAGTTTGGGCAGTGCTATCTTCGTCATGTATCACCGTTGGAGCCGCCAGGCTCCTGGAGTGATGGGCACAACTGAAACTGGGATAGGCTCTTGTTAGTGGCTCATGTGCCCCTTAGGGTGGACTGTGTGAGACTCCAAAACTGCCACATGTATCGTTGAGTCAGAAACAGTCCAGAAGGCTAAGTGACCAGAGAGTTACCATGGGGTTGCTGCATGAAGATTTGAGACTGGCACCTTGAGGCACTGTGTGCCGAAGATAGCACCTGGCACTTGCCATGCTAAAATATCGTCATCTGTATTCGTGTGGCCGCCGTGCCCAAGAGGAATCACCAAGTTCTCACTGGAGGGCCTGGCGCAAGCAGAGATCTGCAGTTGCCGCCTGGAAGAGGGCCACTGGCAGAAGCATTTGCTCCTTCCGTGACCCTGCAAGCGATGTGCTGTGTAGCTGGCTGCTGCACCA
Organism: Calotriton arnoldi; assembly: GCA_963921515.1. Lineage (NCBI taxonomy): Eukaryota > Metazoa > Chordata > Amphibia > Caudata > Salamandridae > Calotriton > Calotriton arnoldi. Next base: position 2,177,648 of record CAWUFW010000212.1, on the reverse strand, counting down.
CCCAAAGATGACTGCTTCATGCCTCCTGGAGGCTTCTGCTACTACCGGTGAGGTACAGCTGAAGCAGGAGGACTGAATTTGATCTCACACCTTTCCTGGACTGCCACTGATAATTGCTGGAGGCTCCTGCCTGCTATGGGTGAAGAGCCCACTGCCATAGCCCCATACTGCAACTGCGGACTGGTAAGAGACTGAGAGGGCCAAGTGCAGCCTGCTGCTGCTAAACCCAAACTTGGTGAGAGACTAACCGGGGCTAGGTCCAAAGGATTGCAGGCTGAATCTAGAAAAACGGGGGTGCATGAGCTGTGCCCACAAGGACCTGTTAGGCCCTGAACCTGGTACCACAATTGATTCTTGAGCCTGAGCTATCCCCACACTAACCACTCTCAGAAGCCTGTGACTGCTCACCAACGTTACTACTGAGAGTCAAGTGCAGAAAGGGTTGTACTAGAACCACAGTAGGGCCGGGCCGGCAGTGGGACAGTGGAGGTAAAAGGCCTCAATCCCCACGGTTGTGGCCCAGTAGCCCCTGCCTGCCCTGTATCCTCCTGAACGGCATTTCTGTATGCCTGTAGTTTATCAAATATATTTAGTAATGCCCATTGCACCGAAAGGACAATGTATACCTGAATAACTTCAGATAAAACATAATTTTTTTAATCAATATCTTTGCAGTATTCTACACCCCCACACTGAGGGGCCGATTCCGATCTCGGCCGGTAGGGCTCCGAATCGGATTCGGCTTTACCGGATCCGATTCGGAGCCCTGTTTCCCGACCGAACCGTACGCGGGTCCGGCCGAGCGAGTACGATGCGAAATCGCCGACCGACTCGTCCGGGCGTCCCGACCGCTCCGACCGACTCGCTCCCGGCTCGAACCGCTCCGACCGACTCGCTCGGACTCGACTCGCACCGCGCAATGGAGACGTTTCCCGGCCGGGTAAGTACGATGCGCGCCGCGAGCAGTCCGACCGAGCCGCGCACTCCGGCTCGTAAGAGCTGTCGGAGCCGTACTTTGGGGTCCGTGTCGGACCCCCTGTACGCGTAGCCGCGCGAGTCGCACACAGGGGGACCCATGGGTCCCCCTACCTATGCGTGTACGGCGCGAATCGCTTCGCCGCGTACCCGCTGTAGGGCGCGCCTTGTCCGACTCGCACCCATTGAGTCAATGGGAGCCCGCGTACGCGTTGTACGACCGGCTCCCATTGACATCAATGGGAGTCCGACTCGACTTCGAGTCCGATAACATACGGACGCATCGTACTCGTTCGGTCGGACTGCACGGGTCCGATTCGGTCGGAAATCTCTCCGGGTCCGGCTCGGTCGGAGAAATTTCCGGCCCGAATCGGAATCGACCCCTGAGTGTAAGAAGTCTCCCCGGTCCTTATTGCACTGCAGATATGCAAGTGATACCTCCCAGCTGTAGCAGATCCCTAGTTTAAACATTTAATTTGTGTGAGTCTGAACAGCGCTGTGATCACTGTTTTTCCTTCGGGCCATGAGCATCTCCCGTGACACCCCATTCTTCAGCACCTGGGGTCATTATAATATTCCCCCCTTAATTGTGGGAAACGTCAGGCGTATGTATTATGTTTTAGATTTGTGATAAAGTTTTGATCAATGGGGCAGTAGTAATTTGCGTTTTGAGGGGACTCATTTTACTTATGTTTCTCTTTAGTAGGTCTGCTACCTCTGCAATTCTCTTGCCAAGTGGATAGCAAGTGTAATAGGAATAATTCATGAAGCTTAGTATTGTCATCAGCTGTGCATTTAAAAAGTGTTTGAGACCAGCCTATGTGTATGAGGACAATTTATTTGAGACCCAATTGTTTGCCTTCTGTAAAACTCCGTGAAAGACTACTGTTACGCACTAAGCAAGATATGGCACCTTAGCAAATTATCTCCAGCCGTGCAAAAATGAGGAGCTTTTCTAGTAAGGATTGGAGACTATTTACACAGTTCTTCAGTTGATATCTTGTGTTCTATATTAAACTACCCTGTGAGGTGCCTTCAATCAATCAATCAGGGGTTGGCAAAGTGCAGCTACTCATCTGTGAGGGTCTCAAGGCGCTCGGTTATAAAAACCCTTGCTGCGTAGTCGAGGAGAAATCATTCCCCTCTTTTTATTATCACTTTCCATATAGTAATGTAACAGACCAGTGTAAAGTGTCTTTCTGTGGATGTCTTCCTTCCTACCAATTGTGTTTGAGTGTCATTCATGGGGAACACATATAGATTTGAGTGGGCTTCCTTTTCTAGCCAAGTGATAAGATGTTTACTAGAATTATGCACTATGACTGTAGATGAGGTTGCTGCTCACCCTTCTGTAGAGTGCAAACTACTCACCAGGTGTGGATATTGCACACTGTAAAAGAAAGGTTTTATGCAGGAAGATTTTTTTTCTAGAATTATATGCCTTGACGCTATATGGGATTTCTGTTTACTCTTCCTGCAAACTACCTACCAGGTGTGGATATGGCACTGTAAAATAAGTTGGTTTTTTTTATATGCAGGGCGAGGTTCTCTTGCAATTTCTGAGCCTTGATTTTTTTTATGCTTAGCAATTTAGAAAGTGAGTTCTGAGTTAGTTGTAGTTCTTTTTCTTCTATCTACGGACCTTTCATTTAGTGTGAAAATAATCTCTACCAGAACCAACCAGCACATCAATCCAACCCCAAACTGAGGGTGCAGTGTATAAATAAAGGATTTAAAGTGTAGCTCCCTTCTTAATACCCATCAGTGATTACGTTATTTGTTCATAGAGATTTATAGGAAGAAACTTCCTTTTGCTTGAGAGAAGCACTTTATACCGAAGCTCTGTGTTTAGACTGCCAGACTCCTCCTCAGAAATAAAATGTGTTCACTCAACTGCTGTTTGCCATTAAAGATTGCTATACCCATTTTAATATAACTTGTGCAACTGTGGTCTGATAGCCGTGCATAAGCATATTTTCTCAGGACTGTTGAGTTTATCTCAAGGACTCCAGCAAAGGACACTGTGGTGCATTTCCAATATCTTATTCAAGAGAGTAGATGACTCTTTGGGTAGATTCCTCTGATGGCTGACATTTTTCAGCTTAAATACCTGCACTGCAGGTATCTACATTCTCGTCTACACTGCATGGCTTTTCTTTAGAATGGCATGGGTCTGTCTGCAAAAACATTTTTGGGTCAAAAGATGAGGTTCTTCACAGGAGGGTTGAATGAGACATTTACAATTAGAATATTCACGGAGGAGCTGCATGACAGAATATCATTTGCAAAAATATAGTATGGCAGAAATATTATGTCATAAGTATTATTTACTAAAATATTGTCCTATATGGTGTAGATTTTCTCTCTTTCTGCTAACATAAAACATAGCGCTTGCCAGATTGATTACTGGCACAGTATAAAGCAATATGAGAATATAGATCAATCAATAAAATAATTAATTAGAAGAGTAATACTCTAAAAATAGTCATATTAACTTAAAATGTAGTTCCTATGAAACTACATATCCAAATAACACAGGTATAACATCCAAAAATATTAACTGTCTGAACTATTACCTAAAACGAAATTCCCTGCATCTTTTTGAAAGGTCACTAAAGATTGAGGAGGTCTCTGCAAGGTGAAGAATTTCAGAACGTGGAGTTACAGACAGTGACATAACATAACATGTGTATTTGTAAAGCGCACGTTCACCCCGAATGGGGTATCTTGGCGCTGAATATCAGATGTTTATTGTTACCCAACTCAATGGTACTCATTTTATCGACCTCAGATGGATGAAAGGCTGAGTGGACCCGCCAGGATTTGAACCTGTGACCATGAGATCGAACACAGGCCCCTGCAGTGGATGCATAAGTCCACTAAGCCACCAGACCAGTGGAGGCTTAATGGAAAAATATAGTACCTTTTTACTAGGGATGCCATACTGAGTTAGTTGCAGGTGTGCAGCCATATGCGTGCAACGTGGGGGACCCCTTTACACCACAACTATGAGATGCCACAAGTGACTGTGCCACTGATCTGAAGCAACAGTGTCTTGCCCATTTGCAAGAGGGAAACAGGGTTGGAGTAGCACTGCTGCTTGCATACTCACTGTTGTTTCACCCATGTCTAGTTTGAACAAATATATTAAAAACACTGGAACTTGTCTGGAATTGACACCATGAGTCTAATTGCACAGCGACATTAAGCAAAAAAAATAACATCGCTGCTGTCTGCTGTTTCGCTCAGCATATTTGTTAGATGTTTTGACTGGTCTTACATAAAAAGTTCTAATATATTCCTTCTTACCACAATAAAGTCAAAGCCATAGGCAAAGTCTTTTCCATAAGCTGCTCATTTTAAATGGCAGGGAATTTGGTTGATTGGTTACTGCTGATCTAGATGGTATAAGGCAGCATTTCAGTGCGTGTTCTTTTTCTTTTCTTGATTAAAGTACTCCAGCAAATGGAAAGCAGATGTAGTCAGTTCTCTGAAGGAAGCAGGACTGGCCATCTGTGCTCATTCATCCTCAGTTTTTTCCCTTAAATACTTTGTCTAGGTACTGTTGTCTAGGTTCTTTCAAACTAGAGCATGACTATGACTAGTTGAATCTACTGGGTAACCTATATTAGGGCATGTTTTGTTTCTTGCTGGAGATCTGAGTGCTACTTCAAAAGCCTGAGCACCCAGCTGTTCAGCTGTGCTTTTGTTTAACCATTGCCAACAATGGTGTCGAGTTATCCAGACAATGCTCAACAGAAATCGGAAGGAACATAGCCCAACATAAGTCTGTGCATGTCAGGCTACCTATCAAGTATGTCCCATTTGTGCACGTTAAACTATTTGATCAATAGTAAACTGTACCAACAAAGCGTCCATGAATTCTCTTGCTTTCACTGGAGTTTAATTTGAACATGGGACCCCCTGTAACAGACATGGGGTGGGTCCAAATGAGGTTATGAGACCATGGTTTGCTCTAATGCAGCAGTTTCATTCTGGAGATCTTGTATGTGACTGTGTGCTGCTAAGCTGTGGAGAACAAATCTTGGAGTATTTGATCCATTGACTCCGAGGCAACCAGAAACACCTTGTTGTGGGTGGCTGCATGTGTCTTTCCTTGAACACTTTCTTAGAGGTGCTGATAAAATTGCAGCTGCTTCTAAGAACACCATGTTCTGTCTAAAACTAGTCACAGACTAGTGTCAAATCGCAATAGAAGAAAAGAAAAATCAAAGAGGCAAATATACCCCATAGGTAGAGTAGTCCCAACTTCCGGACAGTTTTTTAGCAGTGGAAAATATTTGCAAGACTAATTTCTCTTTAATTAGGGAAGAATAGAACGCTAGCTTTTCATTTAAATTTTGTTTGTAGAAAAAAACTAACGTATTTAGATAAAAATATTGAAATATGTGGCATGTCTATTTTAGTGGTCTGTTATACATAAATAGTTGTGCCATGATATTGCACATGAGTTGTGACAGTGTTCATGAATTTAGGGCAGATAATGAAATCTGGTTACCAGGAAGCAATGGTTCTGCCTGTGACCTTCCCTGGACAAATTCTCAGCTTCTTGTAGTTGTTGGATAGTAGGTTCCTGGTTCTCCCTCTGTGTCTTCTTCCTCCTTGCCATTGTTCTGGGGTTGTGTTGAAGTGCCTGGGCTGCTCCTCTCATTCATTTGGCTTTGTCTGATTTAGTGGATCCTCTCTTAGAAATCAATCCTGCGTATTTCGTCGGGGTATATAGTGATTCGGTTCCCCACTTACGCCCTCATTATGAGTTATGCATTATTTTTGGATGCAGTAGTGCACCCATTAAATACCGTACCTTGGGTACAGTATTCTCCTCCCACTCAGAGTTACACGCCTCAGAATGCAGGATAATGTGGCAATACCACATTTTCTTTGTTCACAGCTGCAAAACCCGTAATATGCACTATTTTCCATGTACAAATCCTGCCAGGTTGTACCTGTCAAAATTTGTGTAGGGATTAAGAACATTACCAGTTTAGATGCAAATTGCAATTTGTGCCTCATTCCAGATTACCAGGGCACTCGGATTGTGGCTGTTAGTCCTTTGAATGTGCTCTGAATCTTTCCATGGGTTTGGTGGAAGGGGCACTTGACTTGCCAGTAACTACACATTTCTAACCATAGGGACTTTTGCTGTAGCAGATTTAATTATCACTTCCCCAAAATGACAATCTCTCACACCCCTCTATTGTCAAGGAGGCTACTGATCTATATTGCCTGGGGTTGTGGTATAGGGGAATTTATGCTGGCTGGTGTGGTAGTGGGTGTGGCTTGTGCAAGGTGAGGCTTTGCATGTGTCTGTAATTCTAGTTTATCCTACTTTCATGCTGACCTTTCTAGGTAATGAAGAGTCAGTGGGGAACATTATTTCTAATACTTGTTTGATACTGCTGGTGAAAATTGAGTAAAACATTTATTTCCACCATTCACCAATATTAGTGATCATGTTCCACCATTTAGCACCTGGTAGCCGTTTGGTATACAAGTACTTTGTAAAGAAAAAAAATAGGAGACTTGAACCCTTCACAATTTCAAAAAATCATCTTGTCCTTTACTGCTTGACAGGGGAAGGGAAAAAAACAGCTAATCCTCTTACCCATCTATCATTCCTCTTGAAAAGTTTATTTTTAGAGGCAGAAGAATTGTCTTTGCCCTGCACTCAGAAGAGGCTAGATTTTGTGCTGTGCTTAGAGATGCAGATTGAGATTGGGACTAAGTAACAGATGGTCTCATTATTTGGTCAGGAAAAACCATGGATTCCTTCCTTCCCTTCCATGAATCATCATAGCTCAACTGTGATACAGAAGTAATTATAATTATCCTTAGCCCTTGCATGACTCCTCCATTTAGGTTCATCCTCCATGACTCCCAACAGTGCAAGCTTCAGTTCTTCCCAGATGGCTCACCTTCTCTCTCTCAGGAATGAGGCTTTGCCGTTCACTGCCACCTGAACTGATATCCTGGGCCAAGAGGCGTTGTCCTTTCTCAGTCTCGACAGGCTAAATTTGGAGGACCGTATGGAGGCTGGGAAGGACTCCACAAGATCATATTGGAAGAGTAAGTAGTTAAGATTTTGCCAATATGCCCCTATTAAGGAATTTGTGATCAAATCAATATTGTTGTTCATATTGGATTTAATCAAGGCATGTATGCAAACATATACAAGTTACAAAATACATAAAACATCTTATATTTCTGACATTGGAGCCTACAAGAAAAGGCCTGTTGGGTTATGTTCCCTGTTCGAGCTGAGGAAGTGTTTTTGAGGGGTTTCTTCCTTTGTTGATTCTGGCGAGCAATCCCATCTGTGCATTACTGGAAACTAAATTTGTGCTTATATCATCATATGCACATTTATTTTGTGATGCTGGCTTCTCTTGCTGTCAATGCGGTCTCCTAGAAGACTGATCGGTGAAGCCAAGAACACACTGTTTGCATAACTTAGAAGTACAATTGCCTTTGAAGTTCCACCCGGAAAGACTGTGCGCCCCTTGACCGCCTCCACAACTCTCTCACTTATAGTGGGGTATATGCTTGCCAGTGTTGAATAGTTTCCATGATTATTTACGTGGCTCAGTACAGGGTATATGTTAAACCTCTTTCATATTATCTGTTTTTAGGAAGTGGTATCATTTTTTTTAAAACCTATTTTATTGGGTTTTTAAAGGAAAAAACAATCTTATATGGCATCATTAGCACAGTGTCAACATCTTAAAATTACATCATAGTAGTATCAGCAAGGTAATAATACTGTACATACAACCAGGAAATGCCAGCCAGCAAACGATAACCCTCCCCCTCCCTGTAACAATTAACTATCTAGTCCCACCCCCCCCCTCCCGACTCACTACTGTGTTAACATGACCTGTTGATAGCGGACCAGACACGGTTTGTCCCCTGGTTCCAAGTACTCAGCCTACAATTTTACATATTACAGTCTTGGAGGGTTCCTGTGGGGTCCGTTACCTATTGAGTCCATAACAGAGCTACAAGGCCTTAGTGCTGCTTAGTTTTCAATGCAGTGTAGATTCAGCAGACACAAACAATTCTAACAAAGCATCCCACTCTAATGAAATCGTATTCTTCCTCAATCCTCTGTTTTCTTCTCTTTTAATTGCCATGCTTTCAGCCCTCCCCCATCGGACCACCTCCTCATGCCCGCCAATGCCGTTGGAGGCTTTGCAGACTTCCATCGCATTGTGATTGATCGTTTCGCCAATATTAAGACCAGATTGGCAAATCTAGTTTGCGTTTCCTGTGTCTTACGCTTTTTGCCTAATCCTAGAATGCAGTATTCCATTGTCTCACCCCCTGTTCCAGGTGCAACTTCATTAAGGAGTTTGTGTACAGTCGCCCAAAAGGGTATCAGTTGCGGGCATGCCCATAGCATGTGTAATAACTCAGCCGATTGTGCATGGCATCTAGGACATGTATCTGCTGCGCCCGGGAACATTTTGCTCAGTTTGTGTGGGGTCAGGTTTTCCCTGTGTACCAGCATGAATTGTATCAGCTTAAACTTGGGGTTACAGGACACTTTCTTGGGGTGTTCCAGTACTCACTCCCAATCCTTGTCCGACAGCTCTTTTCCGATATCTCTAGACCATTTACCTCTGAGCTCCTGGAGTGGGAGAGCCGCATGTGTGCGGATACTTCTGTACAGCCATCTAGTCAAGTGTCCCCCATTTCCCATTAGATATAACATGTGTACGAGTTCATGTGTCTTGGGCTCCTTACCGTCAGGCGACCAGGTACGTCTCACATATCTACTAATGCTAGCATGAAGGATATATAGCAAATTGGGAACCCCCTGCTCTATGACAAGTGTCATGCTCCATGAGCATGTTATCTGTGAATAACATCCCAATCGTATTTACTCCCTCGTCCGACCACTTGCTTAGACATCTCGTAGAGACTATTCTGGACGGTGTAGGGATCCCTAGTAGCGGGATATTAGGGGTGTAGGGGCACGGTCCCCTGGCGTAATGTATAGCTTTCTTCCAGTAGGAGATAGCCACTTTTAACAGTGGCGGTGTCAACAGTAGAGGCCCCCCCTGAGGCAACAGTAGGGTGTGGAGTACTCCCCCTCCCACGCCTTCTGTGACATCCCTATTTACTCCAGTATTGGAACTTTCATAGATTCCCATGCTTGAATCATTCCCCGTCGTCGAGATGGGAGTCTTGGTATATATAAATAGTAGTAAATAAATCATTACAAAAGAAGAAACCAGGCCTAGGCCCAATCTCATTTTGTAATCAATCCACCTCTTTTTGTAAAAGAGACCAAAGAGAACGAACAACCAATCAGAGCAGCCTCACCCTCTAGAACCTTGGTGAAAGAACCTCAGACCCTCAGATTTTCAACCGCACGTTGTGCAGAAGGGAGTCTCCTTGAGCTCTGCTCAACTTCAACTCTTTTTCTCTGGATTTCAACAGTTCTTTCAATTTTTCCTTCAGGTTTGTTGGTATTTCCTCTGGATATGTCTGACAAGGTGAAAAAAGCCCTGTTTAAGGCTTGTGCCACTTGTGGCAAGAAGAGGCTGTACGTGGAGGATAGGCATAAAGACTGCATTTATTGCCTATCCCCTTACCACAAAGCTGCGGTCTGCAAGATTTGCCGCACATTTTCATCTAAGACTCTCCGGGACCGTGAGGGTCGCCTTCTCATCTGGCTCCAAAAGCTGAAGTCAAGGAAGGAGACACTGTCAAGTGATAGTGAGGAATCGTCTTCAGCTGCGTCATCTAGGAGGTCAGCGAAAAGGGGTAGGGCTTCCCCATCTAAGGAACATCCCTCAAAGGCCTCAAAAAAGACCCCTCGGGAGTCTGAGGGCCGAAGTCCTAGCAAATCTCCTCACCGTGGTGAAAAGGAGGGAAGGACTGGTTTCACCTGCTGCAGCTCTGCCAAAGTCTGAAAAGCCTTTCAAAAAGCCTCCTTCAGTTTCTTCTGACAAGAATGAGCAATCGTCGTCGACGCTGCGCAAACTTTCGTCGACGAAACCTCCAAAAACACAAGGTAAAGTGGCTCTGACGTCGACGGGATCGTCGGCGTCTTCAGGGCTTCCGGTGTCGACGGGCTCGTCGACGAAGACTTCTTCATCGGCTTCGACGAAGGTGACGACGAGGGTGTTGTCGACGCTCGCTTCGACTACGATGTCATCGACGACGAAGACGGTGACGACTACGACGGCAGGAGTGTTGCTCATCTCATCGACGATGGTGTCGACGACACCTGTTTCGTCGACAATCAGCTCGTCGACGGTGGTTCCGACAACGCTCTCGTCGACGCGTTCGCCGACGGTGGTTCCGGCGACGCTCTCATTGGCGATGGTTCCTCTTTCTTCCACGCCATCGACGGGACCGTCGACGACGTAGTCGACGGGAAGAATTTCCATTTCAATTCAGAAGACACAGATTACACCGGACATGACGTCTCCTAGGAGAGTAGCTTCACTACCTCCTGCGCTGTTACTGGATGAAGAGGAGGACTCTGAGGGTGATGACAGTCCCTTTGGCTATGCCAATAGCCCCTCTCAACTCCTGGTCAAATGCCAGGATACTGATTCCGAAGGAGAATATCTTCAGGGCCATTCTTATGGTCAGTCATTTCCGCTTCAGGAGAACATTCGACAGGAGATGGTGTCTGTTCCCACTTCTCTGTTGGCTGATTTGCAAGGCATGCTGTTGGACTATAGGAGGAGATTCTCTTCTCACCCTCCTCCTCCGCAGCCACCTCTCTTGGCGCAGTCTCTACCTGCTCCTCCAGTCTCCACTGTAGCCTCGCCACGGCCTCCAGCCCAGATGTTTCCCCAATTTCAGGGGCCGACCACAGTCATTCCTCCAACTGTTCCAGAGCCCCAAGATGTTTCCTCGGATGAGGAACAAGGAGAAATTGTTCAGCCTGATCAATGTGAAGAATGGGATGACTATATAATCCCTGATCCCGCTTCTCCATCTCCAGTTGATTCCCCCCCTGCAGACATTGGGGGTTTTCATAAATTGATGGAAAGGGCCTCGCTCCGGTTCGAACTTCCCATGCCATCGGTTCAATCGGAGTGCTTTCTTTATGATTTTAAGGAGCCATATAAGAAAACGGTGCGCTCCATTCCTATTGTGGCTCATGTATGGGAGGAAGGGATTAAGGCTATGAAAAATCCAGCCACAGTGATCCCAGTCTTTCCGCGCCTGGACAAGAAATACAAGGCCCCGGAAGACAGTCCAGCATCCTTAACTGGTCAGCCGAAGCCAGATTCGGTCATATCTCAGGCGGCTCAAAGGAAATCACGGAATCCTTCGGCGCCCCTTACTACTCCACCCGACAAGGAGGGCAGACGCCTGGACAATGCTGGCAAGAGATTCTCCTCCATGGCGAGCTTACTGGTTAGAGCGGCGAATGCATTGGCGATACTGGGAAGGTATGATCGCCAATTGTGGTGTGACCTGTCGCCATACCTGGACCAGTTGCCGGAAGGGTCCAAGGTTGAAGCTAGAAAAATCTTGCAGGAAGGGGAAGTTACATCGGCAGAAATCATCGACTATGCGATGGACATTGCCACTACGGCATTCCGTTCGCTGGCTGGTGCAGCAGTTCTCCGTCGCCAGGGTTGGCTGAGGGCGACATGGTTCCGTCCGGAAGTCCAGAATAAGATCCTGGACCTTCCTTTTGATGGTGAGGCGTTGTTTGGAAAACACATCGATGATGCCCTCCAGGACATCAAGAAAGATACGGAGACTGCTAGATCCTTGGGGACACTACAATATCGGAAGGTCCCTTTCCGTGGGGCTAGAGGAAGAGGTGCTCCTGCTTACAGAGTATCTTATCAACAGCAGCGTTATACATCTTATGGTTCCACGTCCCAGTCTTATCGACCGTCGTACCATCAGAAGCAGGGCCAGACATCGTCTTTCTCTAGGTCTGGCGCTAGAGGAAAACAGAACCGTCAAGGACGAGAGGCCTCTAAGAGGCAATAGCGGCGTGCTGGCTCTTCGCACTGTGTCCTCCTCCTTGAGAACATCTGTGGGAGGCAGAGTGTCTCGATACCTCCACAACTGGCAACGGATAACAACGGACCGTTGGGTGCTCAATATCATTCAGAGTGGCCACACGCTAGAATTTGTACATCTTCCACCATCCAAGCCCCCTGCCGTCAACTCCGCAAAACATCTGCGTTTACTTCGGCTGGAAGTCCATCAAATGCTGATCAAGGGAGCAATAGAGCCGGTCCCTCTGTCTCAGAGGGGGAAGGGGTTCTATTCCAGGTTTTTCCTGGTGAAGAAGACGCTGGAGAAATGGCGTCCCATTCTAGACCTCAGGGAGCTGAACACTTATCTCATAAAACAATCCTTTCGGATGGTGTCTCTCAAGGACATTCTACGTCTCCTTAACCCTGGAGATTTTATGGCCACTCTCGATCTCGAGGATGCGTATTTCCACATACCCATCCATCTAGCCCACAGGAGGTTTCTACGGTTTACAGTAGCCAAGAGCCATTTTCAGTTCAAAGTGTTGCCATTTGGTCTTCGCTCTGCTCCGAGGGTTTTCTCCAAGGTGCTGGCGCCGGTAGCAGCCTTCCTCAGGAAGCAGCATTTCCAAATCTTTCCTTATCTGGACGATTGGTTGCTGAAGGCTCCGACCAGAAGTGCAGCAAAAGAAATAGTCAACACATGCACGCGTCTCTTCAACAATCTGGGCCTGACCCTCAACGAGGGCAAGTCTTCTCTCTGCCCGTTAAGGGAAGTTCAGTTCCTAGGAGCAGTTCTGGACACATCTCTCAGCAAGGCCTCTCCTTCCCTCGAAAGACAAAGGAGTCTGATCTCCATGGCACATCTCTTGCGAAGAAGAGTTTCTTTCCGTACGCTGTTACAAATCCCTGCTAGGAATGATTTCCTCCTGCATTCCTTTAATACCTCACTGCAGGTTGCGGATGCGTCCCTTGCAGGAACAGCTCGACCTACAATGGAGACAGGTGAGCGGATCCTTCGACGACAGAGTGGTGATCACTCAGGCTATGAAGAAGGCTGCCCTGTGGTGGACAAAGGAAAGAAATGTTTCCCAAGGTCTATCCTTCGTAAACACTCCAGCGCCTCAAGTGGTGACTACGGATGCCTCACTGGAAGGTTGGGGCGCAGTGTTACAGGACTTGCATGTCAGCGGACGTTGGTTGCCCGAGCATCGCCTTCTCCACATCAACCTCTTGGAAATCAGGGCGATTCGTCTGGCTTTACAAGCTTTTCTTCCAAAGTTGCAGGGTCTGTCGGTTCTCGTCCGGACGGACAACACCACAGCCATGCACTACATCAACAAAGAAGGGGGTACCAGATCCCGTCCTTTATCTCAGGAAGCCCAGGTGATTTGGGAGTGGGCTATCCTTCATGGAATATCACTAAGGGCGGAACATCTACCCGGAGTGCTCAACAAGAAGGCGGATATGCTCAGCAGGCTGAAGTCTGTCAGCCCGAGTGGGAACTGAATCAGGCTACTCTGGAGGAGGTCTTTCATCTGTGGGGCAGGCCCTCAATAGACCTGTTTGCCACTCTGGAGAACAGGAAATGCCAGTCTTACGCCAGCAAGCTACACCAGCGGGGGTCGCTGGGGAATGCGCTTTTGATAGCCTGGTCAGGCGCATTTGTATACGCTTTTCCCCCCATTCCGCTGATTCCCAGGTTACTCAGGAAAATGAAAGCGGAACCGTGCAGGATGATCTTGGTAGCTCCTGCTTGGCCGAGGCAGTTCTGGTTCACGGAGCTTCACCTTCTCTCCCTGGATTGTCCTCTGCCGCTGCAGCCGATCCCGGACCTTCTCACGATGTCACAGGGCCAGGTCTGGCACCCGGATCCTCGATCGTTACAACTGTCAGCATGGCTCCTGAGCAGCGAGAATTTCTTGGGCTAGATCTCCCGGAAGAGATTAGGGAGGTTCTCTCTCAGGCTAGGGCTCCATCTACTAACAAGACATACCGCTTGAAATGGAAGCGATTCTGTATCTGGTGTCAACGGGAGAGTTTGGACCCTTTCTTGTCGCCACCTCACCAAGTCCTTCCATATTTCCTGTCCTTGGCTAAGGCAGGTTTGGCTCACTCTTCAATAAAGGTTCACTTGGCGGCGGTCTCTCGCTATAGACGCACTGCTGCTGGGCCTTCTCTTTGGTCAGCTAGGATTGTCAAGCAATTTCTTAAAGGCCTCTTCAGGGTTTTTCCGCCGGTGAGGCCTCCGCCTCCTACGTGGCATTTGAACTTGGTTCGCTCCCAACTAATGAAACACCCTTTCGAACCGATTCATCGAGCAGATTTGAAATTCCTCTCCTGGAAAGTGGCGCTTCTGCTAGCTCTCACGTCTGCAAGGAGAGTGGGAGAGTTGCATGCTCTGTCGATTCAGGAACCCTTCCTTCAGTTCAAGAGGAATACTGTCATCATGAGGACTAATCCGAAGTTCATACCTAAGGTTCCTTCGGACTTTCACTTAAACGAGCCAGTGGTTCTCAAGGCCTTCTTCCCTCAGCCCTCTACACCGGCTGAAAGGGCTCTCCACTCTCTAGATGTACAGAGGTGCTTGAAGTTCTATATGGACCGTACTAAGAGCTTCCGAAAATCTTCCCAGTTTGTTGTCTCAGACAGCGCTCCCCGCAAGGGCTTTCCCCTTTCCAAGCAAGAGATTGCTCGGTGGGTTGTTAGCGCCATACAATATTGTCACACAGCAGCGGGCAGGCCCCTGGAGGGTAAAGTCCGAGCACATTCTACGAGATCCATGGCATCTTCGGCGGCCCTTTTTGCTGGGGTCCGGATCAAAGACATTTGCAGGGCTGCGACTTGGAGCAGTACTCACACGTTTACAAGGCATTACTGCCTGGATGCATCGATGCAAGATGACACAGCGGTGGGCCACGCAGTCCTGAGGAACCTCTTCCAATGAGCGGTGAGCTTTCCCTTTCTTCCCTCCTACCTTTCTTTCTAAGCTCTTGACACATTTTATCTCATGTTCTAAATGCATGTGCTTGTTGTTTTTCTAAATATGATGCAAGATGTTTAATTTCACTTGAATATCTGCACATTAATGTTACAGGGTTATATGTAAAGTAACGGGAAAGGGGTAGCCGGAGGATAAAATGTGCATATGACTGCTAGCTACTCTGATTCAAGCATGGGAATCTATGAAAGTTCCAATACTGGAGTAAGAAAACAAGTTACTTACCTGTAACTTTGGTTCTCCAGTATTGGAAGCTTTCATAGATTTCCATGCGACCCACCCTCCTCCCCTGGGAAAGCTCAGCTCTCACTCTCTGTAATATTTGTATCTGAAAGAGACACGTTAGTGACAGATTCCTTACCTTAGAATATCCCCAGGCGTCAGGCTGGACCTGGAAAGTTTTTTGCGTAGCAGTACCCTTGCGCGTCGGTAGGCGGCGTCGTGCGGCTCCGCGTCCGTCGTCGGCGTCGTGATCGCCGGGATGACGTCGCGGGCAGTACTTAGGCGCCGCCCCTGCGCGCTGACGTCAGTTCTTCTTTTTCCGTGCCAGCAAGCGCAGATCCGGGAAGAGCAGTGCCCTGGTCATTTTTTGACCAATCTTTTTGGGTGAATTTTTCACTGTTTTTCTTCAATCGACTTCAAGGTGTCGTAGGGATGCCCGGGTTTAAACGTTGCGGCGCCTGTGCTCGGATGATGTCCATCACAGACCCGCATCGGGAGTGTCTCTTCTGCCTCGGCCGAGGCCACGACACGGAGTCTTGTTCCGACTGCCGGGCCCTCAACCCGAAAGCTTTGCGAGAGCGGTCTCGAAAGCTCCTGGAGGCCCGGCATTCGGCTCCGCGCAAGCCCCGGTCGCGTGAGAGGTCCAGGGGTCGATCGCGGAGTCCACACCGGTCGTCGGCATCGAAGTCTTCTTCGTCCGGTAAGTCCAAACACAAAAAGTCCAAGAAGCATCGTCGCTCTAGGACTTCGCCTCGCCGGTCTCGCGACTCGGCTGAGGCCCCTCCCGGCACCGTCCCCGCGGCCCCGGACATGCCTGTGGAGTCGCCCCCGCAATACCCGTCCTTCCCGGGTTCGGGGGCGGATCCGGCCCAAGTACAGGAATTCCTGTCGGCCATGGCCCGCCTCTTCGGGCCTCCAGGTCCCTCCGGTGCACCTTCGGGCCCCGCGGGCCCTGATAGGGTTGCTCCGGCGTCGCCGACGGCTCCGGCCCCGGCGTCGCCCGTGCCTCCAGCCTCGATCCCGGCTCCGGCCCCGGCTCCACAACCCCCATCGACGCCGGTCGACCTAACGACACCTCCGCCGGCGCCGATGTCTCCGGTGCCGTTCTCGACGCCGCCTGGGGCTCCGGGCGGCGGCGTCCCCCAGTTCCTTCCGGCTCCGGACATGGACCCGGACCGACGTCGCTCGACGCCGGTTCCGGCGCCGATGAGACCTTGGGTCCCAAATGTCCCTCCTCCCCCTTATTTTGAACCAGAGGAGGACCAGGAGGACTGGGAGGGGTCTGATGACCCTCTGGCACAACAGTGTCAGTACGATGAGGACTGGACAGAGGGTCTAGGGGATGCCAGTGGTCTAGATACTTCCCTGACACTGGCATGCTGTCTCCTCCAGTGGCTACGGAGGAGGGAGCCAATTTTGCAACGGTGTTGCGTAGGGCGGCTGGAGCCTTACATCTCCAACTCCCTACTGTGGCGGTCAAAACTAATCTCTTGACAGAGGTGCTTCAGCCGGCAGCCTCCTCTACGGAGACTGTGCTGCCGTTTAACGACGCCCTCACTGACGTTCTTTTGGGCGCCTGGTCCAAGCCCAACACAGGGGCTCCTGTGGATAGGAACGTGTCCCGACGCAATCGCCCAGCTCCGGGCGACCCCTGTTTCTCTCTGTCCACCCCACTCCTGAGAGCTTGGTTGTCCAAGCCTCCGCTTCCCAAACCGCCTTCCCTACCGCCCCTCCGGATAGGGAATCCAAACGCCTGGATCAATTTGGGAAGAAGGGTGTTTCTTCCTCCAGTGCTGGCTTGCGGTCCATCAACACCGCTTGTCTTTTGGGCCGATATACCCACTCCTTGTGGGATTCGGTGGCAAATGTTTTGCCCCAGTGTTCTGAGGAGGTCCAGACACTGCTTTCCCGCGCCATTGCGGAAGGAAGGGATGCGGCCAAATACACGATACGATGTGGCCTTGATACCGCCGACTCGCTGGGCAGGTCTATTGCAACGACGGTGGCGCTGCGACGCCACGCCTGGCTGAGAACCACTGGTTTTTCAGGGGATGTCCAGAATACTCTCATGGACATGCCCTTTGATGGAGTCGGTCTTTTTGGGTCCAAAGCAGACCATGCGTTGGAGCGCTTTAAGGACTCACGGGCTACTGCCAAGTCCCTGGGCCTTTCTGCTACACGCCCTCCGCTGACTTCTGCTTTTCGCCCCTATCGTGGCCACGGTAGGGGCGCCCCTTCACGTCAGCAGCCCAGCCACCGGCCCGCGCAGCAGGCGTCTTCGCGTGGCCGAGGACGTGGATTCCGCCGTGGCGGATCGGGCAACCAGCGTGCGGGTCAGGCCACCACCTCCAACCCGTCCGCGGCCTCCAAACCCTCCTAGTCCCTCCTTTCAGGTGCACAGCACGCCAGTAGAGGGCAGGGTCCGCCATCACCTTCCCCACTGGCGTACCATCACCTCGGACAGGTGGGTCTTGGACATTGTCCGAAGGGGCTACTCCCTCCCCTTCGAGTCCACCCCCCAGCCATGCCACCTCAATTCCACCGCATGTCAGGGGATCACTTGGTACTTCTGCAGAAGGAAGTCACAGCCCTCTTGGCCAAGAGGGCCATCGAGCATGTTCCGACCCCAGAAGTAGGGCGTGGTTGCTACTCCCACTACTTCCTGGTGCCCAAAAAGGACAAGGAGGACATGCGTCCTATCTTGGACCTCCGGAACGTCAATCGCTTCCTCCGGAAGGAGAAGTTCAAGATGCTCACCCTAGCTCAGGTCTTGACTGCCCTCGACCCTGGAGACTGGTTGGTAGCGTTGGACTTGCAGGACGCATATTTCCACATCCCCGTCCTGCCGGCCCACCAGCGTTACCTTCGGTTCACGGTAGGCCCCGAGCATTTTCAGTTCACCGTGCTCCCTTTGGCCTTACCAGTGCCCCTCGGGTGTTCACGAAAGTGATGGCGGTGGTCGCAGCTCATCTGCGCCGGGCAGGGGTTTCAGTCTTCCCCTACCTAGACGACTGGCTGCTGAAGGCGGGCTCGTCCCAGGCAGTCGTCTCCCACCTCCAGACTACGGCCGAACTCCTGCACTCGCTGGGGTTCTCCATCAATGTGCCGAAGTCGCATCTGATTCCTTCTCCACAGCTCCTTTTCATCGGAGCAGTTCTGGACACGACGCAGTTTCGGGCCTATCCTGCCGAACGGTGAGTCCGGGATATTCAGGCTATGATTCCGATCTTTCAGCCTTTATCCTGGGTTTCGGTACGGATGACCCTGAGGCTGCTGGGCCTCATGGCCTCCTGCATCCTGCTGGTCAATCATGCCAGATGGCATATGCGGGCGCTGCAGTGGGACCTGAAGTTCCAGTGGGCGCAGCACCAGGGCAACCTGTCCGATCACGTCCAGATCTCGGAGGGGACTGCAAAACAGTTGCAGTGGTGGCTCTCGAACCGGCAATGGGTCATGGGCAGATCCCTCTCCCTTCCCCAGCCAGAGCACACAGTTGTGACGGACGCGTCCCTTCTGGGATGGGGCGGTCACATGGGAGAGGCGGAGATCAGAGGCCTCTGGTCTCCGGCGGAGTCCCGGCTCCATATCAACCTTCTGGAGCTCCGGGCGATCCGACTTGCACTCAAGGCATTCCTTCCCTCTGTCAAAGGGAAGGTAGTGCAGGTGTTCACAGACAACACCACCGCCATGTGGTACTGCAACAAACAAGGCGGGGTGGGGTCGTGGACCCTTTGTCAGGAGGCTCTGCGCCTCTGGACATGGCTGGAACATCAGGGCATGTTCCTGATGGTTCAACACCTGGCAGGTTCCCTGAACGCCAGGGCGGACGAACTCAGCCGCAGGTGCATGATGGATCACGAATGGCGTCTTCACTCGGAAGTGGCGCAAGGACTCTTTCTACAGTGGGGAGAGCCTTGGTTAGATCTATTCGCCACCGAAGAGAACGCGCAATGTCATCAGTTCTGCGCGTTGGAATTTCCAAGGCGGCACTCGCTCGGCGACGCTTTTCGTCACGAGTGGAGTTGCGGTCTATTGTACGCCTTTCCGCCTATACCACTTCTACCCAGAGTGTTGAAGAAGATTCTGCACGACCGGGCCCAAGTCATTCTTGTGGCTCCGGACTGGGCTCGAAGAGTTTGGTATCCCGAGCTTCTCAATGTGAGCGTAGATCCCCCGATCCGTCTGCCTCTTCGGGAGGATCTTCTGTCGCAGCAGCAGGGGACGGTCCTCCACCCGAACCTGTCCAGTCTACACCTGCTTGCGTGGAGATTGAGCGGCGGCAGTTGATTCCTTTCGACTTGCCTCCCGAAGTTTGTGATGTGATTCTGGCAGCCAGGCGTCCCTCCACTAAGGTGGTATACGCCTGCAGGTGGAACAAATTTGTGGCATGGTGCACAGCAAAGGCTGTGAATCCCCTTTCTGCCCCTCTTTCTGAGGTCCTTCTGTTCCTTCTCTCTCTGGCCCAACAGGGATCTGCCCTGGGTACCATCAAGGGTTATCTTTGTGCTATCTCGGCCTTCCTCAGGCTCCCTGATCAGCCCTCCCTTTTCAAGTCCCCTGTTAAAAGGCATTACTCACCTCTTCCCTCCTGTTCCGTTTGTGATGCCTCAGTGGGACTTGAACTTGGTTCTTACCTTTTTAATGTGCGCTCCCTTTGAGCCTCTACATAACTGTCCTCTTCGTCTTCTGACTCTGAAGACAGCCTTTCTGGTGGCCATCACCTCCGCTCGGCGGGTGAGTGAGCTCCAGGCTCTATCTTGCAAACCTCCCTTTCTGTCTGTTCATCCAGACAAGGTTGTTCTTCGGACGCGTCCGTCCTTCTTGCCAAAGGTGGTTACTGCTTTCCACATTGGGCAGACCATCACTTTGCCCACCTTCTTTCCGCCTCCTTCCAGAGAGGAAGAGAGGCTCCACCGTCTGGACCCAAAACGTGCGCTCTCCTTCTATATTGACCGCACAAAACACTTCCGGGTGGATGACCAGCTCTTTGTTGGCTACGTGGGCGCCAAAAAGGTCGGGCGGTGCACAAGAGGTCCATCTCCCGCTGGGTTACCTTGTGCATCAAGACCTGCTATTCTTTGGCTAAGAAGGAGCCTCCTGTTGGGCTGCGTGCCCATTCCACCAGGGCAACGGCTGCTACCACGGCCTTCGGCCGCGGTGTTCCGCTGCCGGTTATCTGTCAGGCAGCTACGTGGGCCTCGCTGCACACGTTTACAAAGCATTACTGCCTTGACAGTCAGGTCCGGAGGGACGGCTTCTTTGGCCGTTCTGTCCTCCAGGACTTCCTTGTCTGATCTTTGTTCGCAGACCCACCACCGGGGTTGGTATTGCTGGGGTATCTATTCTAAGGTAAGGAATCTGTCACTAACGTGTCTCTTTCAGATGCACAAGTTACTAACTTGTGTAACGATATATCTGTAAGAGACAGTAGTTAGTGACAGATTCCTACCGCCCACCCATCCTCCCCGTTCTGCGAACTGATTTCTAGGGTTAAGGACATCCCTTTCAGGGCCCTAGTATTTTTCAGACACCTATGTCAGCTTCTTGCATGGCTCTGCGTTCCTGGCGCGGAAAGTCGTGTACAGAACTGACGTCAGCGCGCAGGGGCGGCGCCTAAGTACTGCCCGGGACGGCATCCCGGCGATCACGACGCCGACGACGGACGCGGAGCCGCACGACGCCGCCTACCGACGCGCAAGGGTACTGCTACGCAAAAAACTTTCCGGATCCAGCCTGACGCCTGGGGATATTCTAAGGTAAGGAATCTGTCACTAACTACTGTCTCTTACAGATATATCGTTACACAAGTTAGTAACTTGTGCTTCACAACGTCTACGAAAATCTGAGGGTCTGAGGTTCTTTCACCAAGGTTCTAGAGGGTGAGGCTGCTCTGATTGGTTGTTCGTTCTCTTTGGTCTCTTTTACAAAAAGAGGTGGATTGATTACAAAATGAGATTGGGCCTAGGCCTGGTTTCTTCTTTTGTAATGATTTATTTACTACTATTTATATATACCGAGACTCCCATCTCGACGACGGGGAATGATTCAAGCATGGGAATCTATGAAAGCTTCCAATACTGGAGAACCAAAGTTACAGGTAAGTAACTTGTTTTCTTCTTGCAAGTTGCGGCCCGCTACCCAGTAGGAGAGCCACTGGAGCTGGCTGGCCTAGCAATATTCCTGAAAATCAGGAACCCCTAGACCCCCCCCTCCCCCCCAGTCTGTGCCCAGCTGTAGTTTCGGAAGTCCCACTCTCCTATGCCCCCCACCCCAGATTAACTCCGCAGCGTGCTTAGTGTTTTGAATATGTGCGCCGGGATTATTATCGGCAGATTGGTGAAAAAGTAAAGCAATCTAGGTAGCATAACCATTTTAGAAATGGCCATTCTTCCTGCCAAAGAGAGCAGCAGTGAGGTCCAGAAGTTGTTTTTAGTGCCTTAATCGCACGGCCTAGATTACCGTCTAACAGATCCTGTGGTTCTCTGTATATTTATATGCCGAGATATTTAAATGTGACGGGTGCAGTGGGAAACGTCCAGTGCCCAAAATGAATGGGTTCTAAACGAGCTGAGTCCTTAAAATAATAAGCATAAGATTTGAACTCGTTGATAGCTAGGCCAGAGTGTTTGGAATTGCCGGAATACCGTGGGAAGGGGCTCATTGGGACCCCGGAGATTGAGATCGAGTATGATGTCATCTGCCTAAGCGGACAGAATATGAGTCGTGGCCCCCAGTTTGATACCCCTTTCTCTCGCCACTGCACGTATCTTAATAGCTAGTGGTTCAAGCGCTAACACAAATAACGGGTGATAGGGGGTACCCCTGTCTCGTACCTCTGGCTATAGGATAGGGCCGTAAAATATGGGCCCCAGTTCGGGCCCGGGCCGTAGGATCCATATATAACAGCCGGACCCAGGTCACATATTCGCCTGGTTTTCCGAATAGCGGTAGGGCTCGTGACATATAGCTCCAGTGCAGGGTATTGAGCGCCTGCCGCAGGTCTAGTGAGATACAACCTGCCTCTGCATAGTCTGTCGGCGTCAAGGTGAGCATCTGGTGTAGGCGCCTGGTATTGAGGAATGTACTACTGCCCGGGACAAAGCCGCACTGGTCTATGTGTATCAGTTTTGGTAAATATAGGTGTAGTCTATGGGCCAGAATTTTACTGAGGATCTTGTAATCCGTATTTAACAAAGAAAGGGGACGATAACCAGACATGTCCCTGGGGTCTCTTCCTGGTTCTAACAGGGATGCAACTAAGGCCTGTCATGTAGTGGGGGGTAAACACCTGTCTCTAGCGCCGTGCAGTATATTTTTCTAGGTGTGGGACTAATTGTGTCGAAAATGCTTCATAAAACTCCACAGCAGGCCGTCAAGCCCCGTGGTTTTGTTACGTGGAAGGTCTTTTATGGCCGATCGAATTTCAGCTTTTGTTATTGGCGCTGCCAGCTCCTTTTTTCTGCGCGTCCAGAAGCTGGGGGATTTCCAGGCCGTCAAGGAAGCTTACGAGCTCCTCTTCCTGAAGCTCTGTAGGTGTTGCGTACAAATCTTCATAATATTTTCTAAATGTTGTGTTAATACCTAATTGTGTAGTTACTGTAGCTCCCTCTGATGTATGAACCTCATGTATCGGGGCATCGGCCGGTGTATCCCGTATAATTCTCGCTAAAAGCGCACCCGCTCCATCTGCCTCCGCCTGTTGTTTCTGTGTGTAAGTGCGGTAGTCAATAGTACGCAACTGCTCTAAAAGTCCCGCTTGCCTTATATGTGCTTCCTGCAGGGCCACCTTGTTCGTATCGTCTCGAACTGCGGCCTGTTCAAGCCCACCCAATCGGTCTTCTATCTCTTGCAGCTCTATATGTACTATAGCGCGGACTCCCACCTTGGTGCTGATGGCCACCCCACGGATGACCGTCCTGGAAGCCTCCATTTCCACTTGTCGCGAGCCTGCAGTGTCAGTGTTTTCTGTAAAGTAATTTGATATGGCAGTGGAAAGGGTAGTGTGGAATACCAGATCCTCCAGGGTTATGGCCTGTAGTCTCCACGTTGGCACTGGCGCGGGGATTCTACCCCATGCAAGCTCAACCTCTAAGGGGTTATGATCCGATAGCGTCTTCCCAAGGTAAGTAGTGTGGGTAATGTTAGCAATTAAAGGCATAGTGCAGAATACCCGGTCAATGTGTGTATGTAACATATGCGGAGGTGAGTAGAACGAGTACTCCCGGTTCGTCGGGTTGTGTGTCCGCCATGTATCCCCAAGCGTCCATCCTGCCGCCCAGCCCGCCAATGCTTCAGCTTGTTTCCTACTGCTAGCCCCCAATATTGGTGGGTGTGAGCGATCCAGATCTATGTTCTGTACTGCATTAAAGTCCCTGCCTACTTCCCAGGGACACCCCTCCCAATCCGCCAACACCGTATTTAATGACCACAAGAACTTATCCTGGTCTGTATTGGGGGCATATACACTGCCAAGTACTAGCTGTTCCCCATCTAGAGTGCCACGGCGCATCACATATCTACCGTTAATATCAATCCTCTGTTTCAGGACTACAAACGGGGTGCCGCTCCTTATCCATACGGCTGCTCCCCTTGCAAATGCGGAGTAAGATGTACAGAACAGTTGCCCCCGCCATTTTTTCCTTAACTTAGCGGCTTCAGAGTGAGTGAGGTGCGTTTCCTGTATTAGCGCGATCTGAGCCTTCCTTCTGTTTAATTGGGCATAAACCCTATACCTCTTATGTACAGTCCCCATCCCCCTAACATTCCAAGTCAAGATCTTGTAATTCCCGGTGTGAGCCATGAAGTGTCCTGGGGAGTTATGTCTGCCATATTCCTATGTGTCTCTGGGTGGCTGATACTGAATCTGTAGTGAGCGAGTCTGCCCAAAACTATGCCTAACCCCAATACAAGGTTCCCCCACAATACGGCAGAGGACCAAACTATGATATTAAGAACAACTATAAAGTCTAACGATTGATATAGAAATGCAGTTGCATTGGGAAGGTGGTAACCATATTCGGTAGTAAATATAGGGGTGCAATACACCAAAAATAGTGCCACAGCTGGTCGAGCTCGGGCCCGAACATCACACATGAACTAGCACTGCCAGTACAATATATGCAATAGGAATCGATATGTCTATCTTTAGCAGGTCTCCCCTGCCCTTGTGAATACAAACCCAATACATCAGCCCAAGTAGTCGTTCACTGTCTGTGGAGTGACAGAAGGAAAGAGGGCCAAACTGTTGTCAGAGTCTGAATGTAAAGTAGAGTCCTCTGAAGAATCGAGCGACCCAGCCGACGAGTGTACATCCTGTTCATCCAGTGCTGCCGCCGCTAGTATCGCCGACTTCTGACCCTCCAGTATTTGCTCCTGGGACGGGCTCGTCGTGGCCTCCGGATGAGGCGAAGTTTTGCGGTCCGATTTACCGCGTCCAGCCTTTAGAGATTTGCGCGGTTTCAGCTTCGCGGCTTGTAATGAGCTTTGTGATGGGCACGGCGATTGCGTGACTTCTATCCACTCCTCCGCCTCTTCCGGGTTATCAAAGAACTGGGATTTATGCTCATGTATCACTTTAGGTCTGGCTGGGAAGAGGAGAGCGTACTTTAAGTTATGGCCTCTAAGTTGTTTTTTAACTCCTTGGAACGATGCTCTCATTTTTTGCACTGTTAATGTAAAATCCGGGTACACGGATATGCGCTTGTTTTCAAATTGAATCGGGGCCTTCTCACGGGCTGCGCGGAGCAGGGTGTCCCGGTCTTTGAAGTTGAGGATACGTGCTATTATCGGCCTAGGCGGGGCACCAGGGGGTGGGGGTCTCAACGGTATCCTGTGTGCTCTTTCCACACTAAAGAATTCAGTGAGGCCCTCTGGCGCAATCGTGACTCGTAACCATTGCTCTATGTATTGAGTGGCATTGGACCCCTCACTGCGTTCCAGCAGCCCTACTATCCGTACGTTGTTGCGTCGAGCCCTCCCTTCCGCATCATCCACCCTGTCTTGCAGGCCCGACAGCTGTCGCCGCAATTGTTCAAGTTGCGCCAAGTGAGTTTTGTGCTGTGCCAATATCTCTCTAATGTGCATTTTGTTGGTACGGACCATTTCTGCTAGTTTGCTATGATCAGCCTTTAAAAGTGTGAAGCCTGTAGTGAGGGCGCTCACTTGTTGCTCGATTGCCTTTCTGGAGTCGCGCACCTCCTGTAATATTAAATCCAGCTTATCGATATGTCCTCCCTCAGCTGTTGGTGGAATACAGTCTGGGTCAGGGGCGCTGATTACAGCATCCTGCTCAATGTGGTCGGGCCCTCCTGTGATCAGGGGCTCTGTTTGTTTTCCTCTGGTGCGTCCCATATTACACACCGGGAACGATGTAGCGTGGGGCCTGTAGGTCGCGTGTCCGCGTCCCAATGTGTCCAGCTCACACTGTGTGCTTTCCACTCAGTTCAGCTGTGCTATCCCTAGGTCTCAGCAGACACCACCCAGCTAGATCCACGCCTGTAATATTGTCGTATTCTTAAACCCCTGTGTCCTCTCGTAGGATAACAAAGCCTCTATGAGATCAGTGGGGCACTGGAGGCTGAGTCTGGTGGCAGCCAGCGAGTGCTCCGCTCAACCAGGGCAGGGTAGTGTTCATGCTTGGCCCAGCCGGGCACCTTACTCACGGTTCGCTGTGTTACAGGGTGAAGATGCCAAAGTCCACAGTAGCCTTCTTAGAGGGGGAGGGTCCCACTTTACTCCCGGGGCATGTTTCAGCGTCTCACTTCAATTTTTCAGGGTCACAGTCGCTCCGATCGTACTCCCACACCAGTCGTTCCGCTTGTCTTCACCTCAGGGCCCGAGCCGCTTTGCTCCTACGAAGTTATTCCCTACGGGCCCAGCTCAACGCAGTCCGCACTGAGGCCAGGAGGAGGCGCTGCTGTGCGGTGATGATTGCTAGCTCCTCGGGGCTGTCCGTTTCTCCTAGTCTGGGCGGCAGTTACAGGCAGTATTGTATGTTGACCTCGGCAGGGCAACCTGATTCCGTCGGCTCCGTCACTTCTCAGCACTTGCCGACAGGTCTCTGTACCTGTTCCGATCTCCGTCTGCCTCATACGCTTTTTGAACAGCAGCACTGGCGATCACAGAAGGGAGGTGTCAGGTGCGCTCTAATATATTGCTGCTTCTCCGCGCGTCCTCCTTCCCTTAGTCTCTCGAGGTACGGGGATGTGTAATGCGGCCCGGCCGTCCTCACTGCCTAGGCCGCTGCTCCAGTGTTGTCTTTGCCGATCACGGGCTTCGTGCGAGTCGCGCACGCCCCCTGTTTCTGCAGTGTCGCACTGGGGTATTCAGGGGTCCACCATGCAGTATAGAGTGTCGGATGGCCCAGCAGTGGCATAGTCGTTTCCAGGATTCCTGGCCCGGGTCGGAGCTTCGGCTAAAACACGTCCGCCATGCTTGGCGGTTAGCCACGCCCCCCTAGGAAGTGGTATCATGACATCCCTCATTCCCTGGCCTGTCACTCGACCTCTTGGTGTAAATCATATATGCCAAAAAGGACACAGACAGACAGACACGCACACTCACTCTCTTTCTTTTGGAGGACCATTTGTGCATTTTGTGGCACGAATTTCAGGCTCTATTGGAGAAAGGACCAATAGAGGGGGTCCCGTCCTTGGAGATCTGAACAGACACGCACTCTCTCTCTATCAAGGACAAATCCCTCCGTGCCCATGGAAAGGGAAATAAAACAGTACTTGGATCTTTTTCTTTGAAAGGGAGGAATTGTTTTGACCATCCCAAATAGCTGCACAAGCATTAAACATAACTGTTGTAAGGGTGACTGCAACGAAAATTTACTTTGTATTTGCTCAGTGTACGCGGTCAATATGACACCTTCCTCCTAAGCATTAAACTTGAGTGCACTTCTGGACTGTAAAGGCCAGAAACTGGAGCATGATAATGCACTGTACCACATAGGCTTCTTGTCAGTGAAGGCTTAGGAATTCTCTTCAACTAGTGTTTTATGCCATTTTAGTTAATCATTATAAAGTAAGTTTGTTGGTCTACCACTGTATGGAATGCAATCCATTGCTAGTGAATTTAAGAAAGAAATATCTAATGAGAAGAACTGCTGTTTCTAGTTGTTTAGTCATTTATATTCTTATTTGCAAGCCCATGTTTTGGCAAGTTATAGCTTTGTCTGGAAGTCTGATTTGCATAAAATAAATGATAGAAGCAGGAGTCTTTTGAAAACCAACTTCAGTATAAAATTAAGTGGTGGCCTAATCTCTTGGCATATATTTAATCCATTTCATTGTTAAAATATTCTTAATGACACAGATTGCTTAATAGGCAATAAGCCAGGCACACCTCAGCATTTCAGTGTTCTCAGTTATGGGATCCTCGTCATATGCCACCCTTTTTAAACACACTAAAAATCACTTTTCTCTTTAAAACACAGTAATCAGAAAACTGAGAAGGAGAAGCTGAGAGAATTCAGGCTAAAATTAGCCCTTTTTCTCCAGCCTCCCTTGTTTTGGAAGGTTGTGCTTCAGAGATCCCAGGTGTTTATGTGAATATAGCACTGTGGGACATTCGTAGAATATTTGAGTCAAATGGTTCACTATTGTCGATATTCAGGAATAAGTGAACCCTTTCCATATCTGTATGTAGCACTGAGTACCAAGTTGGGATTGAGTTCAGTGCCAAGATGTTCTTTCTTGCTGGGGCATTCACCTTAAGTGGTGGGGACTTTAGTGCTGAGCACTTGAGAACAGACTACTTTGGAATCGATTCAGGGCTCTGTGCTGTGAGGCTCTTTGGTGCTTCGTCTGTAGCCTAATCATTGTAACATCAATTCTCCAGGCACACAGCTACGAGACACAGTGCTGCAGACGCTATTGTTAGAGAAGTTTAGGAGTTTTAGCTAGCAAGCCTTAAGTAAATATAATTCAGATTCCTGGAGCTAACTGTACTCGCCTCATGGAGCAGAGGTTCCACATACTCCTCTATGTCCAATAAGACCTCCATCTGTGGTTCCTATCACAAATGGACCATTTCTACTAGGCTATTTCGTTTTCTGAGTTAGAGTGAAGAGATCTGGTGCTTCTGTCTCAATCACAAGTGCCTCATGTGTCTTTGCCTCCCCATTACCTAATTTGCTTTGCAGATGCAATGAGAAAGACTGCATTGTTGTGCAATATCACTGCCTTGATGAAGCAGGTGTGTTGATGGCAGTGCCTCAAATATTTTGCCTCAGCGTTTGAGATAATGAAAATCTGCTTGTGTTCTGGTAGCTAACTTTCTGCCAGATTCAGTGGCAGTGGCTAAAATGAAAGATATACAACCTGCTGCTTCTTCAGGACCTCCAGAAGGGAAGAGCAAAAGAATTGACTATCTTGGAAAAAGACTTGGCTTCTTCGGTATTAGGTTTTGAGGGCTCTCTTGGTTTGCCTCCTATCTAGGTTTAGGCAAGAAGATCAGCAGATTGTTGAAGTCCAGGTTTAGTAAAATTGCTTCATCCATACACCAGTTAATATACAGGATTTTACCCCCAGAGGTGTGACACATTTTTTGGCTTTCCAGAAGTATTACTGTTTGGATTGAGGCAGGAGACGGAGCATTTGGAACTTTCATTATCTGGTCCAGCATATTTTAGTTTACAGACACCAGGAATTAAATAGAATTTTGACCTAGTCTAAGACATTTAGGTCAATCACCCTGGAACGTGAAAGGAATCTGCCTAATTTGTTTTAAAAGTGAAGTTCCTGGTTACATTTAATTTAAATGCCAGGCTGTGTTTAACCAGCCTGTCAGTGAGAATCTGGCTATATGTATATGTACATGGAACTCAATTACAACATGATGTTATTTAGCATTTTAGTCGATCACTGAGCACAATTAATGTACGTAAAGAATGTCATAAGCACTCAGAAAAACAGATTTATTAAATGTAAACCAAAAATGCAAAGGGTTTTTACGTATTGTATATCGCATGTTAAGTGCAAATATGCAAGAGAGAACATAGTGCATTGTGTCCCCAGTGATCACACACAAAAGAAAGGGAATGTGTATAAAATACATTTATGGTGTTTATAAAGGGCACACAACTTTAGAATTATTTACGTATTAAGGCTTACATTTGCTGGAAGCTTGATCCCTGCATCCATTCATTTAGTGTGCAGTATTTTGTAGATGACGTTTCAACCTCATTTGCAATGTTAAGTTCTCATCAGCGCAGACAAGATGTTGGACACCTGAGAATGGTTGAGTAGCCACAACATTCAGTCAGCTGTGTGACCCTGGAAAAAAAATGTGTAGGGCCAAGTGGGAGTGGCATATATAGAAATTACTTTCTCAGTGGGTCAAATACTTAGTGACCCATAGAGTAGGTAACGGGTTAGAGTGGAAAAAAAGGCAGTTTTAGGAGTAGCACAACTTGATAGTGTCTCGTGTGCAGGTAGCATTTCAGTCACTTAGTACTGTGAGCACGGCCTCTGTTAGGTCGAATCCAGTGCAGTGCCACAATTTCTGGCCACAATGTTAACAAGCCTTTGATAGTGCATTAGGATACAGCCCTCTGAGAAAGAAAGTTTTCTTGGAAAACCCATCACGAAATTGCCAGGTCAGAGAGACTGTGCAAACCATCACTTTCAGCTGGAGTGAAGGAGAATTCCTGAATCTGTGGCACCGCACCGGATTCTGGCTAACTAACCGAGGTGCGCGGAGGATTGAGCGAGTGCCCTGACCTTCTGGCCTGGGAACCGCTCTCCCTCCACGCAGCTCCGCCTGGCCGTCGCCGCCGCTGACTGGGAACAGCAGGGTTCGAGACCGCTCTCGACCCGCTCTCTGTGCTTGCCCTGTTTTGTCTGCCCTGGTGCCTAGTTTGGCATTGCTTTTGGTTTATTGCCTTATTTTGTTTTTTGCCTCTCTCTCCTCTTGATTACTTTTTTTTGCCTTCTCTGCACTGTTCGGCGCTTGTAGACCCCGCCCACTTTCCCTCTTGCCAATTCCCTCCTTTCCCGCCTCCCAGCTGCGCTTTCCCTCCCCTATTTAATGGAGGCCGCTGCGCGTAGGATCGAGCGAGTGCCCTGACCTTCTGGCCTGGGAACCGGTCTCCCTCCACGCAGCTCCGCCTGGCCGTTTCCGCCGCTGACTGGGAAGAGCAGGGTTCGAGATCGCTCTCGACCCGCTCTCTGTGCTTGCCCTGTTTTGTCTGCCCTGGTGCCTAGTTTGGCGTTGCTTTTGGTTTATTGCCTTATTTTGTTTTTTGCCTCTCTCTCCTCTTGATTACTTTTTTTTGCCTTCTCTGCACTGTTCGGCGCTTGTAGACCCCGCCCACTTTCCCACTTGCCGCTTCCCGCCTTTCCCGCCTCCCAGCTGCGCTTTCCCTCCCCTATTTAATGGAGGCCGCTGTGCGGCCACTCCGCTGGCGCGCCGAAGGCAAGCCCGTCTTCGCCCGTCCACGACCAGCGCCAGGAACCCTGGATCTCCACCCACCCACCGCTACAACGCACCCAACCTCCTCGCCCTCAACCCCGGAAGGAACAACAACTGCCAACTGTCCACGCCAAGCACCACTCGCGGACAGTTCTCCTGCCGCCACTGCCGCAAGACCTTCAACACCATCATCACCCCCGCACCGAACGCCAACACCCCAAACCCTAAGGTACATCCTTCTCAACGTGCGCTCCCTGCACAAACACGCCATTGAAATCTGGGTCCTCCTCGACACCCTCTCACCGGACGTCGCATTCTTCACTGAGACCTGGACCAACGCCGCCTCCGCACCCGACATCGCCATCCCTGACGGATACAAGATCCAGAGGAAAGACTGCCCCAACCGGCCAGGAGGAGGACTCGCCATCGCACACAAGAGCTCCCTCCAACTCTCCACCTCCACCACGAATGACCCCCTCTCCACCACCGAGCACCTTCACTTCCAGATACAGACTAGCCCGAGAACCACTCTCCGCGGCACCCTCGCCTACAGACCCCCCTGACCTCGCGCTTCGTTCGCCGCAACCATCGCCGACCTCATCGCACCCCATGCCATCGCCTCCATGGACTACATACTCATCGGAGACCTGAACTTCCACCTTGACAACCCCACCGACCCCAACTCCACTACCCTCCTGGACAACCTCTCCAACATAGGCCTGAAACAGCTCGTCACCACGCCCACCCACAAGGCAGGACACACCCTCGACCCCATCTTCACAGGAGGCAACAACATTCACTTCAGCCACACCACGCAACCCCCCTGGACGGACCACCACTGCATACACTTCAGTGTCGACAAACCCACTGCCCCCAAACCTGCAACACGCCCTCCACAAAGAAACTGGAGCAAAATCACTGAGGAACAAATCTGAAAGAGACACGTTAGAGACAGATTCCTTACCTTAGAATATCCCCAGGCGTCAGGCTGGATCCGGACAGTTTTGCGTAGCAGTACCCCTGCGCGTCCGTCGTCGGCGTCGTGATCGCCGGGATGACGTCGCGGCCAGTACTTAGACGCCGCCCATGCGCGCTGGCGTCAGTTCTTTCTTTTTCCGCGCCAGTAAGCGCAGATCCGGATTGAGCAGTGCCCTCAGTCATTTTTTGACTGAATATTTTTTGAGACTTTTTTGTCCAAGTTTTCGAGTCGCTTCGACGCCAAGGTGTCAGTAGGGATGCCCGGCTTCAAGCCATGCGAGATCTGTAATCGCATGATGTCGATTACGGATCCGCACCGAGAGTGTCTCTTCTGCCTGGGGTGCGGCCACGACCCCAAGTCATGCCCCGAGTGTCGGTCCCTCGCCCCGAAGGCTTTGCGAGAGCGGTCTCGAAAGCTCCTCGAGGCCCGGCACTCGGCTCCGCGCCGCTCGAGGTCCCGGTCCCGGGAGAGGTCGAGGGGCCGGTCGCGGAGCCGTCGTCGGGGTCGAAGTCTTCGTCTTCAGTTAAGGCGAAGCACAAGAGGTCTAAGAAGCGTCGCTCTAAGACCTCCTCTCGCCGGTCTCACGACCCGGCCGAGGGTCCAGATGGTACCGCCCCGCGGCTCCGGGGGTACCCGAACAGCCGACGCCGGCCTACCCGCCTGTTCCGGGTCCGACGTCGACTCCGGCCGAGATACAGGACTTCCTGTCGGCCATGGCTCGCATCTTCGGGGCTAAGGGTTACCCCGGTGCGCCTTCGGGCCCCAGTGGGAGTCCTCCTTCGGCACCACCGGCGGCTCCGGCCCCGGTGTCTCCGGCGGCTCCGGCCCCGGCGCCGCAGGACCCCCTCGGATCCAGGCCTGGATCCCGGTCGACGCCGGTTGACCTAACAACACCTCCACCGGCGCCGACCTCCCCGGTACCGTTCACGGCGCCGTCCGAGCCGGGCGGCGCCGTCCCCAGGTTCTCCCCGGAACCGGACACGGAGCCAGATCGACGTCGCTCGACGCCTATCCCGACGCCGATGGGACCTTTCTTCCCTCATGTCCGTCCTCCATACTTTTCACCTGTTTTGGAGGACGAGGAGGACTGGGAGGGGTCGGAAGACCCTCTCACAGCTCAATGTGAGCCTCATCAGGACTGGGCTGAGGAACTGGGTGATGCCAGTGGTCTGGACACCTCTCCTGACCTTGGCATGCTGTCTCCTCCTTCCGTGGCTACGGAGGAGGGAGCAAGTTATGCAACGGTGTTGCGTAGGGCGGCCGCGGCCTTGCGCCTTGAGCTCCCTACAGTGGCTGTCAGGACTAACCTCCTGACGGAAGTGCTTCAGCCGGCGGCTACCTCTTCGGAGCCACTGCTGCCGTTCAACGACGCACTTTCTGATCTTCTGTTGGGCACCTGGTCCAGGCCCACCACAGGGGCACCTGTGGACAGGAACGTAGCCCGACGCCATCGCCCGGCCCCGGGCGACCCTCTGTTCCTCTCCCAACACCCCACCCCACCCCACCCCCGAGAGCTTGGTTGTCCAAGCCTCTGCCTCTCGGAGCGCCTTCCCTACGGCTCCGCCGGTTAGGGAATCCAAAAAACTGGACCAATTTGGGAAGAAGGTTTTTTCTTCCTCCAGTGCTGGCTTGCGGTCCGTGAACACCGCTTGCCTTTTGGGCCGTTACTCCCACTCTCTGTGGGATTCGGTGGCGCAAGTGCTGCCCCAGTGTAGGAGGTCCAGACACTTCTCTCCCGCGCTATTGCAGAAGGGAGAGACGCAGCGAAGTTCACGATCAGATGTGGCCTAGACACCGCTGACTCGCTAGGCAGATCGCTTGCTACGACAGTGGCGCTGCGCCGTCACGCCTGGCTGAGGACCACTGGTTTCTCGGGCGATGTCCAAAACACCCTTATGGACATGCCCTTTGATGGTATCCGCCTTTTTGGCAATAAGGCAGACAGCGCGCTGGAGCGCTTTAAGGACTCTCGGGCTACGGCCAAGTCCTTGGGCCTCTCCGCCTCGCGCCCTCCGCAGCAGTCTGCTTTTCGTTCCTTTCGTGGCCACGGAAGAGGCGCCCAGTCACGTCCACTGCCCAGCCACCGGCCCGCGCAGCAGACGCCTTCGCGCGGCCGAGGACGTGGCTCCCGCCGAGGCGGGTCGGGTAACCAGCGAGCGGGTCAGGCCACCACCTCCGCCCCGTCCTCGGCCTCCAAACCCTCCTAGTCCGTCCTTTCCAGACCACAGCACGCCAGTGGGGGGCAGGGTTTGCCATCACCTTCCCCACTGGCGCACCATCACATCGGACAGGTGGGTTCTGGACATTGTCCGAAGGGGCTACTCCCTCCCCTTCAAGACTACCCCTCCAGCCATGCCACCTCAGCACCACCGCATGTCGGGGGACCATTTGGCACTTCTTCGACAGGAAGTTGCGGCCCTCTTGGCCAAGGGGGCCATCGAGCGCGTTCCGACCCCAGAAGTAGGACGTGGTTGTTATTCCCACTATTTTCTGGTGCCCAAAAAGGACAAGGAGGACATGCGTCCTATCTTGGACCTCCGGAACGTCAATCGCTTCCTCTGGACGGAGAAGTTCAAGATGCTCACCCTAGCTCAGGTCTTGACTGCCCTCGACCCTGGAGACTGGATGGTAGCGTTGGACTTGCAGGACGCATATTTTCACATCCCCGTCCTGCCGGCCCACCGGCGTTATCTGTGGTTCACGGTAGGCCTCGAGCACTTTCAGTTCACCGTGCTCCCCTTTGGTCTTACCAGCGCCCCTCGGGTGTTCACAAAAGTGATGGCGGTGGTCGCAGCTCATCTGCGCCGGGCAGGGGTTCCAGTCTTCCCCTACCTCGACGACTGGCTGCTGAAGGCGGGCTCGTCCCAGGCAGTCGTCTCCTACCTCCAGACTGCGGCCGGACTCCTGCACTCGCTGGGGTTCTCCATCAACGTGCCGAAGTCGCACCTGGTTCCTTCTCCACAGCTCCTTTTCATCGGAGCAGTTCTGGACACAACGCAGTTTCGGGCCTATCCTCCCGAACGGCGAGTCCAGGATATTCAGGCTATGATTCCGATCTTTCAGCCTCTATCCTGGGTTTCGGTACGGATGACCCTGAGGCTGCTGGGCCTCATGGCCTCCTGCATTCTGCTGGTCGATCATGCCAGATGGCATATGCGGGCTCTGCAGTGGGACCTGAAGTTCCAGTGGGCGCAGCATCAGGGGAACCTGTCCGATTACGTCCAGATCTCGGAGGGGGCTGCACAACAGTTGCAGTGGTGGCTTTCGAACCGGCAATGGGTCACGGGCAGATCCCTCTCCCTTCCCCAGCCAGAGCACACAGTTGTGACGGATGCGTCCCTTCTGGGATGGGGCGGTCACATGGGAGAGGCGGAGATCAGAGGCCTCTGGACTCCGGCGGAGTCCCGGCTCCATATCAACCTTCTGGAGCTCCGGGCGATCCGAGTTGCACTAAAGGCATTCCTTCCCTCTGTCAAGGGGAAGGTAGTGCAGGTGTTCACAGACAACCCTCCCCCCATGTGGTACTGCAACAAACAATTTGTTTAAAGTCTGATGCTCTGGAAAATTCTCCCTTGCTAATGTCATGTGAAGCTGGCTGGAGCATTGATGATGGCTCATCTAGCTACGGAAATCTAATGTCCTCTGGACTCAAAAACACTCACTGCTAGTTGCAAGATTCAGTCTGCCAGAATGTGCCATAATCTGACACAACTTCATGCATATATTATCTGAAAGAGACACGTTAGTGACAGATTCCTTACCTTAGAATATCCCCAGGCGTCAGGCTGGATCCGGAAAGTTTTTGCGTAGCAGTACCCTTGCGCGTCGGTAGGCGGCGTCGTGCGGCTCCGCGTCCGTCGTCGGCGTCGTGATCGCCGGAATGACGTCGCGGGCAGTACTTAGGCGCCGCCCCTGCCCGCTGACGTCAGTTCTTCTTTTTCCGCGCCAGCAAGCGCAGATCCGGGAAGAGCAGTGCCCTAGTCATTTTTTGACTAACTTTTTGGGTGAATTTTTTCACTGTTTTTCTTCGAATCGACTTCAAGGTGTCGTAGTGATGCCCGGTTTTAAACGTTGCGGCGCCTGTGCTCGGATGATGTCCATCACAGACCCGCATCGGGAGTGTCTCTTCTGCCTCGGCCGAGGCCACGACACGGAGTCGTGTTCCGACTGCCGGGCCCTCAACCCGAAAGCTTTGCGAGAGCGGTCTCGAAAGCTCCTCGAGGCCCGGCATTCGGCTCCGCGCAAGCCCCGGTCGCGTGAGAGGTCCAGGGGTCGATCGCGGAGTCCTCACCGGTCGTCGGCATCGAAGTCTTCTTCGTCCGGTAAGTCCAAACACAAAAAGTCCAAAAAGCATCGTCGCTCTAGGACTTCGCCTCGCCGGTCTTGCGACTCGGCTGAGGCCCCTCCCGGCACCGTCCCCGCCCCCGCCGCCCCGGACATGCCTGTGGAGTCGCCCCCGCAATACCCGTCCTTCCCGGGTTCGGGGGCGGATCCGGCCCAAATACAGGAATTCCTGTCGGCCATGGCCCGCCTCTTCGGGCCTCAAGGTCCCTCCGGTGCGCCTTCGGGCCCCGCGGGCCCTGATGGGGTTTCTCCGGCGTCGCCGACGGCTCCGGTCCCGGCGTCGCCCGTGCCTCCAGCCTCGATCCCGGCTCCGGCCCCGGCCTCGATCCCGGCTCCACAACCCCCATCGACGCCGGTCGACCTAACGACACCTCCGCCGGCGCCGATGTCTCCGGTGCCGTTCTCGACGCCGCCCTGGGCTCCGGGCGGCGTCGTCCCCCAGTTCCTTCCGGCTCCGGACATGGACCCGGAGCGACGTCGCTCGACGCCGGTTCCGGCGCCGATGGGACCTTGGGTCCCAAATGTCCCTCCTCCTCCTTATTTTGAACCAGAGGAGGACCAGGAGGACTGGGAGGGGTCTGATGACCCTCTGACACAACAGTGTCAGTACGATGAGGACTGGACAGAGGGTCTAGGGGATGCCAGTGGTCTGGATACTTCCCTGACACTGGCATGCTGTCTCCTCCCGTGGCTACGGAGGAGGGAGCCAATTTTGCAACGGTGTTGCGTAGGGCGGCTGGGGCCTTACGTCTCCAACTCCCTACTGTGGCGGTCAAGACTAATATCTTGACAGAGGTGCTTCAGCCGGCAGCCTCCTCTACGGAGACTGTGCTGCCGTTTAACGACGCCCTCACTGACGTTCTTTTGGGCGCCTGGTCCAAGCCCAACACAGGGGCTCCTGTGGATAGGAACGTGTCCCGACGCCATCGCCCAGCTCCGGGCGACCCCCTGTTTCTCTCTGTCCACCCCACTCCTGAGAGCTTGGTTGTCCAAGCCTCCGCTTCCCAAACCGCCTTCCCTACCGCCCCTCCGGATAGGGAATCCAAATGCCTGGATCAATTTGGGAAGAAGGGTTTTTCTTCCTCCAGTGCTGGCTTGCGGTCCATCAACACCGCTTGTCTTTTGGGCCGATATACCCACTCCTTGTGGGATTCGGTGGCGACTGTTTTGCCCCAGTGTTCTGAGGAGGTCCAGACACTGCTTTCCCGCGCCATTGCGGAAGGAAGGGATGCGGCCAAATACACGATACGATGTGGCCTTGATACCGCCGACTCGCTGGGCAGGTCTATTGCAACGACGGTGGCGCTGCGACGCCACGCCTGGCTGAGAACCACTTGTTTTTCAGGGGATGTCCAGAATACTCTCATGGACATGCCCTTTGATGGAGTCGGTCTTTTTGGGTCCAAAGCAGACCATGCGTTGGAGCGCTTTAAGGACTCACGGGCTACTGCCAAGTCCCTGGGCCTTTCTGCTACACGCCCTCCGCTGACTTCTGCTTTTCGCCCCTATCGTGGCCACGGAAGAGGCGCCCCGTCACGTCAGCATCCCAGCCACCGGCCCGCGCAGCAGGCGTCTTCGCGTGGCCGAGGACGTGGATTCCGCCGTGGCGGATCGGGCAACCAGCGTGCGGGTCAGGCCACCACCTCCAACCCGTCCGCGGCCTCCAAGCCCTCCTAGTCCCTCCTTTCAGGTGCACAGCACGCCAGTAGGGGGCAGGGTCCGCCATCACCTTCCCCACTGGCGTACCATCACCTCGGACAGGTGGGTCTTGGACATAGTCCGAAGGGGCCACTCCCTCCCCTTCGAGACCACCCCCCCAGCCATGCCACCTCAATTCCACCGCATGTCAGGGGATCACTTGGTACTTCTGCAGAAGGAAGTCACGGCCCTCTTGACCAAGAGGGCCATCGAGCGTGTTCCGACCCCAGAAGTAGGGCGTGGTTGCTACTCCCACTACTTTCTGGTGCCCTATAAGGACAAGGAGGACATGCGTCCTATCTTGGACCTCCGGAACGTCAATCGCTTCCTCCAGAAGGAGAAGTTCAAGATGCTCACCCTAGCTCAGGTCTTGACTGCCCTCGACCCTGGAGACTGGTTGGTAGCGTTGGACTTGCAGGACGCATATTTCCACATCCCCGTCCTGCCGGCCCACCGGCGTTACCTTCGGTTCACGGTAGGCCCCGAGCATTTTCAGTTCACCGTGCTCCCCTTTGGCCTTACCAGTGCCCCTCGGGTGTTCACGAAAGTGATGGCGGTGGTCGCAGCTCATCTGCGCCGGGCAGGGGTTTCAGTCTTCCCCTACCTCGACGACTGGCTGCTGAAGGCGGGCTCGTCCCAGGCAGTCGTCTCCCACCTCCAGACTACGGCCGAACTCCTGCACTCGCTGGGGTTCTCCATCAATGTGCCGAAGTCGCATCTGATTCCTTCTCCACAGCTCCTTTTCATCGGAGCAGTTCTGGACACGACGCAGTTTCGGGCCTATCCTCCCGAACGGCGAGTCTGGGATATTCAGGCTATGATTCCGATCTTTCAGCCTTTATCCTGGGTTTCGGTACGGGTGACCCTGAGGCTGCTGGGCCTCATGGCCTCCTGCATCCTGCTGGTCAATCATGCCAGATGGCATATGCGGGCTCTGCAGTGGGACCTGAAGTTCCAGTGGGCGCAGCACCAGGGCAACCTGTCCGATCACGTCCAGATCTCGGAGGGGACTGCAAAACAGTTGCAGTGGTGGCTCTCGAACCGGCAATGGGTCATGGGCAGATCCCTCTCCCTTCCCCAGCCAGAGCATACAGTTGTGACGGACGCGTCCCTTCTGGGATGGGGCGGTCACATGGGAGAGGCGGAGATCAGAGGCCTCTGGTCTCCGGCGGAGTCCCGGCTCCATATCAACCTTCTGGAGCTCCGGGCGATCCGACTTGCACTCAAGGCATTCCTTCCCTCTGTCAAAGTGAAGGTAGTGCAGGTGTTCACAGACAACACCACCGCCATGTGGTACTGCAACAAACAGGGCGGGGTGGGGTCTTGGACCCTTTGTCAGGAGGCTCTGCGCCTCTGGACATGGCTGGAACATCAGGGCATGTTCCTGATGGTTCAACACCTGGCAGGTTCCCTGAACGCCAGGGCGGACGAACTCAGCCGCAGGTGCATGATGGATCACGAATGGCGTCTTCACTCGGAAGTGGCGCAAGGACTCTTTCTACAGTGGGGAGAGCCTTGGTTAGATCTATTCGCCACCGAAGAGAACGCGCAATGTCATCAGTTCTGCGCGTTGGAATTTCCAAGGCGGCACTCGCTCGGCGACGCTTTTCGTCGCGAGTGGAGTTGCGGTCTGTTGTACGCCTTTCCGCCTATACCACTTCTACCCAGAGTGTTGAAGAAGATTCGGCACGACCGGGCCCAAGTCATTCTTGTGGCTCCGGACTGGGCTCGAAGAGTTTGGTATCCCGAGCTACTCAATATGAGCGTAGATCCCCCGATCCGTCTGCCTCTTCGGGAGGATCTTCTGTCGCAGCAGCAGGGGACGGTCCTCCACCCGAACCTGTCCAGTCTACACCTGCTTGCGTGGAGATTGAGCGGCGGCAGTTGATTCCTTTCGACTTGCCTCCCGAAGTTTGTGATGTGATTCTGGCAGCCAGGCGTCCCTCCACTAAGGTGGTATACGCCTGCAGGTGGAACAAATTTGTGGCATGGTGCACAGCAAAGGCTGTGAATCCCCTTTCTGCCCCTCTTTCTGAGGTCCTTCTGTTCCTTCTCTCTCTGGCCCAACAGGGTTCTGCCCTGGGTACCATCAAGGGTTATCTTTGTGCTATCTCGGCCTTCCTCAGGCTCCCTGATCAGCCCTCCCTTTTCAAGTCCCCTGTTGTTAACAGGTTCTTAAAAGGCATTACTCACCTCTTCCCTCCTGTTCCGTTTGTAATGCCTCAGTGGGACTTGAACTTGGTTCTTACCTTTTAATGTGCGCTCCCTTTGAGCCTCTACATAACTGTCCTCTTCGTCTTCTGACTCTGAAGACAGCCTTTCTGGTGGCCATCTCCTCCGCTCGGCGGTTGAGTGAGCTCCAGGCTCTATCTTGCAAACCTCCCTTTCTGTCTGTTCATCCAGACAAGGTTGTTCTTCGGACGCGTCCGTCCTTCTTGCCAAAGGTGGTTACTGCTTTCCACATTGGGCAGACCATCACTTTGCCCACCTTCTTTCCGCCTCCGCATCCTTCCAGAGAGGAAGAGAGGCTCCACCGTCTGGACCCAAAACGTGCGCTCTCCTTCTATATCGACCGCACAAAACACTTCCGGGTGGATGACCAGCTCTTTGTTGGCTACGTGGGCGCCAAAAAGGTCGGGCGGTGCACAAGAGGACCATCTCCCGCTGGGTTACCTTGTGCATCAAGACCTGCTATTCTTTGGCTAAGAAGGAGCCTCCTGTTGGGCTGCGTGCCCATTCCACCAGGGCAACGGCTGCTACCACGGCCTTGGGCCGCGGTGTTCCGCTGCCGGTTATCTGTCAGGCAGCTACGTGGGCCTCGCTGCACACGTTTACAAAGCATTACTGCCTTGACAGTCAGGTCCGGAGGGACGGCTTCTTTGGCCGTTCTGTCCTCCAGGACTTCCTTGTCTGATCTTTGTTCGCAGACCCACCACCGGGGTTGGTATTGCTGGGGTATCTATTCTAAGGTAAGGAATCTGTCACTAACGTGTCTCTTTCAGATGCACAAGTTACTAACTTGTGTAACGATATATCTGTAAGAGACAGTAGTTAGTGACAGATTCCTTACCGCCCACCCATCCTCCCCGTTCTGCGAACTGATTTCTAGGGTTAAGGACATCCCTTTCAGGGCCCTAGTATTTTTCAGACACCTATGTCAGCTTCTTGCATGGCTCTGCGTTCCTGGCGCGGAAAGTCGTGTACAGAACTGACGTCAGCGCGCAGGGGCTGCCCGCGACGTCATCCCGGCGATCACGACGCCGACGACGGACACGGAGCCGCACGACGCCGCCTACCGACGCGCAAGGGTACTGCTACGCAAAAACTTTCCGGATCCAGCCTGACGCCTGGGGATATTCTAAGGCAGAGGTCTTCAAACTTTTTTGCTCTGAGCCCCCCTAAGCAAAATGTTTTGAAGTGGGGCCCCCCTCCAAAACTATATGGCAAGGATTTGGGGAGTGGGAGGAGTAGGGATGATCACAGAGGGCGGGGATCATGAGATCATTTCAGGGCTGCGTTTCCGTAGCTCAGAATCTACACTAAATTTGGGACTTATAAAAAAGCAACAGCATTAAACAAGAAAAGAATTCACCAAAAACACTACTGCTCATAATTGGGGTTCTGTGGGCCCCAATGCACTCCACCTGCTGCACTAATGATGGCTGTAGCCTTTAGAAGCAGGCTATCACCTCTTCTTTCACTCCTTCCCTTTTGTCTGACCATCACTTTAAACTCGAAACAAGTCGTGTCTTTCTGAAAGAAAATGAGCTACTGCATGCTGCCCCCCCCCATTTTAGTGACAAGGACCCCATCTGCCCTAACACTAACAAAGAAAATGAGCCCCCATGTGCACTTTGTATTGCAAAGCATTCATAATTACGATGCAGTGGGCCCCTGGGCAAAAGTGTCACTGCACCGGTTTCACTAAGGATAGGTACTGCCGTGCTGTCGTCTCTGAAGTTTGTTAAAATGAGCTCCCATCTTACCCCATTCCTCTCCCTCCCATGTCTCATCCTCCCTCTCCCTCCCATCTCTGTGTCCCTCTTAGGGTGACCAGAATTTTAAAGCCAAAAACCTGGACATTTCGCAAAAATATAAGAAGGACTACAATTTTACTTCAAGCAAGCACACAGAATGACAGCGCTCCTCAGCAGAGAATTACAGAACAGGCAGTTCGAACATACATAAAATGCAATTTTTAAACCCAGTAGCATGCCTGTAAATCAAATTGCTTTCTTGAAACAACTGCTAACTATCCCTGCTTTGTAATACATAAAAACACCTCCCGCCGTTTTCAGTCGACCCTCTCTAAAAACCGGGACATGAGCTAAATTTCCTGAAATCTGCCGGGACAGCAGGTGAAAAACTGGGACCGTCCTGGCAAATCTGGTACGCCTAGTCACCCTAGTCCCTCTCCTCTTTGATGCCCAAATCAAGATGAGGGTCTCCTCTGCCTAAGTTTTTCCCTCCCTTGGACCATTGTTTCAAGGATCGAAGACCGCTGGTACAGCAATTATGGCCTGCAACTGCAGCACCAATGAACCCTACAGCTCTGCGAAGCAGGCTGTCTACTCTGCTCACTAAACGGGGCTATTACTTCTAGGCTAGATGCCCAAAGCAGGCTTTCTGCTGCTTTGTGTGAAAAAGCAACATCATCAAAAAGTACATTTAGGCCCCTGCCTCCCTCCTTTGTTGCTTGGGCCATGTTACGTACATATATAACTCTTACACACACATGCACATAAGCACACATCACACGCATGCACACATACACACACGCACACACACGCACACACTTCATATGTTTTACTCTCTTACATGCACACAGGAAATAACACTTGCAAATATGAAGCTTTCTCTGAGACACCCATAAGCACAAACATTTTAAATAACATAGTTGTTTCCTACACAGAAACACCTACTCACAGAAAGAATCTGAATCAGAACCAGAATACATTTATTGTATGATTAATTAAAATTACAACAGAAAATCTTTCAACAGTAAAAAGCAAGTAAAACGGGAAGAAAAAAACCCACACGATTTCCAAGTGGAATACAGTGGAAAGCAATCCAACCCTTAAAAGAGAAATCAACAATTCCTTATTGTCGTTTAATGGCTGTATCTATGCTTTTCAATGTTTGCAATAACTCCTCACCATTTAAAACGATATATTTGACCAACCATATCAAAAGCATACCTTCCTCACACTTTTCAATGGGCTTTAACTGCTGCATGTAAATGAAGACAGCCTGGAAAGAGCCTTTCGCACTTCCAGGCTATCTTTATTTACATGTAATTGCAGACTCATTGGCGCCCCCCTGGGAACACATTCACGCCCCCCCAGGGGGGCGCGCCCCACAGTTTGAAGACCTCTGTTCTAAGGTAAGGAATCTGTCACTAACTACTGTCTCTTACAGATATATCGTTACACAAGTTAGTAACTTGTGCGTCAGGAGGCTCTGCGTCTCTGGACATGGCTGGAACATCAGGGCATTTTCCTGATGGTTCAACACCTGGCAGGTTCCCTGAACGCCAGGGCGGACGACCTCAGCCGCAGGTGCATGATGGATCACGAATGGCGTCTTCACTCGGAGGTGGCGCAAGGACTCTTTCTACAGTGGGGAGAGCCTTGGTTAGATCTATTCGCCACCGAAGAGAACGCGCAATGTCATCAGTTCTGCGTGTTGGAATTTCCAAGGCGGCACTCGCTCGGCGACGCTTTTCGTCGCGAGTGGAGTTGCGGTCTGTTGTACGCCTTTCCGCCTATACCACTTCTGCCCAGAGTGTTGAAGAAGATTCGGCGCGACCGGGCCCAAGTCATTCTTGTGGCTCCGGACTGGGCTCGAAGAGTTTGGTATCCCGAGCTACTCAGTATGACCATCGATCCCCCGATCCGTCTGCCTCTTCGGGAGGATCTTCTGTCGCAGTAGCAGGGGACGGTCCTCCACCCGAACCTGCCCAGTCTCCACCTCCTTGCATGGAGATTGAGCGGCGGCAGTTGATTCCTTTCGACTTGCCTCCCGAAGTTTGTGATGTGATTCTGGCAGCCAGGCGTCCCTCCACTAAGGTGGTATACGCCTGCAGGTGGAACAAGTTTGTGGCATGGTGCACAGCAAAGGCTGTGAATCCCCTTTCTGCCCCTCTTTCTGAGGTTCTTCTGTTGCTTCTTTCTCTGGCCCAACAGGGTTCTGCCCTGGGTACCATCAATGGCTATCTTTGTGCAATCTCGGCCTTTCTCAGGCTTCCTGATCAGCCCTCCCTTTTCAAGTCCCCTGTTGTTAACAGGTTTCTTAAAGGCATTACACACCTTTTCCCTCCAGTTCCGTTTGTGATGCCTCAGTGGGACTTGAACTTGGTTCTTACCTTTTTAATGTGCGCTCCCTCTGAGCCTCTCCATAACTGTCCTCTTCGTCTTCTCACTCTGAAGACAGCCTTTCTGGTGGCTATCACCTCCGCTCGGCGGGTGAGTGAGCTCCAGGCTCTTTCTTGCAAGCCCTCCTTTCTGTCTGTTCATCCAGACAAGGTTGTTGTTAGGACGCGTCCGTCCTTCTTGCCAAAGGTGGTTACTGCCTTCCACATTGGGCAGACCATCACTTTGCCCACCTTTCCGCCT
This sequence comes from Calotriton arnoldi, assembly GCA_963921515.1. Taxonomy (NCBI): domain Eukaryota; kingdom Metazoa; phylum Chordata; class Amphibia; order Caudata; family Salamandridae; genus Calotriton; species Calotriton arnoldi. The sequence continues at coordinate 2,133,413 of CAWUFW010000212.1, read as the reverse complement.
CCGCATCCTTCCAGAGAGGAAGAGAGGCTCCACCGTCTGGACCCAAAACATGCGATTTCCTTCTATCTGAACCGCACACAACAGTTCCGGGTGGACGACCAGCTCTTTGTTGGCTACGTGGGCGCCAAAAAAGGTCGGGCGGTACACAAGCGGACCATCTCCCGCTGGGTTGTCTTGTGTATCAAAGCCTGCTATTCTTTGGCTAAGAAGGAGCCCCCTGTTGGGCTACGTGCCCATTCCACCAGGGCGACAGCCGCCACCACAGCTTTGGGACATGGTGTCCCATTGCAGGACATTTGTCAGGCAGCTATGTGGGCCTCGCTGCACACGTTTACCAAGCATTACTGCCTTGACAGCCAAGTCCGGAGAGACGGCTTCTTTGGCCGTTCTGTTCTCGGAGATTTCCTCGTGTGATCTTTGTTCACAGACCCACCACCGGGGTTGGTATTGCTGGGGTATCTATTCTAAGGTAAGGAATCTGTCACCAACGTGTCTCTTTCAGATGCACAAGTTACTAACTTGTGTAATGATATATCTGTAAGAGACAGTAGTTAGTGACAGATTCCTTACCGCCCCACCCATCCTCCCCGTTCTGCGAACTGATTTCTAGGGTTAAGGTCATCCCTTTCAGGGCCCTAGTTTTCAGACACCAGTGTCAGTTTCTTGCATGGCTCTGCGTTTCTGGCGCGGAAAGTCGTGTACAGAACTGACGCCAGCGCGCATGGGCGGCGTCTAAGTACTGGCCGCGACGTCATCCCGGCGATCACGACGGACGCGGAGCCGCACGACGCCGCCTACAGACGCGCAGGGATACTGCTACGCAAAACTTTCCGGATCCAGCCTGACGCCTGGGGATATTCTAAGGTAAGGAATCTGTCACTAACTACTGTCTCTTACAGATATATCGTTACACAAGTTAGTAACTTGTGCATCAACCACACCCTCAACCGCGACGCCCCCACCTCCTCGACAGACGCCAGCCTCGCAGCCAAAGAACTCCACACATGGATCTCCAACTGCGCAGACGAACTCGCACCCCTACGCAACACCAACAGACAGCGCCCCAGAAAAGCCACCTGGTTCACCACCGACCTCCAAGAATCCAGACGCACCTGCAGACGTCTCGAGAAGAACTGGAGAAACCGCAAAACCCCGGGAGATCACACCACCTACAAGACAGCCATGACAGAATGCCACCAACGCATCAGATCCACCAAAAGAACCTTCATCTGAAACAAGATCATCACCAGCTCCAGCAACTCAAAAAAACTCTTCAACGTCATCCAGGAATTCACCAAACCCCCCAGCGAAACCACAGACATCACCCCCTCCCAGGATCTCTGCGACAAGCTCGGATCCTACTTCCATCTGAAAATCAAGAGCCTCTACGACCACTTCAACGACCAAACACCGGACACCAAAGCCGCCGCCCTCTCCAGCAGCGCCAACGGGCCTACCATCTCCTCCTGGACCCCAGCCACCACCGAGGACATCACCTCGACCATGAAAGGCATCCACTCAGGAGCCCCCACGGACCCCTGCCCACCGCACATCTACCAAAGAGCCTCCACCGCCATCGCTCCCGAACTACGATGCACCATCAACACCACCTTTAAGACCGGCACCTTCCCCGACGACTGGAAACATGCAGAAGTTAGACCCCTGCTCAAGAAACCGTCGGCAGACCCCACAGACCTCAAGAACTACTGACCCATCTCCCTCCTCCATTCGTGGCCAAAGTCACAGAGAAGATCGTAAATGCCCAGCTAACAACATTCATCGAAGAAAACTCCATCCTTGACCCCTCCCAATCCGGATTCCGAAGCAACCACCGCACAGAGACCGCCCTGCTCGCCGTCACAGATGACATCCGCACCTTCCTCGACCAAGGACATACCGCGGCCCTGATCCTACTCGACCTCTCAACAGCATTCGACACCGTCTCACACCGCACACTCACCACCAGACTCCACAATGCCGGCATACAGGGAACCGCCCTCAAATGGATCTGCTCCTTCCTCACCGGCAGAACCCAAAGAATCAGACTGCCACCCTTCCTCTCTGAACCCACGGACATCAACTGCGGAGTACCCCAGGGATCGTCACTCAGCCCCACACTCTTCAACATCTACATGGCCCCCCTCGCCGCCATCGTCCGACACCATGGACTCAGCATAGTATCCTACGCCGACGACACCCAGATTATCCTCTCCCTCACCAAGGACCCCGTCACCTCCAGGCTCAACTTCCAGGAAGCAATGAAGGACGTCGCATCATGGTTGAGCAACAGCTGCCTGAAGCTCAACTCTGAGAAGACAGAAGTCCTCATCCTCGGACCCTCCCCCTCAGCATGGGACAACATCTGGTGGCCCACCGCCCTCGGCAGTCCTCCCACGGACCAGGCCCAAAACCTCGGCATCGTCCTCGACTCCTCCCTTTCCATGACCCGACAGGTCAATGCCGTCGCCTCCAGCTGCTTCAACACCCTCCGCATCCTCCGAAAGACCTTCAAATGGATTCCCCCTCCACCCCCCCCCCCCGAATCAAGGAAGACGGTCACCCACGCTCTCATAACCAGCAGATTGGACTACGGAAACGCCCTCTATGCCGGAAACAACAAGTCTCTCATCTACAAACTACAGACCATACAGAACACCACAGCAAGACTCGTCCTCGGCATCCCTCGACAGGAACACATCACCCAACACATACGCTACCTCCACTGGCTCCCCGTAGAGAAGAGTCACTTTCAAGATACTTGCACACGCCTACAAATGCCTCCACAACACCGGACCCCAATACCTCAACGAGAGAATCTCCTTCCACGTACCCAAGAGAAACCTCCGCTCCGCCGACCTCGCCGAAACCCAGCGCATCTGCAAAGCCAGGACAGGAGGAAGAACCTTCTCCCACATAGCGGCCAAGACCTGGAACGAGCTCCCGGTCGACATCAGACGTGCCCCCTCCCTGAACATCTTCAGGAAGACACTCAAGACCTGGCTTTTCGACTTATCGGAGCTGCTCTGCCCCCTCTTCCCCCCCAGTGCCTTGAGACCCTCACGGGTGAGTAGCGCGCTTCACAATTCCCTGATTGATTGATTGATTGAACAGAGGTTGTGCTTACAGTAATAAGTGACGGATGCGCTACCTGCAAACATGAGCATGTGACCACTCAACCATTCCTAGGTGTCCTACACCATGTTTGTCCTAATGAGATCTCAACATTGCAAACAAGGTTGAAATGTGGTCAACGAAATACAGTACATAATGTTGATGAAGAGTTCACTGGGAACACAAAGTACTCTCTGTTTTCTCTTTTTTCTCTTTTACGTATATGCACTTAATATGTGATATACAATATATAAATAACCTTTGCCTTTTTGGTTTATAGCTAATACATTTGTTTTCCGAGAGTTGAAAGGGTAAATGACATCTTTTTTTGTATACATTAATTGTGCTCAGTGATTGCCTCAACTACTAAATGATGCTCTGTTGTATGTGAGTTTCAGGTATGCCACTGTTCAAAAGCATAGGTTACGATTGTCAGCACCAACCTCTAAATAATCCAGATACTGTCAGGGTAGAGGAAGAGGATTGTTTTCAACAGCAACCCCAGGAGAAATCCATGGGCCATCTTGGTACATGAAGAGGAGCAAGATAGACCCAAGCTGCTGTGGGCAAGCCAGCCTCCCAGCCTATGGAATCCCAGTGTTTACCACTCTGTTACTTGGGAGGGTTTTGAATTTCATCCAAGCCTGTAAGGTATTTTGAAGAAAAGTTGGGAAGATTGTGTTGTATAGTTTCAGACTTTTCACCCGGTCATGCCCCTTTGTAAACAGAAAAACAATCAGATGTATTTGCTCCAGTTTCAGCAAGAATTTGAAGTGGAGATTGAGAAGCTGCCGATTATCTTATTTGCAGAAAGGGGCATTATCACTTACTTCCTGATGGCAGCCTCAGTTGGAGGGAAGATGGAGACCCTTATTTGCCTATTTTAGTCAACAAATTTGTAAATACTTTTTTCGCCCTCCCAACAGAGATATTAGTTCTGTATGATAGATCTCCAGGATGTGTTTTTTAATATTCCAGTGTATCTTTTGCACATCTTCTCTAATTCCAAATGGGAGTAATGGCCTACCAGTTAACAGTGCTGCATTGAGGCTGATGTCAGTGTGCAATCTTCACAAAGTGCATGGAACTATGAGCATGCCTCAGGAAGTAGGGGCAGTCTCTGTACCCATACCTGGTTAAGTAGCTGGCTAACAAGCCTACAACCCCCAGGGGCTGAAATCGGCCTGGGGAGTGGGGGGGGCACACGCACCCCTCTTCCCCCAAATATTTATATGAATCCCCCCATCGGTGGGACCTTATCCACCTGGAGGGCATAAAAAAAACAAGTGGAAGACCGCGCTTTTTAACCGTGGCTCCTCTACAAATTTGCAGCAATTTTTTATTTTTTTAAAGAACGTTTTTGGCCCCAAGTGAGGTCACTGTAGGACCTGAGAGAGAGATATTTATATTTTATACTTATTGGCGGTCGTCACTGGGTAGTTATGTAATGTAATGTAATGGGTTATTTATAGAGCGCACTGTGACCAAAAATGGTATCCTGGCGCTGAACCATTATGTAAGATGCAGCAGGTGACAGGCTGAAAAGCGGCCGCTAGTGGGGAAATAACCAGGTCTTCAGTGCTTTCCTGAATCTTTGCAAATCAAATTGAGACCGTAGGGAGGATGGGAGTCTATTCCATAGCTGGGCCGCATTAACCGTAAAGGTACGTCCTCCTTGTCTGACTTTTTTGTATCTGAGCTCCTGGACATAGTTACCAGTAGTAGAACGGAGGTTTCTGCCAGGGGTGTACTTTTTAAATTTGTTTTGGAGAGGTATTGGCCCTTTGTTTTGTAATGCCTTGTGAACAATACAGAGAGATTTAAAAACTATTCTCTGCTTGTCAGGTAGCCAATGAAGCTCCCTCAGGGCATCTGTGGCAGATGAATATTGGGGTTTGTTCAATGTCAGTTTAGCGGTGATGGTCTGAATGCGTTCTAACTTTTTTTAGAAGGTAACTAGGGGCTCTTAGCAACAGTGCGTTGCAGTAGTCCAGCCTACTTCGTATTACCCCTCTGGAAATCAATGACCTGGCTGGTAGATCGAGCAGAGGGTATAGCTTTCTAAGAGCCCGGATCAGAGCAAATCAAGTCCCGGTAAGTCTATTCACTTGATTTTCCAGAGATAATCCTTGGTCGATAGTCACACCCAGGTTTCGCACCGCAATAGGATTGCCCAAAGGCTTTTCCATGGGTAGCGGCCAGAAGTTTGGTGGTAAGGACTCCGGGATTTTGTTGGAGGAGCAGCAAAGGAGTTCAGTTTTATTTCCATTCATTTTCAATGAGTTAGAGTTCATCCAATCAAAGATGTCAAGAATGCATGCTTGAAAGTTTCCATTAGTCCCCTCCTGGTTAATGTTCAATAACAGGATCAATTGGGTGTCATCTGCGTAGTTGATTAGTTTAATATTGTAGGTTTAATATTGTAGGTTGGAGATAAGTTTCCAATGTCTGTTGATGATTTGGTTAATCTCATTGCTCCGCGTATTATAGACAATCTGCCCTTCGGCCAGTTTCTTAGGATCAGGAGGAACTGCTCTCGGAAGGAGGATTTCTTTGACGAATCTGATGACCTCATCAATAGACTGGTGGAACGAGGCTACCCCAGAAGGATGGTGAAACGAGCGAGGAATCGTGCATGGTTCAACCCAAGGGATTCGCTACTGACGCCCAAACAACGCCCAACGGACACCCTGGACAGGATGATATGCGTTACAACCTATAATACGCGGAGCAATGAGATTAAGCAAATCATCAACAGACATTGGAAACTTATCTCCGACGACTTGGGGATACAGAATCCCCCCATGCACTCCTTCAAGAAAGGGAAGAATGTAAGAGAGTGTGTGGTGAGATCACTCCTTGATGCACCACCACAACCCACAATTCAAACTATGTGGCAACTACCGGAGATCACCGGCCACTAGAAGTGCGGCAAGTGCAAAGCCTGCAAATTGACCATAGAAACAAAGCCGTTTTGTTTTAAACAACACAAGGTGGATTTGAAAATACACACGAACTGCAATACGTCAGACGTAATCTATGCCATCCTCTGCCCTTGTGAAAAGATCTACATCGGCCAAACTACACAGAAGGTTAAGACACGGATACTGCAACATTGCAGTAGGATCAGGTGTGGTACCGCTGGGGCACCCCTGGTAGAACACTTCCAAACATTGGGCCATCAGCCAGAATCCATCAGATGGGTGGTTCTTGAAAAAATCACATTGGGTGTCCGAGGCGGTGATCTCAATTCAATTCTCAACACACGAGAATGTAAATGGATGGACTCCATGGACACGGTCCAAAATGGCCTTAATGAACTCGATGCCACCTATGCTCAACTTTCATGCCTAAGCAGTGACTGATCATTACATATCACACACGGTCCTATTTAAACTGTACGATACATGTATAATAAACTGTCCCCACCGTAATAATACCAACCAGAACGGTTTGTGATACATTCTTCTGTAATGTATTTATGCTCATATACTCTGTAAATGTATTTAATGTCTACCCTCTATTAATGTAACGTTGCATTTTTGTGAGAGGTGTACATAATGTTCTTGCTCACCACCTGGGGAACAATTGCTCTGTTTCGTATACACATATGGCAACAGACACGTTATTTAAACAAACCAAACAAGTCTTGTCACACCATACTAAGTGTTTGCACATGCAATCATATGAATTTTGCCTTGTTTTTTTAAAATAAAAATTGTTTTAATAATGATACACGTAGATTGTGCGCCGGCATTTCCTGACTACCGGACAGCCACTCAGATACATCCTTAATACACAACAGGACCACGAGGCAGGTTTCTATTTCATCTATAAAAATGTTACCTAATCAGTGTTACCTAACCAGCAGGCATCCAGCGACTTTCTGTAGAAGTGTTACCTAAGTAGGAAACATTCAGCGACTTTCTGAACAACGTGCACGCTGTCTTACGCGTCCTTAAAAGGGCCGCGGTGCAGCGCTCAGCTGCCACCCGGATTAGATCGGAAGCTGCTGTCAGGTATGTGCTACACGCCTTGCCCCTCTTCAAGAAATTAATCGTACCCGCATGGAACCTTTTGATAATTTCTTAGAGCGTAATTCTTTAGAACTTAATTATGTTTTCCAAGGACATGTTACACTTGTGGTGACATCACGATCTCTGCCAAATTGACTAATATACGGGAGACCATGTCTGGCCCGTTTTTTAAACTTAAAGTACCCATCGTCAATGTATAAATCGTCCTCACGGGATTTGACCTTTTTATAATTTAGCTTACATGACCTCAAACAACTTGATTTAGTATAAGCACCAAAGACATAATGCCTCTTTGTTGTTTCTTGACCGCTTCTGGAACCGGTCACGCCCTGTTTTGTGTCTCTTAATTCATGAGCATATTACACATCGTTGTTTGTCGCTTTCACAAGGTTGACATTTGTTTACAAAAGGTTACTAATCAACCTCTATTGGACTCACACAAGCCACGCGTAATTGACTTACTCATCGTACGGAACGTGGAGCCATATTATTCCTCTAGTAAGTGTCTACCACATCGCTTAGTTGCAGCCCCCTGACTTCTCCCAGCAAATACTCACTGGGACTTGAGCTTAATATAGCTTTTTCTTTTTCTCTTCACATCGTCTCTGACAGAGGAGCCTCTGGGCCCATCTTCTCTTATTCTACAGCCAGATTTTTCGTGCTGTTGACCTTTGGTAATTATCTTTCAATTTTTTATTAATTTACATAGTTCCTAGATCTCATCACCTAACTAATGCTCAACATTTGATTGTTCTTAGGTGGTCTCCCCACCACTTCCCTTTGGTCCTGATGAAGACCCCCCAATAAGGCTGAAGGAACCTTTATGATTATAGGGGTCGAAATGTCGACGGTTATGTTATTATTTATCAAACATAGGCGACAGAGAGTTTGTATCTGCACCTATATTGTGTTACGTTTTGCCTTATACTAAATCGCCCTTACTAGGCTGGATAGGTTCAACAATAGTGGATGTATATAATGCACGTTACCTCTCCTTTTCCCTCACCACTACACAATCTTTTCCGAGCACTCTTCCTCTTCTGAGCACCAATTTTATGAAAAATGAGGACATTAAATGCCTTTTTTGTTTGATGTAATCTTGTGATATACGTATCTATCATGTGATGAAATAAAATCACATGTATATCCATCTTTCATGTATATATGTGTGAACAGTACGAGGAAGAAGGCTGTGGTGCGCGGGAGGAGATCCTTGATTTCCGAAGTGGCATTTCTTCTACAGGCCTCTCAATGAGTAAGCAACTGCACCTTAAAATAAAGAAGAACAATGTCCTAAAAGAAGGACTTTTCCTAACCCCAAGCACTGCAGTCCTGAAAAGAGAGACAAACGACTGTATGTACATCTTTTGGGGATATTTGGTGTAGCCTGGATAACTGAAGTAAGCTGTTTTGTGGAACCATTCAAGGTAAAGGATCATATAGACACAATTATGACATAGGTGCATCAGTTCCCACTTACACACACACTATCAGAAAACAACATTGGTGTATAATCTCCTTGGGGTGATAGGAATCCTTCTTAATACTGGAACTAGGATATGACTCAGTTGAGACTTCACTTAATACTGTTTTACCTAGTGTTGTGCTGAAGAAACCATAAGAAACTAAATTGTAGCAATGCAAGAATGTGTTGGGCAGCACCCAGCCAGATAACATCAGTTTGGTATACACTGATGTAGAATCTTGATGTATAAGTTGCACTTCCTGTGCGTTTATCAATCAATAACCATAACACACTGAAAACGCTTCAAGTGCTTGCATCAAAACCATAGGCAAATAGATTCGCACTCCATGCAATTATATCTCTTGACTCACCAAAGGATTGTCAGAGCGCTGCTTGCACGTGTGGCAAACCCTTGAACAGGAGCAATGTCAAAAGCACTCCATGTGCTTTTATTAAACCATGAGTAATAATGAATAGCGTTCCATGTGCTTCCACATTAACGTGTATCTCAGAATTGTCAAAGCGCTCCTGGCGCTTGCCGTAGACCATAAACATAACAACAATGGAAAGCTCTCCTTGCGCTTTCAGAAAACTTTGGAAAATAATCACATTGCAAAGCAGTGTTAGCGCTTGCAGCAAACTGTGGGAAATCATATTGGAAAACGCTCCTCGCACTTGCAGCAAACTGTAGAAAATAATCAAATTGAGAAGCCCTCCTCACTCCTGTAGCAAACTGTGAACAGTAACCAGATCAGTAAGCGCTTATAGCCCGAGTACCCACGATAGTCGGGGTAGATTCAAACAACGTGCCCCAGTGCGATTCAGAAAAGAACACAGCTTCATCAGGTCAGAACAACGGTAAAGCAGCTTTGGGATTGCGGACGCCGGCTTTAAGCGTGTCTCAACCCGGAAGCTCACTTACCCCGCTGTGACCTCTCAGGAAGTTTTGTTGGCCTGGTGTGTGCACAGGTAACATTCAAAACCTCAAGCATACAGATCCCTATGGCAATACAGGAGTTGTTGAACAAAGCGATGTGGATTTCTTAAACCCAGGACCATGTCATTTAGGCTAATGCCTCAACTTGGTTTTTTTCTCATCAACGATGACCACACAGTGATGGAAAGGACTACCTTCCAGTACTGCCCTCGGTGTCACTCCAAGTATCTTTGGACTGACTAACGCCAGGTTTGCAACCTCTGTTTGTCTTCCAAACATAACAAGGCCACCTGTCCAGCCTTCTTTTGAAAAAGACAATATGATAAAGACATCTTGATGCAGATTCATTACCTTTGAATTTCCCAGGCATCAGACTGGATCCGGAAAGGAATCTGTGGCTAGATCTTGTCTTTTCCAGATAATGCATTACCGAAGGTAAGTAACTTGTTCCTCAGGTATTGAACTGATGGGAGACTTGCACTCCAGAAATGCAGCGCCAAGAAGGTGATGGCACCTCCTACATCTTCAGGGACTAGGACATCGAAGAATACTCAGATACTGACCCACCTGCAGACAACCCTCTGCAGTTCTGCCTTGAAGCCAGCTCCCAATCCGTGATGGAGGAACAGCAGCGTCTGAAGGTGCAGCAGGTAACGAAGACTGCGACTGGGATTACTGCCTCCCAGTCTCAAAGTGCACACCAACACCGTGGACAGGCCAAGCACCTCTCCAAAGGACGTCGAGCTGTCAGGCCTATCCAAATGTCTCCTGTCCACCACTGCCTCTGGGCCATGGTCGGCAGCAACAGAAGGCTTCGGAGCCAGGGGGATTAACTCTAGTCTCCTCATTCAGCACCATGCTTGACTTTCTGTCCTTGGCTTCAAGCCAGAGGTCCAGGAGCATCTGTTAAACCTGCCATTCGATGGCGAACATTTCTTCGGGCTGCAGGTGGATCAGATGCTCGACCAGATCAAGAAAGATACCGGCATGACCAAGGTCATTGGTGCTTTTCAGACATCCTTCGCCCGAGACGTCTTTCGCAGGCCCCAGTATAAAGGGACGGCCAAAACTACCTCTGCTGACCAGTCCTCCACCTACCAGCGCTAGCAGCAGCAGTTGTCCAGGTGGAGTTATTCCAGGGGAGGTTACTGGGGCAATAATACCAGGGGCAGAAGCAAAGGGGACGCAGCCAAAAGGGCCGCCCCCACAAAGCAGCGGCTCTTAAGCCCTTCCCCCTCAATCTCAGTACACAACACCTGTTGGGGGAAGATTGCATTGGTTTCTCCCCCAAAGGAAGGGCTTCACCTCCGACCAGTGGGTCCTCTCCAACATATGGCAGGGGTGCTGTCTAGAGGTCACTGCATCCCCACCAAACATCCCTCCCCACAGGCATACCCTCTTCACAGAATATCAGCTTCTTCATCGAGGGGAAGTACAAGCGCTCCTCCTCAAAGGAGCAGTTTAGCCTGTGCGAATATACCACAGCGGCAAAGGGATGTAGTCGTATACTTCCTCATATCAAGAAAGGATGGGATACTCTGGCATATACTAGATCTCAGGCCTTTCAATGAGTACATCCTTTCGGAGCACTCCATATGGTCACCCTACAAGACATCACCCCCTGCATCAAGAAGGCAACTTCATGACCGCTCTCGCCCAATTCACCCTGCTCCCGGCCACTACCTGTGGTAAGTGGTCATCGTTATCAGTTCAAGGTGCAGCCCTTTGGGTCACTATGGCCCCTAGGGTATTTACAAAATTGCTTACCATGGCAGCCGCTCACCTCAGAAGAAGAAGCAGTAATATGTTCCCTTATCTGGACAACTGGCTGATCAAAAGTGCAATCAAGCACCGTGTCTCACCCACACTCAAACTACCATAGACCTTCTGCACAATTTAGGCTTCATCATCAATACAGTCAAGTCCCACCTCCAACCCCTCCAAATCCAACCCTTTCTGGGTGCAGTTTTCATCACATTCATCAGGAAATGTTACCCCAGTGGCTCCATGCTTTCCAACTACTACTGCCTCTTTTTTATTCATATCGCTACTTAACGATCCGAACAGTGATGTGCCTTCTTAGCATGATGTCATCTTGCATTGCCATAATACCACATGCAAAATTAAATATACATACTCTGCAAGAGTCCTTAGTGGCATAGTGGTCACAAGCGGAGGGCCAAAGGGACAAGATGTGGGCCAGCACCATCCCTCTCTCTAGTGGTAGAACAGCAACAGTCTCTTGTGTTGCAGGGCTGGCCCTTTCTAGACACAATTCTGCCAGTGACCATCACTACGTATGATTCCCTTACAGGCTGGGATGCACATCTGCAGCACACCGCCATCCAGGGTGTGTGGTCGTTCCACCAACGGGGTCTCCATATCAACTACTTAGAACTGCTGTCTATCCAGCTGACACTCAAAGCCTTCCTCCAGGTTGGTCCCTATCAGAACAGACAACATGACAGCCATTTATTATCTGCAGAAACAGGGAGGCACACAAATCTGGCGTTGGGCATTCTTCCGCAGGATACATCTGCTAGCGGAGTACCTGCTGGGACTGGACTACAAATTTGAAGAACTGTGCAACAAGCCCACAAGTGGGAACTTCATCCTCATGCCCTACTCGTGTACTTCCACTGTTTGGGGTTCCCAGCCGTAGATCTCTTCACAGCCGCCCAAAGCGCAAAACGTCAAAGCTTCTCCTCTAGGCTCCCACACCACCAGTCCATGGACAATGGACTGTGGATGAATTAGTCAGGGATATTTGCCTATGCTTTTCTGCCTCTCCCACTCCTTCCGTACATGCTTCAGCAAACATCTCACCCTCATTCTGGTGGCTCCCACCTAAGCCAGAAAACCCTAGACATGTCAGTGGTTCTTCAGGAACTGCCCCATCAGCCAGATCTCACCATGCAAAACCAAGGCAAAATTAGGCATCTGAACCTCAGGCAGCTCAGTCTTGCAATCTGGCTCGGGAGATCCTAGATTTTTATTATCTGAATCTCCCTGCAGAATGCATGTATATCCTCTGAGAGGCATGTAGACCCACCACATGTGCAAGTTATGCAGCCAAGTGGAAACGCTTTGTCCACTATTGCCTTCCTACACATATAGATCCACTCAAACCAGCAGTACAAGATATAGGGTTTTACCTCCTTCATCTTCCATATGCCTCCATTTAGCAGCAGTCACAACATACTTGCAAAACAGTGAACATGCTTCCCTCTTCTAGGTCCCTGTCGTGAAAGCCTTGATGGAAGGACATTTCGTCCCAGGGTTCCTCCCGCCCCAGTTTGGAACCTAAATATCATACTTATTCAACTCATGAGCCTGCCTTTTGAGTCCACACACTTGTGCCCGCTATAGTACCTATCATGAGACGTTGTCTTTCTAGTTGCTATCACATCGTTAAGGCGTGTTAGTGAACTTCAAGCTCTTACTCTGCAAGAACCTTTCTTCCAGGTTTAAAATGACAAGGTAGTTCTTTGGAGAAACCCAAAGTTTCTCCCAAAAGTGGTTCCCCGTTCTACCTCGGTCAAACCATTTAATTCCTGGTTCTCTTTTTTTTTCAAAGCCACAATCTGTGGCCGAGAGGGCCCTCCATATGCTGGATGTCAAACTTGCCATCCTCGTTTACGTTGATAGGGCCAAGCTCTTTCGTAAAATCCAAACTATTCTTTGACACTTTCACTAAACCATACAAAGGTCACATCCTATCTATCCAAAGAAGGCATAGCCAGATGGCTTATCAAATATATTCAAACATGCTACGCTAAGGCAAAGAGAGAACACCTTGCCCCACCCAGACTTCACTCTGCTCGCAAGAAGGGGTCCTCCATGGCCTTCCTTCGTAACATCCCCATAGCTGACCTATGTAAAGCAGCTACCAGGTCCACTACACACATGTTCACTAAACATTACTGTGTGGACGTGTTAGCATGACAGCAAGCACATGTGGGCCAAACTACAAACTCTTTTTCAGTCATCAGCATCCCCGGCTAGCTATCGCCTACATGAGCACTGCTTTACAGTCTATGCAGAGCATTGTATCTAGAGCTAGACATGCCACAAACGGAATATGTTACTTACCGTGTAAACATCTGTTCGTGGCATATAGTGCTGTAGATTGACATGCAACCATCCTCCTCTCCATAAGCCTCTAGTTGTTGCAGTCGTCTTTTCTCTTTTGTATTGTCATCTCTTCTTTCCTTTCCTATGCTCCATTTTCATCCTAACCCACTGTGTGGAAAACAATCTAACAATGGAGCCGACGCCCATGCCATTACCAGTCATAGAAAGAGTCTTTATACCTGGTGACTCGTGAGACTTCTTTGAAGAAAAACAAGTTGCACATGTCTGAGCCCAACACTAGATGGCAGGAGTATGCAGAGCAAGTGAATCTATAGCACTACATGCCACGAACAGATGCTTACCGGATAAGTAACATAATCATTACTACGTAGTGACCTTCCTAATGGGAATGTTTTGAGTTGAAAGGCCTTCATCATAGTGTCTCACTCTTTCTGTCTTAATTCTCATTAAAAGGATTATGCTCTAAAGAACACTGAGAATAGCTAGGTAAGGTTGGAGCTGGGACAACAAGCAACCTAAAACTGAGAAAAATGTTTCTTTAGCCATAAATACTTTGAGGGACGTCCATAGCACAGAGCTGTTATGTTCCCCAACCTAGCCTAAGTAGCAAAGCGACCAGCGACCTTTCACCTACATTTGTCCTACCTTGCTCTACATAACGGTTCTAGCACTGACCTTTCACCCAGTTATGTGCTGAATAAATGTCGATTGGTTTCCTTGAAATGAGCCTCATTTATTATGCATGAGGATTCTTAGTAAAATCCTGCACATGATGTACATAACAGAATTAACATACTCTGTATAAAAGTCATGGTCATCTTCATCCTAGGGCGACAGAACTACTTTGCATAATTGCAGTTATTGATTTAGGCTCATTTACATAATCATACTTACAACATATCGATTGTGGTAGGAACCCCAAGGCTCTCTTTGTGGTATAAAAGAACCGTAACTTCACTATGTAACCAGAGGAGACGCTTCCACGCTGACACAAGACACTGAGGTCCCTGCACGCTGAAGCTTCAACACGCAGCGGTCTGACATCCCTTGCGGGGTGTCCAACTTGAGACCAAGACTGGGTCCTTCATTCTCTCCTTTGAGGTAATGGGGTTGGCTCTATCCTAGGGGATTCTTGGCTTTACACCCACACACATGCTAGGTACACTTAGGTAGGGTCCGCATCGTAGGAGTATGCTTGATTACTGTCATGTTTATATGCCTGCATATATTCACTGTTTTAGCACCATGGTAGAATTCTACCTTCTATATACTTTGTTGGTGCTTGTAATCCTTTATATTTGCTTCTGTCTTATGATTGTTGCAGCAAACATGTTGTATACTAGAATGACACTGGTTCAATAAATGCTTGTTGAAAACGTCCCCAATGTTTATTCTGTGCATCTCTCTGACGCTAGGTGAGCACGATTGACTGAGCGAAAAGTACTGTACTGTTTCCACAATCCCTGAAGGGTCAAGGGTTGTCATGTTCGATGGTTGCCAGAAACTATTTGCTCCTTGGTAAGGTTAGGGGGCTTATGGTAGCTCTGTGAGCTAGCTGGTCTATAGGCTGACATATCCTGCAGGGGTGCCCGAAACCAGTCTTAGCGCCAAGCCCTTAGTTTATGTTGTCCAACAAATGCGCAGAACCTATGTATTTTTAGGAGCTACATGACAGAGCAACAATAAGAACAGGACACTAGAACCCTGAAAATAAAGGGGCATTAAAAACGAATGGGTGGACGGCAGAGTACTTGGTGGTCAAATTGCTTTCCAGAGTGGGATAGGAGCACCATGATTGGATGCAAGTTATCCTAGAAATAAATGAATAAGTGTGCAATAGAGAGCCATTATGAATAAAACCTAGCTATGAACCAGACCTATTACCTGATTCTCTCTGCACTCATTCATTAACACAGAACACTAATCTTATTTTTATTGACCAGTGAGGCAGCGAATAACGCTACCCATTGCCAATATCATCTTTTTTGTCAGAGCCCATTTGGCAGCACTTAAAACGGACAGTTTCTAGTATCTAGAATTATTGCGCAGCTCCAAGGTCATTAAATCTGTTATAACATTGTTGTGCGTGTGCTGTGTGTCGTTCTTGTATACCCTCAGTTTCTGTCTCTTTCCTGCTCCCGCCTTCCACTTTATCTCTCCTTCTGTTGAACTGTTCTCTGTTTGCCGGTGTACCAGAGCTTCGAATTAGCTTGCTTTTTGAGAGGGACTTCGGAAAATCTTTGTACCAACCAATACTGCTTTCTTCAAAATCTAATTGACTACCCTACTCTCAAGCTCAACGTTCCAGTGAATGTGTTAATGTTCAAGTATGATAGCATATATTCATGCTACTTGCTGTTTAGTAATTTTAGACTAACATTTTCTTTCACCAATACTTCAGAATCTGTTTTATATTTTACTGCAAAAGAAAGAATACTTTCATTTTAAAGACTTTATTAATTTAAGTCTGATTCTTAAGCACTGTTCCTTGTTGTTCATGAAGTTAACAATTATTATTTGATCTCATTAAAATGAAGGGCCCTCGCTGGAGGTGAGGATACAAAAAGAGTGAGTAAGGAGAGTGCATAGCAGCTAATCCCCAGCTGTGGGATTTCTTCTTTTTAGCATCCGTACCCAGACTCTCACAACTTGTCTGATTCAGGTCCTTGCTCTGCACTATCCCCTAGTTTAGGAAGGCTTAGAATGCATGCAGGTAGTAATTGATGGTCACATTTTAAGCCTTCCAACTCAGCATTCTCGAGAGGGTACTAGTCACAATTAAGATATTTCCATTATAAATGTATTGGTAAATCAAACAACACACCATTTTCAAAGAAGTTTCAAACTTTGGGCCCTTAAATGGTTATTAATTGAAATGCCATTAATGTTGATACATTTATTTTGAAATTTTAAGGTATGAAATGAGAATAGGAAGTGAGTGAACTTCTGAAGTAATTTTATGAGTAACATATTTTGCAGTAGTTTCCAAAGTCTTCACACAACTGATATTGTGTTTTTTTGGGGGGTGTGGGGGAGTTTGTGTGTAATTAAGTTGGTGTCAGTTTCTGCACGCTGTCCATCAGGAATCCTGCATGAAAAATGTATAGTCATAGACATGATTTGAAATCTTACATGTGATTTTTATTCTTCATTTGTTTTGTTTCATTAATTAAATATGTATTTTTCCCCCATAGATATTTTCTTACCTACTCCAGATAGTTTACTTGTTAATCTGCATGAGAGCAAAGAGGTATGATTAATTACATAGTACAATTCTTAGTTCAGCATATAAATGTATACTTTTATAAATCTTAACTTGAACCTTTTTTTGCTTTATTTTACAATTTTTGGAACTTGTAGTTTCACTCACAATTATGTGAGATATATAATAGAATAATTGTCATATGTTTTGAGTCTATTAATTTCCAGTTATACAACTTTAAATTTTGGCTGTTTTGTTGTGTAAGCTAAATTATTTCCTACAAAATTACCTCCTCTTTCTTTAATCATTTTAAAGGCTTTGTTACCCATCTCTTAATGTAAGTTCTGTTAAACGATATGAAGTGGTAATTGATGCTAGTCATTTCCAAGTAGGTGTTAAAAATGAAAATGGTGAATGTCAATAAACAAGTTTTGTTTTTTTACAGCTTATTGTGGATTTATTGAATGCCTTACCAAATCTCTTCACCAACACAAGGGAGACTCACAGTGCTCTAGGCCCTGCTCTGCAGGCAGCCTATAAACTGATGTCTCCGACAGGCGGGCGCATATCAGTATTTCAGTCACAGCTGCCATCTATTGGGGCAGGAGCTTTGCAGTCTAGAGAAGATCCTAATCAAAGATCAAGTACCAAGGTACATTGATTTCTTTTCACAGTACAGTATTTATTGTGATATAACTAGTGTGGCATGAACCTTAAAGCATAAATCCACTCTTGATTGCATATTTTCATAGTGTTGTTTGGATTTTGAAAATTAGAACAACTTTTATGATGTTCACAATTATTTTCTGATGGCGACTTCTAACTTCTGATTCCTCCCCTTAAGAATATTCCCAATTACCAAACTCGATCTGAAGAATTGTTCAACAATATTCCTGCATGCCGATAGGTTGTATGGCCTTTTAGGTCATATAATTATTTCAAAATGTGTTTCCAACAGTGTGCCAGGGTCTCTTTGGTGCTTGGACTCAAATTTGTGTGATAAATGTGCCCTCATGCGCCTGTAGGTGATCCACGAGCAGGAGATGAAACACTGCCGAACATAAGAAGTGGTTACAGTCAAAACATAGATCCTGCTCCCCCTCGAACTTGCTGATTGCTTGCAGACTTTTTTGAGACAACCCCATTCTGCCCTTTGAAATCAAGAGAGAAGGTACAAGGGTGTTCATCTAAATATCATACCCCAATAGCATCTTTTTATTTTTATCTGGTTGTGCAGCTAGTCCTGATGCACCCTGATTTCCCTAGTCCTTCAGTGACCCTAGAGTAAATGGCGGTCTTGAAGGACAATGCTGCTCTTCTGGCTCCCTCTAGTGTGTTTTGGGCCCCATTGAGCCACAAGGGGCTTCAGTTGGACTTCCGCTGGCAGTCCCTCTCTTGCCGCCAACTGACCCTGTGGAACCCGTTGCCAGGCCTGTTCTGATGCCTGTCCTGATTATTCTACTCCAGCCCCAAGGTCCACACCAGTTCCATTTGTACTGTTTGTGATGTCGACTTTGCCGGCGCATTCCCAGGACCCAACTCTGACTCAGGTTTCCAACCTCTAGCTGTTGTTGGCCTGCTCCAGGACTATGTTGCCCTACGAGATTACAAAAGTACAACCAGTAAATTTGCAACCAGATTCTAATCCTCAACATCTACCTTGGTGCCACAACTACCAGAGGCTACAGGCCTTATGAATTAGATGCTGACGTGATTCTTGGTATACAAAATGTTCTCAATGACACTGATGATGATTAGGGGGCACACAAACTGCTCCCATCTCTCTCTAATTATGATGATGTGTCCCTCTGCTGGTTCTACAAAATGCCAGTGGCCTGGAAACATCCTCTGAGACTGAGCCGCCAACCAATGAAAGTGCCTTTTCCATAGTAGTTGTGCTAAGGGCAGCAGAAGTATTAGACTTACAGTTGCACACAGTTGAAACTAAGGCAAACTTATTATCCTAGATAATTAAACCAGGTCCAACCGTTCCTGATCCACTATTGCCATTAAACGAGCTTCTTCTCTTATAGACACACTCATAGCCACTTTGTCCAAGCCCTGCTTGGGTCCCACTGGTCAGTCGACCTGTTGCCATGAGACATAGACCTTCCCCTTGTGAGCCAGATGACAAGGCATCCTATGCCTGAAAGCCTGCTGATACAGGCTTTGATGAGTAAGGTCACCCCCTAGTGCCTACCCGATCAATCCTCCGGATACAGTGTTGAGACATATTGATGCCTTTGGTTGTTCTCTTTGGCGAGTTTAGCCTTAAGATCCATGAACACAATGTGCCTTTTGTGCATGTATACCCATGTTTTATGGGACATGGCCAGTGAGATCTTGCCAGTAGTCATGAAGACCACTGGGCCTCTCTAGAACAAACAATACAGGATAGCCATGACGCAGCAAAGTATATCTTGTTTCCTGTCTTGGACACCTCAGGCCATGTTGGCAGAACTATTGTCACTAGTGTAGTGCTTAGAAGGCACATGTCGATGCCATCAACCGGGTTTTCAGGAGATGCCCAAGCATCCCTTATGGACATGCCCTTTGATGGTTCTGCATTGGTTGCAGATAAGCTGATTCCGGACTCTATTGATTTAAGGACAGTTGAGCCCACAGTACAGCCCTTGGGGGGGCAGCTCAGGGTCTCCCACCAAGCAGTTCCACCAACAGTACAAGAAGTTTAGAGGCAAATCTTGGGGGTTAGCCTAAAGACAGCAAAATCCCTCCCAACCTGTGCAGCAACAGCAGCCCGTCCTTTTGGGGCACAGGTCTTGGCGGGGCTAGAGGTCGTGGCAGAGCTAGAATGCGTGGCGGGGCTAGACGTCATACCTGCGGCTGAGGCCATAGCTGCAGCTGAAGCCATAGCTGCGGTTGATCGCACCAGCAGGGACAGCTCTCCTCTAACACTTTCTCCCCTGCTACTGTGGTTTATATGCAAAGGGGGGGTGCTGGTTCTGACCATCTGCCTAGCTGCAATCTAGATGTTGATGCACACGAGCACAAAACATTACTGTCTTGACAGTGCGGCCTATGGTAGGGTCATTTTGCCTGCTCGATCATGCAGGACGTTTCTGATCTGAGTTTATACCCCATGCCCTGCACCTTTGGAAGGTTATGCTGTGGTATCTATTGTTAAAGTGAGGAATCTGCGGTTAGTAGTGTCCCTCTGCAGAACAAGTTACTTGCCTTTGGTAATGCTCTTTCTAATGGAAAATCATATTTTTGACGGCAGTTCCTCCTCTCTAGTCTGTGAGGTGGACTCCTGAACATCCTAATAAGGTTCTAAGTTATTTTTTGGCTCACCGTATGCTGCAATTCTTTGAAGTGCTCTGTGACTATGGGCGTGGAATGAGAAAGATTAAGAAACTGACTCCACTGTGCATGAGTGGCGCTTATATGCTATTTTTGAGTTGGTATAGACTCATTGTGCAGCCCCATGGTATAATTTAACGACATACTAGTGCATTGCTCAAAATAATGTCTGGATTTATCTGGCTCCTGGGGATATGCTTAAGGCGAGGAATCTGTGGTTCGATAACGTATCCAACAGAAAGACCTTTACCAAAGGTAAGTAAACGTGTTAATTTATTCTAATAATGCACACTTTTATGTTATTGAAAATAACAAAAGGACACCACCCAGGAACCTGGGCAATATGTCACTCCTGTAATTATGACTCTTCCGCATTTGCTTAGTATACACTGAAACTTAATTACATATTTTTCAACCAAACTAATTGCAGTCAATATAGTTAGTATATTATACACAAGATTTAGCTGCACACAAGGACAACCAGTTTCATTGTAGATGTACTTCTTCAAAATATTCAGCGAGTAACAAATTTGCAGCAGGGGTATAGAAAAGAATTATGTATCATCTGTGTATTGACGTCACAGTGCAAGTGTGAAAGAGAGTTGTGTTTGTGCATAAAATATAGAGTGGGGACCAAACCAGACTAAATCAGTCCCTCCTGTGGATAAAGGCAACTTTTAGACCAATTACCCGCTAGCCGTTTAATGAAGGATTCAGTTCAGTGAGTAGACAGTCAACATTTCGGTCCAAGAGGCAAAACTATCTGTGGGTCTCATCATGATGGGCTTAAATTTGCAGTCTATTTTTTTTTTTTTTTTTAAATATATAAATTGCACTTCTTGGGGTATGCAGCAGTTGGCAAATTGATTGCTCAAACATCTAGACCAAGCATCCATCTGTAGGCAGGATACTGTCTAAATTTGCAACCAGCTTTAGAGGACAGTGAGGGGACTTGTTCTTAACCAGGTATTGATCCAGCAAAACATACCTGGACTAAAAACCTCAAACAGAGAGTTCCTACCTGGTGCAAGGATGGGAAACATTGTGGAAACACAGCTGTAATTTTTTTAGGTCGAGCCTAGCGTTGCAGCGCATGCGCTGCTCGCTCTGCGAGGCATGCTGTAGTAGGGTTAGATGTGGAAGTGCTGTGGAAGCCTCGCCCACTCTCCGCCCATATTTTTCAATGGCTGGTGGCATTGTCTTTGGTAAACGCTGGCTTCCGAATCAATATGAGGCTTCTTAGCCCCTCCTTGTTACCGCCCTGTCTCCTTTTGTGACCGCCCATCAGGACTGGATCTTTTACTTGCGGTGTTACACGGTCGGCGTTATTGTAGTCAGTGAGCACTATTTTCTTTCATGACTAATTTATGTACGTGCTTATGGAGGTTTGATACGTTTAAATGTATACCGGTGTTTCAAATTGGAACCGGTCAGCTAATATAAGAAAGCAAAAACAGGTTGAAATGAGCTTGTTTTCTTTTCAATTTATTTATTTATTTTTTCTACTAAAAACAGACAGAGCTCATGCAGGTGACCGGCAAACCTTGTTCAGGCGAGGAAGGGAGACAAGTCTTACTCGTCAACAGTTTGGACGTGCGAGGTGCTGCGGTTTCGCACTAGTGATTTCAAAAGTAAAAGTGAGAGGCCGGCTGTCGGGAGTGATACGGGTTCCTCTTTCATAACAAAGTTAGCGCACCCTTCCACTGCGCTGGCTTCAGCACTTGTGTCGCTTGGAAGCGTCACAAAAACTTTGGGGGGTGGACTGTACACAATTGTGCATCTTGTCATTGTGAATGACGCAGATCGAATGCTGTCCAGCTTTGGCATCTGTACTTTTGAGGGCAGGAAGTAGCGCTTGCAGTTGTCTCGCAAGGACTTACCCACTGCTGATACCAGACAATCGGCAATAAGATGTCAAGGGGTAGGAAGATGTGGCAAACCATTTTATTGTTATATTATCCAAGAAGCTTAAAACTGAATAGTTTTTCCTTCCGTAAAATAATGTCGAAGTAGCCTGAAGAATGTTGCCATCACAGCCCTTCCTCATCTTTCCATCACGTTGTATTAAACGCAGGCAGCAGCACACGCGACTACAGCACAACAGGTGGTAAATCACAACGTTTAGCCTCTTAAAACTCCCTCTCCTGATCACGAGGCCTAATCCGCCAGGAGTTTACTCTTACATGCCAACAGTAATGTGTCTGCACCACTATTAAGGCATGTTTGATTCAAACGAATAAAGACAATGATAACGTGCGCCGCACATTAAACGCTTACATTCAATAATGAATTAAACTTGGCAGAGCAAAACCCAAGAAAAAGGGTACTGGAAATTCCTGCAGACTAGGAGCAGCAGTCGCTTAAATAACAACTACTTAAACCGCATGCTTCTTTCTGTCCTTTGACTCCGGTATTCAACAGAAGGAGAAGAAAAACATACTCTGCCCACATAGGGTTCCATTCAGTAGTGCATTATGTGGCCGTTTGCAGCTGTTTCCTATTATATGCTACAGATAAGCAAAGTGTAACAAGCGTCTAAGGCACCACCGCACTGAATAAAGTTCATAATTGCTCGAGTGCGTCTGACATACAATACACTGCCTTAAAGAAGCATGCACCACTACCAGTACCACTAGTACTACCACCACCACCAGTACTACCACCACCAGTACCACCACCACAACCACCACAAGTACCACCACCACCAGTACCACCACCACCAGCACCACTACCACCACCAGTACCACCACCACTACCAGTACCACCACCCATACCACCAGTACCACCACCACTACCAATACCACCACTACCAATACCACCACTACCAATACCACCACCAATACCACCACCACCAATACCACCAAAACCAGTACCACCAAAACCAGTACCACCAACACCAGTACCACTACCACCAGTACCACTACCACCAGTACCACTACCACCAGTACCACTACCACCAGTACCATCACCACCAGTACCATCACCACCAGTACCACCACCACCAGTACCACCACCACCAGTACCACAACCACCACCAGTACCACCACCACCATTACCACCACCACCAGTACCACCACCACCACCAGTACCACCACCAATAGCACCACCAGTACCACCACCACCACCAGTACCACCACCAGTACCAGTACCACCACCACCAATACCACCAGTACCACTACCACCAGTACGAATACCACCAGTACCACCACCACTACCACCACCACCACCAGTACCACCTCCTCCACCAGTACCACCTCCTCCACCAGTACCACCACCTCCACCAGTACCACCACCACCAGTACCACCACCACCAGTACCACTACCACCAGTACCACCACCACTACCACCACCAGTACCACCAGTACCACCACCACTAGTACCACCACCACCAGTACCACCACCACCAGTACCACCACCACCAGTACCACCACCACCATTACCACCAGTACCACCACCAGTACAACCACTACCACCAGTACAATCACCAGTACCACCACCAGTACCACCACCAGTACCACCACCAGTACCACCACCAGTTCCACCACCAGTACCACCACCAGTACCATCACCAATACCACCAATACCACCACCACCAATACCACCACCACCACCACCAATACCACCAGTACCACTACCACGAGTACCACTACCACCAGTACCAAAACCACCAGTACCAGTATCACCACCAGTACCAATACCACCACCACCATCAGTATCTGAAAGAGACACGTTAGTGACAGATTCCTTACCTTAGAATATCCCCAGGCGTCAGGCTGGATCCGGAAAGTTTTTGCGTAGCAGTACCCTTGCGCGTCGGTAGGCGGCGTCGTGTGGCTCCGCGTCCGTCGTCGGCGTCGTGATCGCCGGGATGACGTCGCGGGCAGTACTTAGACGCCGCCCCTGCGCGCTGACGTCAGTTATTCTTTTTCCGCGCCAGTAAGCGCAGATCCGGGAAGAGCAGTGCCCTAGTCAATTTTTGACTACATTTTTGGTGAATTTTTTCACTGTTTCTTTTCGAGTCTTCTCGACTCCTAGGTGTCGGTAGGGATGCCCGGCTTCAAGCCATGCGGTGCCTGTGGTCGAATGATGTCGATCAAAGACCCGCACTTAGAGTGTCTCTACTGTCTCGGCCGAGACCACGACACGAAGTCGTACCCTGACTGCCGGAAACTTCACCCGAAGGCTTTGCGAGAGCGGTCTCGAAAGCTCCTGGAGGTCCGGCAGTCGGCTCCGCGCCGCACCAAGCCCCGGTCCCGTGAGAGGTCAAGGGGCCGGTCGCGGAGCCCCCGCCGGTCGTCGGAGTCCAAGTCTTCGCGCTCCTCGGGTAAGTCGAAGCACAAGAAGTCTAAGAAGCACCATCGCTCTAAGACTTCGCCTCGCCGGTCTCGCGACTCGGCTGAGGCCCCTGTCGGCACGTCCCCGCGGCTCCGGATGTGCCTGTGGCGCCGCCCCCGCATTACCCGTCCTTCCCGGGTTCGGGGGCGACTCCGGCCAAGATACAGGAATTCCTGTCGGCCATGGCCCGCCTCTTCGGGCCTCAAGGTCCCTCCGGTGCGCCTTCGGGCCCCGCGGGCCCTGATGGGGTTGCTCCGGCGTCGCCGACGACTCCGGCCCCGGCGTCGCCTGTCCCACCAGCCTTGATCCCGGCCCCGGCCTCGATCCCGGCTCCGGTGGTACCGCAACCCCGATCGACGCCGGTTGACCTAACCACGCCTCCGCCTGCGCCGATCTCCCCGGTGCCGTTCCCGACGCCGTCCGCGGCTCCGGGCGGCGTTGTTCCCCGGTTCTCTCCAGTTCCGGACATGGAGCCGGACCGACGTCGCTCGACTCCGGCGCCGATGAGACCTTGGGTCCCAGATGTCCCTCCTCCTCCATATTTTGAACCAGAGGAGGACCAGGAGAGCTGGGAGGGGTCGGAAGACCCTCTCACACAGCAGTGTGAGTATGATCAGGACTGGACAGAGGAACTTGGGGATGCCAGTGGTCTAGACACTTCCCCTGACACTGGCATGCTGTCTCCTCCGGTGGCTACGGAGGAGGGAGCAAATTTCGCAACGGTGTTGCGTAGAGCAGCTGGAGCCTTGCACCTCCAATTGCCTACTGTGGCTGTCAGGACTAATCTCCTGACCGAAGTGCTTTAGCCGGCAGCTTCCTCTTCGGAGACTGTGCTACCGTTTAATGATGCACTATCTGACGTTCTTTTGGGCACCTGGTCCAAGCCCACCACAGGGGCTCCTGTGGATAGGAACGTGGCCCGACGCCATCGCCCTGCTCCGGGCGACCCCTTGTTTCTCTCTCAACATCCCACCCCCGAGAGCTTGGTTGTCCAAGCCTCTGCCTCCCAAACCGCCTTCCCTACCGCCCCTCCGGATAGGGAATCCAAACGCCTGGACCAATTTGGGAAGAAGGCTTTTTCTTCCTCCGGTGCTGGCTTGCGGTCCGTCAACACCGCTTGCCTTTTGGGCCGATATACCCACTCCCTGTGGGATTCGGTGGCGACTGTTTTGCCCCAGTGTTCTGAGGAGGTCCAGACACTGCTTACCCGCACCATTGCGGAAGGTAGAGATGCGGCTAAATACACCATACGTTGTGGCCTTGATACCGCCGACTCGCTGGGCAGATCGCTTGCAACGACGGTGGCGCTGCGTCGCCACACCTGGCTGAGAACAACTGGTTTCTCGGGTGATGTCCAGAATACACTCATGGACATGCCCTTTGATGGAGTCGGTCTTTTGGTTCCAAAGCAGACCATGCTCTGGAGCGTTTTAAGGACTCACGGGCTACTGCCAAGTCCCTGGGCCTTTCTGTTGTGCGCCCTCCGCTAACCTTCTGCTTTTCGCCCCTTTCGTGGCCACGGAAGGGGCGCCCAGTCACGTCCGCAGCCCAGCCACCGGCCCGCGCAGCAAGCGTCTTCGCGTGGCCGGGACGTGGCTACCGCCGTGGCGGTTCGGGCAACCAGCGTGCGGGTCAGGCCACCACCTCCGCCCCGTCCGCGGCCTCCAAGCCCTCCTAGTCCCTCCTTTCGGGTGCACAGCACGCCAGTAGGGGGCAGGGTCCGCCATCACCTTCACCACTGGCGTGCCATCACCTCGGACAGGTGGGTCTTGGACATTGTCCGAAGGGGCTACTCTCTCCCCTTCGAGACCACCCCCCCAGCCATGCCACCTCAATTCCACCGCATGTCAGGGGATCACTTGGTGCTTCTGCAGAAGGAAGTCACGGCCCTCTTGGCCAAGAGGGCCATCGAGCATGTTCCGACCCCAGAAGTAGGACGTGGTTGCTACTCCCACTACTTTCTGGTGCCCAAAAAGGACAAGGAGGACATGCGTCCTATCTTGGACCTCCGGAACTTCAATCGCTTCCTCCGGAAGGAGAAGTTCAAGATGCTCACCCTAGCTCAGGTCTTGACTGCCCTCGACCCTGGAGACTGGTTGGTAGCGTTGGACTTGCAGGACGCTTATTTTCACATCCCTCGTCCTGCTGGCCCACCGGCGTTACCTTCGGTTCACGGTAGGCCTCGAGCATTTTCAGTTCACCGTGCTCCCTTTGGCCTTACAAGTGCCCCTCGGGTGTTCACGAAAGTGATGGCGGTGGTCGCAGCTCATCTGCGCCGGGCAGGGGTTCCAGTCTTCCCCTACCTCGACGACTGGCTGCTGAAGGCGGGCTCGCCCCAGGCAGTCGTCTCCCACCTCCAGACTACGGCCGAACTCCTGCACTCGCTGGGGTTCTCCATCAATGTGCCGAAGTCGCATCTGATTCCTTCTCCACAGCTCCTTTTCATCGGAGCAGTTCTGGACACGACGCAGTTTCGGGCCTATCCTCCCGAATGGCGAGTCTGGGATATTCAGGCTGTGATTCCGATCTTTCAGCCTTTATCCTGGGTTTCGGTACGGATGACCCTGAGGCTGCTGGGCCTCATGGCCTCCTGCATCCTGCTGGTCGATCATGCCAGATGGCATATGCGGGCTCTGCAGTGGGACCTGAAGTTCCAGTGGGCGCAGCACCAGGGCAATCTGTCCGATCACGTTCAGATCTCGGAGGGGACTGCAAGACAGTTGCAGTGGTGGCTCTCGAACCGGCAATGGGTCATGGGCAGATCCCTCTCCCTTCCCCAGCCAGAGCACACAGTTGTGACGGACGCGTCCCTTCTGGGATGGGGCGGTCACATGGGAGAGGCGGAGATCAGAGGCCTCTGGTCTCCGGCGGAGTCCCGGCTCCATATCAACCTTCTGGAGCTCCGGGCGATCCGACTTGCACTCAAGGCATTCCTTCCCTCTGTCAAAGGGAAAGTAGTGCAGGTGTTCACAGACAACACCACCGCCATGTGGTACTGCAACAAGCAAGGCGGGGTGGGGTCGTGGACCCTATGTCAGGAGGCTCTGTGCCTCTGGACATGGCTGGGACATCAGGGCATTTTCCTGATGGTTCAACACCTGGCAGGTTCCCTGAACGCCAGGGCGGACAAACTCAGCCGCAGGTGCATGACTGATCACGAATGGCGTCTTCACTCGGAAGTGGCGCAAGGACTCTTTATACAGTGGGGAGAGCCTTGGTTAGATCTATTCGCCACCGAAGAGAACGCGCAATGTCATCAGTTCTGCGCGTTGGAATTTCCAAGGCAGCACTCGCTCGGCGACGCTTTTTGTCGCGAGTGGAGTTGCGGTCTGTTGTACGCTTTTCCGCCTATACCACTTCTACCCAGAGTGTTGAAGAAGATTCGGCGCGACCGGGCCCAAGTCATCCTTGTGGGTCCGGACTGGGCTCGAAGAGTTTGGTATCCCGAGCTACTCAGTATGAGCGTCGATCCCCGATCCGTCTGCCTCTTCGGGAGGATCTTCTGTCGCAGCAGCAGGGGACGGTCCTCCACCCGAACCTGTCCAGCCTCCACCTGCTTGCGTGGAGATTGAGCGGCTGCAGTTGATTCCTTTCGACTTGCCTCCCGAAGTTTGTGATGTGATTCTGGCAGCCAGGCGTCCCTCCACTAAGGTGGTATACGCCTGCAGGTGGAACAAGTTTGTGGCATGGTGCACAGCAAAGGCTGTGAATCCCCTTTCTGCCCCTCTTTCTGAGGTTCTTCGGTTCCTTCTTTCCCTGGCCCAACAGGGTTCTGCCCTGGGTACCATCAAGGGCTATCTTTGTGCCATCTCGGCCTTCCTCAGGCTTCCTGATCAGCCCTCCCTTTTCAAGTCCCCTGTTGTTAACAGGTTTCTAAAAGGCATTACACACCTCTTCCCTCTTGTTCTGTTTGTGATGCCTCAGTGGGACTTGAACTTGGTTCTTACCTTTCTTATGTGCGCTCCCTTTGAGCCTTCTACATAACTGTCCTCTTCGTCTTCTGACTCTGAAGACAGCCTTTCTGGTGGCCATCACCTCCGCTCGGCGGGTGAGTGAGCTCCAGGCTCTTTCATGCAAACCTCCCTTTCTGTCTGTCCATCCAGACAAGGTTGTTCTTAGGACGCGTCCGTCCTTCTTGCCAAAGGTGGTTACTGCCTTCCACATTGGGCAGACCATCACTTTGCCCACCTTCTTTCCGCCTCCGCATCCTTCCAGAGAGGAAGAGAGGCTCCACCGTCTGGACCCAAAACGTGCGCTTTCCTTTTATATCAACCGCACACAACACTTCCGGGTGGATGACCAGCTCTTTGTTGGCTACGTGGGCGCCAAAAAAGGTCGGGCGGTGCACAAGAGGACCATCTCCCGCTGGGTTACCTTGTGCATCAAGACCTGCTATTCTTTGGCTAAGAAGGAGCCTCCTGTTGGGCTGTGTGCCCATTCCACCAGGGCAACGGCTGCTACCACGGCTTTAGGCCGCAGTGTTCTGCTGCAGGATATCTGTCAGGCAGCTACGTGGGCCTCGCTGCACACATTTACAAAACATTACTGCCTTGACAGTCAGGTCCGGAGGGACGGCTTCTTTGGCCGTTCTGTCCTACGGGACTTCCTTGTCTGATCTTTGTTCGCAGACCCACCACCGGGGTTGGTATTGCTGGGGTATCTATTCTAAGGTAAGGAATCTGTCACTAACATGTCTCTTTCAGATGCACAAGTTACTAACTTGTGTAACGATATATCTGTAAGAGACAGTAGTTAGTGACAGATTCCTTACCGCCCCACCCATCCTCCCCTTCTGCGAACTGATTTCTAGGGTTAAGGACATCCCTTTCAGGGCCCTAGTATTTTTCAGACACCTATGTCAGCTTCTTGCATGGCTCTGCGTTCCTGGCGCGGAAAGTCTTGTACAGAACTGACGTCAGCGCGCAGGGACGGCGTCTAAGTACTGCCCGCGACGTCATCCCGGCGATCACGACGCCGGACGCGGAGCCGCACGACGCCGCCTACCGACGCGCAAGGGTACTGCTACGCAAAAACTTTCCGGATCCAGCCTGACGCCTGGGGATATTCTAAGGTAAGGAATCTGTCACTAACTACTGTCTCTTACAGATATATCGTTACACAAGTTAGTAACTTGTGCACCAGTGCCACTAGTACCAGTACCACCAGTACCAGTACCACCAGTACCACCACCAGTACCACCACCTCCACCAGTACCACCACCTCCACCAGTACCACCACCACCAGTACCACCACCACCAGTACTACCACCACTACCACCAGTACTACCACCACTACCAGTACCACCACCACCAATAGCACCACCAGTACCACCACCAATAGCACCACCAGTACCACCACCACCAGTACAACCACCAGTACAACGACCAATACCGCCACCAGTACCACCACCACCAGTACCACCACCAAAACCACCACCAGTACCACCACCAGTACCACCACCGCCAGTACCACCACCACCACCACCAGTACCACCACCACCACCACCAATACCATCACCACCAGTACCACTACCACCACCACCACCAATACCACCACCAATACAACCACCAATACCACCACCACCTCAGCACCTCTCGCTCACTAGTAATAGCAGGGGCACTGTACGAGGCCAGAGCTGCAGCCAAGACCATCCCTCCCTCCCTTCCTCCATGTGTGCCATAAAGCACAGCCTGCCCTGCACCAGGAGGTGAAGCCAGGGCCCTACTACAGCTGGAGTTTTTATTAGGACAAAGATCGCAATGACATTGCGCAATGCCACACTGCCCACTCAAATCACGGAGAGGGCAGGAAATAGCCCCCTCTCCCGCTCTTCCTCCTGAATCGCGACAGTGTAATCACAGTGCGAAAGGTGTTGGAGCGCTTTGTTAGTGTTTATAGCTCGGATCATATGTAATTCTCACTTCACACTTTGTGTCTGTGTAATTTACAACACTTACACATCTTCACTGCACTATTTATCACTACTTTGAAGACTTCGCAGGCCGGTCTCTGACTCTGATATTTACAATCTAACAAACGGTCGAGAAGGCCCTTTATTGCAATGCAATAGGTCTCGCGTTTGCGAGAGTTTAAGCTATTAGTATTGTAAATGACAACGCCTTTTATTTATGTTTTTAAAACCCAAAACATAAATAAAAGGCATTGTCATTTACAATGCCAATAGCTCAAACTCGCATGAATGCGAGACCTATTGCATTGCAAATGCTTGTTGTGAAATGGTTTTGAAGGATTTCTGTAAGTCTTTCAGTACCCTCTCCTGAGGCAGAGGTTCGAGGAATAAAGATTTTCTTCTTGTCTCGAGAAATCGCTTAATTTTTGTGATGTCACTAGGTCCCAAAAAGAGCTTTAGCCACCCACATAGGTAAATAGAGCAGATGAAGTCCAACCCAGTTTAATTTCCACTTAAGAGCTGGTGTAGATAGCTACATTCATGTGTCTTAGGACATTTGTCAAAGTCTCCAATCCCCCTTAATCTCCACACCTGCTATCAAAAGTAGCCCTTGCTTGTCCATGCCTCACTAGGCCAGATGCCTGCCCACCATGGAATTCCACTCCAATCACTTCATTGGTCTCTGAGTCTGTTGTCTGGTCCCGGCGGGAGAAAAGACTCTGGCTTCAGAGCAGAGGTGGTCAACTGTGCGCTCCAGGCATCAAGCCAGTCTTTTCTTCGCCACATGCCAACCTATCATAGCAGCAGCATTTTGGAAAATTAATCCACGTACAGATAATGGCTCTCTGGACTACATGAAGCTTTACGTCTTCAGGAAACTTCGATGTCCGGTGCATTGTCACTCTCTGTAACCTTAATGCAGCCATGGCATCAAACATCTCTCCCAAATTCCATACATCATCCGAAAAAAAAGTGTTGTGCCAAAGCTCCAAGAACGGGAATTTTTTTTTTCCTGTTTATCTACTTTCACTCCTTAGAAGCATTTCTTTTAAAATATATACCAGAGATAAGCAGTTCAAAATCCCAGCACTCGAAGCAAAAATATGATTTTTTTTTTTGTCATTTGTTTCTAATGTCAAAAGAACCTGCTTTATTTATTTTTATTTAAAAGAAGCCAGTTTTTATCAGTCCCTTTTTCACCATGGGGAACCATTTTGTGTATTACCCAGTGCCTTTTCCTTCCAGTGATGTCCTCTTTTGACTGTTGTATTTTTGATGTCTACCTCCTTTTTACACTTCGTGAAAAGAGGATTCTGTTTACAGAGCCTTTCAAGACTGGTAAGAGATTTAGCTTTTCTCTCATTTTTTCAGACAAGGGATGTTTCAAATTATGCCTCTAGCGTGTTGGCAAGATGTTTGCTGAGGTTGGACACTCCAGGTTTATGAGCCAGCCACGCTAAGTCTACCTCCTATGCTTCCAGATAGCACAGATCTCCAGGTCATTGTAGGGGCAATGTGCTGAAGAGAAAATTGTTGCAGGTCACAGTGGAACGAAACAAGGAAGCCTGTGGAAACATGGTCAACAATGGTAGTAAGCTCTGCGCGCAGCCTTCCGATGATGACTTTCTGAACATAGTTGAATATTGTGAAGAGATGTGAGACAAAACAATATGCTTGTAAAAATTAGAAGCTTGGCTCATTATCCGGGCAGAAACTGAGAACCCATCAGCGCGTTATATTGCCAGATGACATGGGTAATTTCCTATAGCCCGTTTCTCTGATCTCTGCCTGCTAAGAACCGGAATTGGAAGTGCAAACAGGTCCCATGTTGTTGTCACTATTTGGATTGAGCAGGAATTCATGCCAAATGGGAAGAGTACAGAAAAGGACCACCATCTTTCTTTAGGCTATACATCAGCATAGTTCACTATCCTGTACACTCTACTTTTCGATCCTTGATGCAAAATCTTCCTGCAGCCAGGAGCTGCTGTGTGCTCTTTGCCGCCAGTCATGCCCACAAATGACATGCCAGAAAACAGACTGCCATGTCGCCTTTACAGAGCAGACCACAGTCACTATTTACCTGATTCTTGTCTCTTGCAGAAAGTGAATGTGGGTAAGTGCTGACATCCAGATACCTATACTGCCTGCCACCTGAGATTTAGCAGCTTGCAAGCTTAATGTGAACATGGCACTCAAGCCACCAGAGGTATTAAGTCAAAGTTGTTTTCTCCAAAATTTCAAACCCTAAACCTTTTTCTAGAGCAGGTCTACGAGGTCTAAAGTGAACACTAGTAGACTAGCCCTAGAAAGAGAGAAGGGGACCTGCCTCTGCCACATGTGTGCAATCTCCCAGTATCGCTACTGCCACTCTTTACTTTTTCTCTTCTCCAGTTCTCCTTACAGGTTATTGTTTTCTCTATTGGGGCTTCCTTTGGCATTGTAGGATTCTCCAGGAACTATGATACCAGACAGTCCCAAGAGAAGAATTTGTGCCATTAGTGCTCCAATTGTTGTTGCTCTGTGATGCGGTGCCATGTGGTCCAGCATTCAGCGAACCAATAGCGAGAGATAACTTTTCATGTAAAATATGCCCAGCCAGTCTCTAATGAGACACGAGGAGGTATTGGGTAATTAGGAATTAGGTAATTAAGGCACCAGGACGAATTAGGTAAACGACAGAAAGCCATCTCACTTGGTGTATTTACTGTTTACCCCTTTTAAAATAATGATATTGTCCATAAGCATCCTATCCGTGATCCTTTGAAGGCAGCAATTGAAATGAGTTCCAGATCCATTGTGCGATTAGCAGTACATTCAGTTTTCTATAAAAGTCTGTCTGTCCTCAGCTCCTCCCCTTCCATTCTTCCCGCAAGCTGCTTCCGGGGTTGCTCTCAGCTGCAGGATCCGCACAGAGAGCCGCAGACCGCGGATTTCGGTGGCGCGCCGAGTGCAGTCTTATGTGTCGTGGCTGAGTGGGGGCTAGCGGTGGGAGCCGCAAATCGCCAAATGCCAATACTATTGCGTCACCAAACGGAGCTCCGCATGATGTGCTGCCGAGGGTGAAAGACCGCCAGGACTGTGAGCCCTGTGTTGTGCTACGGACCCCTTGAGTCATGGCAGTTATAATGTACGATGTACTGGAGGCAGCGAAGCAATCTGGTGCTGGATGGTAGTCTCCTTAGAAAGCTTGGTACATGCTTTTGGCTCATGACATTTACTCTCTGTTTGATATTTTTTTTACACTCTTGAGAGGACTCTGGCAGCGAGGGGTATATAAAATTAAAAAAAAGGGGGCGATACCTTCTCTATGGCTTTGCTCCATTTTTCTAATACCCAAGAGGCACGTGGGCCAGGTGTGTGCTAGCAGTAGCAGCTCGTTGTAAAGTGGTCTCTCGCCAAAATAAAGTACCCTGTAGCCATGTAGCTGAGAGCGATTTACTCTGGAGCCCGGGACATAAAGTATGCACCAGATGGTTCGAAGAGGATTAAGAGTAAGAGCTACAGCCGAGGCGCCTACCCCCCCAGCACTGACTCTAAAAATAAAGAGAGAAGCAAGCGCGTCTGTTGGCAGCTAAGAAAGGAAGAGCCATACAGAAAAAAGTGAAGCAATGAGTACTACAAGCGAGTGGGCACTTTCAGGTGTTTCCCGTCCGGCACATACTCTCTCTCAGGGAGGTCTTCAATCTCTTCAGTGTCCTCACCAGAAAGTGTCGACAGCACCGTCAACGGTATGACCACCGGGGAAACAGAAACCATGGTCCCAGGAAGGGTAGCAGATATGGAAACTCCACGACTCATTAACATGCATCGAGAGAGTAATGATGGGGGGAGCGAGGCCCCGGCCCCGCAAAATATCATAGGGGCAGTAACTGAGTCGGAGAGTGCAATGTCAGAGTCTGCTAATCCCTTGAAAGACTATCCTCTGTTTGTAAAGAACCGTAAGGGTGCCTAGGCGGTCATCAAACTGCTCCCGGTGGACCAGGTTTCTCCTGACGCGTCAGTTCAAACTACCTCGGGTATGGTGGTTGCTCGCACCACGGTTCAGGACGGTCAGGCTCCACGAGAGAGCAACCCCGAGGAGTCTATACAGGCTGCTCTGGAAGAAGGTGGTGATACGTTACAGGAGCAAGTGACACCAGGCGATCCTGGGCTTCTCTCTTCCTCAGTATTCAGAGGTCTCCAATGGAAATCCTGGGCTGATCCACCTACCCAGCAGAGCTGTACAAGCATAACTGTAGCTGCTGTAGGAAGTATTAATACGCCCCAATCTTCGATGGTTTCGATGGATCAAATGCATAAGCTTTTTGAAACTATCCTGGGAGAAATACGAGAGTGTAAATCTTCACAGGCCCTGGAATTATCCCTACTACATCAGAGATTGGACAAAATCGAGTCTATGGTACAGCAAATACCAGAGCTTTTCAAAGAATTGGAACAACGGGTATCAGATATTGAGGACCACTCCCTGGTATGTGACTCGGATGTTGCCTCTCTCTAGAAAAAGCTACAGGCCTCACAGTTAAAGTTGGACGATATGGAAAACTATGCAAGACGATCAAACCTACGCTTTACAGGGATACCGTAGGATAGTGAACATGTAATTAGACAATTCAATCCTCTAGCCTACATAGTCTCATTAATCAGAGACCACATACTTGATAAAGCGCCGTAGGACCTCACTATAATGAGGGCCCATAGGGTCCCCTTTCAGAGATCTTCGGGGGCCAAGTATCCTAGGACAATGGTCGTTAATTTCTCAGATTATCGGATTAGAGAGGCTGTCCTACCCAAAGCGATCCAAAAAAGAGACATCATTCTACCAGACGGAGCCAAAGTGAGGTTGTTCTCCGATATGTCAGCATGTGCAGCACATAGACAGAGGGACTTTGTGGGCATGATGGGTCAGTTTAAGAGTGCAGGAGCACAGGTCTCTATCGCCCAGCAATCCAAGCTGAAAGTTCTATGGAACTTTTTTGGAGGAAGCTCAAGAATTACTGCAAACGATTACACAAGCACGTGGCAAATAGGGGAAGATCTGAGCAGAGCATGATTCTCTGGTCCTCAGAACTTGGGGATTATAGATAGTAATTTAAACTTGAAATAATTCTCATAGCTGGGGGCCTCTTTTTTTCATGTACTTTAAGAACTTTATGCACTTTGTGATGCACTTTGTTCACTTTAACTTTATGCACTTTATGATGGTACTTTGCCAATTTTCTACGGAGGTCATGTATATGCTGCTACTACTATTTCTCTGTGTTTTAAGGATCCCCTTTCTCTAGGAGGGTAATCCTACTGTAATCCTACTGTATTTGCACTTTATGCTCTTGATGCACAGTATTCATTTCACTATGGCATTTTAGTTTGATCTCCATTAGAAGGAGGTATGGTAGCGGGTAGCTGCAGGTGGGTTCAGTTTACAATAATTGATCCCCAGATTAGCTATGGAGCACTGCAAAACTGATCCCTACTCCTTCTTTTTTTACTAAGATGGGCAGTATTTGTGTATTCTTAGTTTGGAGCTCTATAGAAACAGTACAAGTTGGCTTAGATATATATCTGAAATCTTAAGTCCTTCCTGTCTTTTGAGAAGGATATCACTTTTGCACTTTAAGCAGGGGTGACTCGTTAGGAATTACCCCGGGGGTTAGAAAGGGAAATCTATATGTTATATGTCACAGAGGAGGGTAGGGAAGGTAGACGCGTAACCAGGCGCCAAGTCAAGGCGCCCTTTTTTGATGGTGGGTCTGAGGAGGCGAGGTGAGGGCTACCTCCTTCCTCGGGTAGGGTGGGGAGGCCAAGGGTGGAGGGGTTGGGGTTTGAAGCATAAAACAAAAAATGGGCACAGTAGTAGCAGGCAAGCAAAAAGTAAGAATCAGAATCAAATCAGGAAGGTAATCAAGATCGGCGAGCAAGGGAGATGGGGAGGATGTTATGCCACTAGGCGATGCCAGGTAATTACAAGAGGGATGTTGTTGCAAAAGGAAGTTGGGCAAAGGAGAGAATATAATATGCTTTATGTGGGTTGTGTCAAGGGTTATGCACTAGTGTGAGGGATGTCTCAATCATTCAAAGTAATTACATGTAATGTAAATGGTTTTTCGAATGCACGGAAAAGAGGAGCAATGTTGAATTGGATAGCTTCTTTCTCCCCGCAGGTGATTTTTCTTCAAGAAACCCATTTGAAATCGAATTCCCCCAACTTCTCGCTCCCCAAGAAATATGCTCACACATACTTTGCCTCATCACATTCTGCAGTTTGGGGGTGGCTATTTTACTCTCTTCCACCCTAGAGTGGGAACTTGGGAAAGTGATTCGAGATGAAGGTGCAAGGTGGATCTGGATTGAGGTTTCAGTTAATGAGGTAGACCTGGTGCTATTGAATTACAATGGGCCGATCTTTGACGATACTGGGCCCCTGAATAAGATATATGACCTGTTAATAAATGCCCAGGGTAATATACTAATTGGTGGCGATTTTAATTTCATCCAAGACCTGGGTCTGGATACATCAAATAAGGGTAAAAAACAACTAAAACCAAAGACAGCTAGACTGTTAGGAACTATCAAAGAAGATTTTGCCTTGATCGATCCATGGCGTCTTAATCACCTGGGTCTTCCCCAGTTTAC
This sequence comes from Calotriton arnoldi, assembly GCA_963921515.1. Classification (NCBI taxonomy): domain Eukaryota; kingdom Metazoa; phylum Chordata; class Amphibia; order Caudata; family Salamandridae; genus Calotriton; species Calotriton arnoldi. Next base: position 2,096,366 of record CAWUFW010000212.1, on the reverse strand, counting down.
CTGTTTCTCAGCTAGATATAAAACAGCCTCCCGCTTAGATTTGTTGTAAACAATTGGAAAGAGGCGAATCCAACATTTTTTCTAATTCATTCTCAGATCATTCAGCAGTCTCTCTGGTTATATACTTACCCTCCCCCAAACAACAGAACCGCAGATGGTATTTTGATAAAGCACTCCTCTCGGACCAAAACTGGATCACTGAAACTCGTGATTTTATACAATGGTTTTATGAGGAAAATATTAATACAGCATCGGGTTTTATGGTTTGGGAAGCTTTTAAAGCCACATTTCGGGGTAGGGTGGTGGCATACAGGGCAAATCTCTATAAAACCAGGCAGGAGATGATCCAGGGGCTTCAGAATGCTGTGGATCAAGCAAGGTCAGAACTTATGTCTAAGCCCTCGGGGAACTCTGAGGAAGAAGGGAACTCTGAGGAAGAAATTGCACAGCAGGACTTAATAAAGGCAAAGGATCAATTAACACAATTTTTTACTCGAAGAGATCTCGGGAAGTTATGCATTTAAACAGAAGGTGTACGAAGAAAGTCAACATATAGGCCCTTCCTTGTGAAATTCTCTCCCCATGCCGCTCCGCAATGAAACTGTCTACGGGAACTTTCGCAAATGTTTAAAAACCTGGCTGTTCAACCAATAATTCTCTGCTCTCTTTCTGTTCCTCTCAGGCTGGCGCTGGGAAAGCCTGCTGGGTATCTGTGCGCCTTACAAAATTAATTATCATAAAATAGGCAAATTTTTAGCCTGGTCAACGAAAACGCAGCAGAGTTGGCAATTAATTTCTCAAATAAGGGACCCCCAATACCACTAATATAATTACCAACAAAGACAGTATTGCCAAGATCTTCGTGTCACATTTTGAGAAAATTTTTGTGGAGACCCAGCTAGTAAACACCCAGGCCCTTGAGGACTATTTTAGCTCAGTCCAACTACCTTTGGTTACTGAGGACGAGTGTAAGGTTCTGGCTGAACCAATTACAGCTACAGAACTCAGGGATACTATAAAAGAAATGGCTAGTGGAAAGGCAAGTGGTAATGATGGGTTACCGATCGAGGTTTACAAAATGCTAGTGTCTCTGTATAATCAGATTATGGATGGCTTGCCTGTCCCTGATAGATTTAAGGAAGCAGTCGTGATTACTATCCTGAAGAAGGATAAGGATCCAACTGATCCAAGTTCCTATCGTCCAATTAGTTTATTAAACGTGGACTACAAGCTTTTCATGTAAATTTGGCCGAAAAGGACTTCAGGATGTACGCACCATTTGATACATGCAGACCAAACAGGGTTTTTGCCTGGCAGATCAATGGCGGTGAATACCTTTTATCTGATTCAAGCTATTGATTATTTTTCTGCCAGGAAGGACAGCGCAGCTATTTTAATGATGGATGCAGAAAAGCCATTCGATCTGGTTGATTGGCAGGCCCTTTTCTTTATCCTTCAGAAGTTTGGCTTTCCGCCCCGCCTGATAGAGATGCTAAGGAGAATCTATATGGGGGCATCTGCAAAAATAATTATAAACGCAGAGCAGGCGGGAGAAGTATTGATAAGACGGGGGACTAGGCAGGGCTGTCCCCTTTCCCCTCTTTTATTCTCACTTTTTATCGAGCCACTGGCAACAAAGATCTGAGCTAATACGTCAATCTTGGCTCCTCTACCAGGAATGTCCAAAATCAAGCTCTTTGCAGACGATTTGATTTTATATCTGAACCCAGAGAGGGCAGATATCCAGCTGGCGGTAGAGGAAATCAAGCTTTTACAGAATTAGGAGGATACAAGGTCAATCAGTCTAAAACGGAGCTTCTCCTATTCAATTCACTAGAGGCCGATCTTCCTGAGGGGCTAGAATATCGGCCATTAAGACCCATTAGATATCTGGGCCTTTTTGTCACAGCAGATTTTTCTCAACTGTTCCATTTAAACTACATAAAAACGCTCAATAAAATCAAAAATCTTTTGGAAAAATGTTTGCTTTTACCTCTGACAATAGTAGGCCGAGTCTCTCTAGTGAAAATGTCAATCCTTTTCCTGCTGATATTCCTGTTTTGAAATCTTCCTTTAAAAATACAGATTTCTTATTTTAACGAAGTAGACAAAATTTTACGACATTTTATATGGGGCAAAAAAAAAAACGGGGACCAAGCTAGCTGTTCTCCAACTAGACGTGGAGCAGGGTGGACTTGCATAACCTCACCTATCTACCTATTACCAAGCTGCTCTGGTTAGTTTACTAACACAGCTGGCGGCTCCGGACTTGAAATTCGATAATTTTTTACTGAACTTGATGCTAATCGAAAGTGCAATTAAGCTACCAGCATTTCTGCGCACCGCAAAGCTACCCAAAAGAACAAGATATAAGGTGGTGAATACAATTGCTAACCGCATACAGCGGTTTCATAAAGCCTATAACATTCCATTATGCCACGCATTTACTCCCCTTAAAGAGTGCGAGTTGTGGGGTCTCCAGGTTTCACAAAATCTACTACAGTCCTATAATAGGCTAGGATTTTGTAAACTGGGAGATTTCCACAATGGCACCAATTTTATATCATGGGAGGCATTCGCATTGCATTGTGTACCTCAGAGGGGTGATCTCTGGTTAAGTTTTATACAGATAATTTGTTTCCTAACGCACAAGTATAAAATAATAAACGAGAGGGAAAGAATAATTCTGAAAGCAGCCCTAGAGTTGAATTTAAGCGGTATCGGTAATTGGTACCGTGTATTACGACAGGGCTCAAACCAGAATCTCATTGAGACAATGCTTTTAAAAATTGCCAAGGAAACTAACTGCCGGTTCAATATAAAGGAATGGCAACAAGGATGTCAATTTGGGAATAAGGCATTGAGGGCAGCAAATTTTAAGAGGCTGTCCTTTCTTTCGAGGTGGTTGGTCTATCATACCCCCCTCAGACTACACAAATGGTTTCCTGCACTTCCAAACGAATGTTTTAGATGTAACCGTGTGCGAGCAGGCGATTGGACGCACATATTTTTTACATGTCCCAAACTATGTCATTTCTGGGAAGAGGTGTTCAGGTTTATTAGTGATTGTATGTCTAGGATCATCTTACCTTCATCACCGTTTGCCCTTTTTGGCTTTTCCCACGCAACTAGCCAGCTGCCAAAATATAGGGAATATTTCGTCTTTGCTGCTATTGCAGTAGCTAGATCTCTGATGTTGCAAAACTGGAGATCTCAGAAGGTGCCTACAGTGGGACAATGGCTCTCCAAGCTGGCCCGGACCTACCAATTCGAAGAGGCATATGCAAAAAGGGTAGGGGCGCTTCACAGATTTAAGATAACTTGGGAGGGCTATGCTCGGATTGCAGGTGCAGATGAGAATGTGTAAGGCAGGCTATCCTTTTGGGTAAAGAAGTGACATGAGACTTTCTTTTTTTGCAAAATGTCTCTTCCCTGTGTCGGGCTTTCTAGAATGCTAACTATATTCTATGTGAATCTATTTATTGTCCACTGAAATATGAATTTAGATATTAGGATAGTTATGTCGTTTTTTTTTTAGAATGCTGGTTATATTATATGTAGATCTATTTATTGTCTACTGAAACATGAATTTGGGTATTATGAAACTGTGTTCTTTGTTTTATACCATGTTTAACGTGTCTACTTTGTCTGCTATCTACGCTGAATAAAAAAAGAAAAGAAAAAAAAGTCTGTCTGTCCTTGTTTACTATTTATTGTATGTTGATTTAATGTCAAAGGCTTTCCAAAAATATATCTATTTGATGGGTTTGAATCTTCACAGGCATTTAGAGGTGCAGATTGCAAATATTCAAGGCCTTTTAGATTGTCACCCTGGATTTTCTTTCTTCTTCTACTGAAGCATTTTCTATCAGGATTGAAAAAAGAAAATCAAGTACAAGAAGCTAATCCTGTTTCTCAGAGGCTGTTCCTACTCATTCACTGGTGCTGTTAAAAGTGCCAAAACATTTGCTTTCAAGCAAAGTACAATGGCCCATGCAGATCAGCAGTCTTAGATGGGTTATTACAGAAAGTTTGCAGCTTATGTGCAACCACACCAAGACTTGCCAATACTGCTTGCTTTTTAAGTGAACTGGGCAGAAGAAATGGGATACGATTGAAGCATTGCTACAGTTGCTCTCTGAAGATGTCAATGTGGAAGCAGAGTCTGTTTCAGTGGCAGGGCGAATGATTGTCAAACAACTCATCAGGCTGGAGTGGTTATTGCAGATCTTCGTATGACACAAGTTCATCATAAAGCTGTCTTATAGAGTCAGTCCTGAGCAATTGAGGCACAAATCTGCTTTAATAATTTACCTCTTGCATGGCACTGACATCAGTGAAACAGCACCGTGCATAGTTAGGCTAAAAGGCTTAGAACAAGTTATGCTACCAGCCTTCAAGTGCTTTTTCAGAAATCCTCTGAAGATAACATTCCTGATAATTTCACATGACCGAAGCGGTCAATAATTTCTTCCTTCGAAATCTGAACTGTTAATCACAAAAATACCTGGCCCAAGACAGCCTTCTGCTTCCTCGTCACCTGGGACCAGGTTGCATATTAACCTTTCCAGATGTGACGAGATTGCCACCAATGCTTGCTTGCTCAAAATTAGAGTCTGGGACACAGTCACATGTCGCTCCAGCTTAGGTGTGTTCTGAAAGATCATCTCCTGTAGTAAGAGGCCTAAGTGTTACTATTCAGGAATGTGGTGAGAAAATACTGCCTCTAGAAAAAAAAAAAATGGTTATTCAAGCTGTTTCCTAATAGGTGAGTACGTTCATTTCTTAAAGACAGATCGATTTTGAAACTGAAACATCACAAGAAGTACAGTCACATAGCTCAGTTCTGTAATTGGGAGCCTTCATGTTCGACCTCAAAGAAGCCTTTTGTATGTATCAGATATACAATGCCACATACACTAACTCAGTAGACTTTAGCTTGAATCTGCACCTAACCGTGGTGGCAGTATTCATGCAGATGGTTAAAGATTACTCCTTACATAGACAACTACTTGGTGAAGAGGCCATCGGATGCTGGCACATCATTGACTTTTCAGGCAACAGTAGATCCACTCTGTCACCCAGAATCTGGAAAGTATTGTCCCTCTGCTAGTAAGTAAAAGGCACATCATTCAGCACCTGTCGGAAAGGCTCATCAGTCAGCTGTACACAATTACAGATTAAATCACCTCAGTTGAATCTTCTGAGCATTGACACAAGTAGCATTTGAAGATGGAGAAAGGTGGAGATTCTTGCACTGGCACCTTCTATAATTTCTTTGAAACCTACCTTTCCAATTTCTGGGATGTTCTTTGTGGTACAGAAGGCTCAGTTTCAGCCTCTGGTACCAAATCATTCTGACACTGTTGAGCTCTTAATTTGAGAATTATGCCTTTGATCAGTTTTTCTCTGAAGACTTATTTCTCACACATGCATCTAAATGTCTGTCTACCACTGTTCTCTCTAGAGTATCCTCATTTCTGCTCCCTTATGGTAAGGTCCCTGAAATAATGGCAACAGGTAAACTCCATATTTTCCAAAACACTATGAACACAGAATGGTACTTATTTCCTGCTACAGGACATTGCAATTTTTCCTACAAGGAATACCGCAATTTCTCTCTTGTCTGGGGGAGAAACTTTCAACTTTTCCCTACAACATAGCAGAAAACATGAGAGGCAGTTATTAAGTATATTATTTTATGTATCAAGAAGACCCCTCATCTAAGAGAGAAAAGGGTACAAGGGGGACAGGGAGCTTGATTAAGAGGTCCGGAAGCCCGTGCTCCTATAATGAATCAAAAGGTCAAAAAGGGGCTAATGTTTCTGAGGAAAGGGAGGCAGGGTCTCTCAAGTGGTGGAGAGTGCCTGGACCAGAGTTATGGATGGGGACAGTCAGCTGGACTGTTTATGTTGCCCTCACACATCCCCTAGAGGATGTCATGCTTCATAATATGGCAGTGCTCCTCGTCAGGCCGGCGCTGCAATGTCCTACGGGTCCTCCCAAGGGTCACTTTGGCGGAGATCTTTTTAGAGGCTGACGTATGATGAGTGCGGGTGATGTGATTCGTGACGTGAAGTGGTGGGGTGTGAATAAAGGTTAAAACTGATAAGGGAGATCCTGCACTATACTTTAATGAGGGGATTGCCCTTCCAGGGATAAAGACCTATAGTAGGTGAGTGCTACCTCAGGGTTTGAAAGGAATCCTGGTAGTCTGAGTGTTGAGACTGAGTAGGGAAAGTCTCCTATCGTCTCGAGGGAGGAACCTGACTCCGGTCACTCCTTCACAAGTGTGTCGACATGTTTCGCACCTATTCTGGTCATAGGGATCCGTGGCACTTCATCAGGACATAAAAACATATAGTGGACAAACTACCCCACACTGAGTTGGTGCCCCTAGGTGCTACCTACTGTGTGTGTGCTGTTCCGGGTCCGACCTAAGATTTGAAGGACTATGGCAACATTGAGTGGCGCGGAAGTGCTGCGTTAAAGCGTGCTCATAACTTCGTCGTGCGGACAGAGCATCTGCACCTACCAGTCTCCGCGTTCCTTGGATCCATAACTCTGGTCCAGGCACTCTCCACCACTTGAGAGACCTACCTCCCTTTCCTCAGGAACATTAGCCCCTTTTTGACCTTTTGGTATATTATTTTACACCTTTTTCATGAGTTCTTTCAAATCAAATTATTAAAAGGGCTGTTACAGCCAAGCATTGCCTCAAAAGCTTTAGTTCACTCTTGGGTAATAGAAGAGCCATTAACAGTTTGTCCTTAAGTTAAATGAGTCATTGTCACCCCTTAAAAGACAAAAGTGGATACTGAAAAAACGCTTCTGGATACACAGAGTTCAGTAGCTTGCATTCTATAAAACAGTATGACTAGTGATGAAGAAAACAATGGACACTTTGTATATATTACCTCCATTTGAGTTTTGCAGCTTCAGGCTCTTAAGACTGTATTGCACGGAATCTACTAAACTACATCAAGCCAAAGCAAACTTTGAATTGGAGTCATCCATGTTACCATGAAAGGGCTGCATTCAAAGATGTCACTTTCCAAGACCGGGGTCTTCAAGCATAGCACCCCTGAAGATGTGAAATCTCCAAACTCTGTTCTAAGCAAAAGAAAAGGCCCTATCCCTTTAGGCATCTTTGGCTAAAAAGCCAAACACTTGGCATTTGAGTGGAGAGACAGTTACTCCAGTATTGGAACTTTCATAGATTCCCATGCTTGAATCATTCCCCGTCGTCGAGATGGGAGTCTCGGTATATATAAATAGTAGTAAATAAATCATTACAAAAGAAGAAACCAGGCCTAGGCCCAATCTCATTTTGTAATCAATCCACCTCTTTTTGTAAAAGAGACCAAAGAGAACGAACAACCAATCAGAGCAGCCTCACCCTCTAGAACCTTGGTGAAAGAACCTCAGACCCTCAGATTTTCTACCGCACATTGTGCAGAAGGGAGTCTCCTTGAGCTCTGCTCAACTTCAACTCTTTTTCTCTGGATTTCAACAGTTCTTTCAATTTTTTCTTCAGGTTTGTTGGTATTTCCTCTGGATATGTCTGACAAGGAGAAATAAGCCCTGTTTAAGGCTTGTGCCAAGAAGAGGCTGTACGTGGAGGATAGGCATAAAGACTGCATTTATTGCCTATACCCTGACCACAAAGCTGCGGACTGCAAGATTTGCCGCACATTTTCATCTAAGACTCTCCGGGACCGTGAGGGTCGCCTTCTCATCTGGCTCCAAAAGCTGAAGTCAAGGAAGGAGACACTGTCAAGTGATAGTGAGGAATCGTCTTCAGCTGCGTCATCTAGGAGGTCAGTGAAAAGGGGTAGGGCTTCCCCTTCACTATCTAAGGAACATCCCTCAAAGGCCTCAAAAATGACCCCCCGGGAGTCTGAGGGCCGAAGTCCTAGCAAATCTCCTCACCGTGGTGAAAAGGAGAGGGAAGGACTGGTTTCACCTGCTGCAGCTCTGCCAAAGTCTGAAAAGCCTTTCAAAAAGCCTCCTTCAGTGTCTTCTGACAAGAATGAGCAATCGTCGTCGACGCTGCGCAAACTTTTGTCGACGAAACCTCCAAAAACACAAGGTAAAGTGCCTCTGACGTGATCGTCGGCGTCTTCAGGGCTTCCGGTGTCGACGGGCTCGTCGACGAAGACTTCTTCATCGGCGTCGACGAAGGTGACGATGAGGGTGTCGTCGACGCTCGCTTCGACTACGATGTCGACGAAGACTGCGACGACGGTGACGACTACGACGGCAGGAGTGTTGCTCATCTCATCGACGATGGTGTCGACGACGCCTGTTGTTTCGTTGACAATCAGCTCGTCGACGGTGGTTCCGACGACGCTCTTATTGGCGATGGTTCCTCTTTCTTCCACGCCGTCGACGGGACCGTCGACGACGTCGTCGACGGGAAGAATTTCCATTTCAATTCAGAAGACACAGATTACACCGGACATGACGTCTCCTAGGAGAGTAGCTTCACTACCTCCTGCGCTGTTACTGGATGAAGAGGAGGACTCTGAGGGTGATGACAGTCCCTTTGGCTATGCCAATAGCCCCTCTCAACTCCTGGTCAAATGCCAGGATACTGATTCCGAAGGAGAATATCTTCAGGGCCATTCTTATGGTCAGTCATTTCCGCTTCAGGAGAACATTCGACAGGAGATGGTGTCTGTTCACACTTCTCTGTTGGCTGATTTGCAAGGCATGCTGTGGACTGTAGGAGGAGATTCTCTTCTCACCCTCCTCCTCCGCAGCCACCTCTCTTGGCGCAGTCTCTACCTGCTCCTCCAGCCTCCACTGTAGCCTCGCCACGGCCTCCAGCCCAGATGTTTTCCCAATTACAGGGGCCGACCACAGTCATTCCTCCAACTGTTCCGGAGCCCCAAGATGTTTCCTCGGATGAGGAACAAGGAGAAATTGTTCAGCCTGATCAATGTGAAGAATGGGATGACTATATAATCCCTGATCCCGCTTCTCCAGCTCCAGTTGATTCCCCCCCTGCGGACATTGGGGGTTTTCATAAATTGATGGAAAGGGCCTCGCTCCGGTTTGAACTTCCCATGCCATTGGTTCAATCGGAGTGCTTTCTTTATGATTTTAAGGAGCCATATAAGAAAACGGTGCGCTCCATTCCTATTGTGGCTCATGTATGGGAGGAAGGGATTAAGGCTATGAAAAATCCAGCCACAGTGATCCCAGTCTTGCTGCGCCTGGACAAGAAATACAAGGCCCCGGAAGACAGTCCAGCATCCTTAACTGGTCAGCCGAAGCCAGATTCGGTCATATCTCAGGCGGCTCAAAGGAAATCACGGAATCCTTCGGCGCCCCTTACTACTCCACCCGACAAGGAGGGCAGACGCCTGGACAATGCTGGCAAGAGATTCTCCTCCATGGCGAGCTTACTGGTTAGAGCGGCGAATGCATTGGCGATACTGGGAAGGTATGATCGCCAATTGTGGTGTGACCTGTCACCATACCTGGACCAGTTGCCGGAAGGGTCCAAGGTTGAAGCTAGAAAAATCTTGCAGGAAGGGAAGTTACATCGGCAGAAATCATCGACTGTGCGATGGACATTGCCACTACGGCATTCCGTTCGCTGGCTGGTGCAGCAGTTCTCCGTCGCCAGGGTTGGCTGAGGGCGACATGGTTCCGTCCGGAAGTCCAGAATAAGATCCTGGACCTTCCTTTTGATGGTGAGGCGTTGTTTGGAAAACACATCGATGATGCCCTCCAGGACATCAAGAAAGATACGGAGACTGCTAGATCCTTGGGGACACTACAATATCGGAAGGTCCCTTTCCGTGGGGCTAGAGCAAGAGGTGCTCCTGCTTACAGAGGATCTTATCAACAGCAGCGTTATACATCTTATGGTTCCACGTCCCAGTCTTATCGACCGTCGTACCATCAGAAGCAAGGCCAGACATAGTCTTTCTCTAGGTCTGGCGCTAGAGGAAAACAGAACCGTCAAGGACGAGAGGCCTCAATGAGGCAATAGCCGTGTGCTGGCTCTTCGCACTGTGTCCTCCTCCTTGACAACATCTGTGGGAAGCAGAGTGTCACGATACCTCCACAACTGGCAACGGATAACAACAGACCGTTGGGTGCTCAATATCATTCAGAGTGGCCACACGCTAGAATTTGTACATCTTCCACCATCCAAGCCCCCTGCCGTCAACTCCGCAAAACATCTGCGTTTACTTCGGCTGGAAGTCCATCAAATGCTGATCAAGGGAGCAATAGAGCCGGTCCCTCTGTCTCAGAGGGGGAAGGGGTTCTATTCCAGGTTTTTCCTGGTGAAGAAGACGCTGGAGAAATGGCGTCCCATTCTAGACCTCAGGGAGCTGAACACTTATCTCATAAAACAATCCTTTCGGATGGTGTCTCTCCAGGACATTCTACGTCTCCTCAACCCTGCAGATTTTATGGCCACTCTCGATCTCGAGGATGCGTATTTCCACATACCCATCCATCTAGCCCACAGGAGGTTTCTACGGTTTACAGTAGCCAAGAGCCATTTTAAGTTCAAAGTGTTGCCATTTGGTCTTCGCTCTGCTCCGAGGGTTTTCTCCAAGGTGCTGGCGCCGATAGCAGCCTTCCTCAGGAAGCAGCATTTCCAAATCTTTCCTTATCAGGACGATTGGTTGCTGAAGGCTCCGACCAGAAGTGCAGCAAAAGAAACAGTCGACACATGTCTCTTCAACAATCTGGGCCTGACCCTCAACGAGGGCAAGTCTTCTCTCTGCCCGTTAAGGGAAGTTCAGTTCCTAGGAGCAGTTCTGGACACATCTCTCAGCAAGGCCTCTCCTTCCCTCGAAAGACAAAGGAGTCTGATCTCCATGGCACATCTCTTGCGAAGAAGAGTTTCTTTCCGTACGCCGTTACAAATCCCTGCTAGGAATGATTTCCTCCTGCATTCCTTTAATACCTCACTGCAGGTTGCGGATGCGTCCCTTGCAGGAACAGCTCGACCTACAATGGAGACAGGTGAGCGGATCCTTCGACGACAGAGTGGTGATCACTCAGGCTATGAAGAAGGCTGCCCTGTGGTGGACAAAGGAAAGAAATGTTTCCCAAGGTCTATCCTTCGTAAACACTCCAGCGCCTCAAGTGGTGACTACGGATGCCTCATTAGAAGGTTGGGGCGCAGTGTTACAGGACTTACATGTCCGCGGACGTTGGTTGCCCGAGCATCGCCTTCTCCACATCAACCTCTTGGAACTCAGGGCGATTCGTCTGGCTTTACAAGCTTTTCTTCCAAAGTTGCAGGGTCTGTCGGTTCTCGTCCGGACGGACAACACCACAGCCATGCACTACATCAACAAAGAAGGGGTACCAGATCCCGTCCTTTATCTCAGGAAGCCCAGGTGATTTGGGAGTGGGCTATCCTTCATGGAATATCACTAAGGGCGGAACATCTACCCGGAGTGCTCAACGAGAAGGCGGATATACTCAGCAGGCTGAAGTCTGTCAGCCACGAGTGGGAACTGAATCAGGCTACTCTGGAGGAGGTCTTTCATCTGTGGGGCAGGCCCTCAATAGACCTGTTTGCCACTCTGGAGAACAGGAAATGCCAGTCTTATGCCAGCAAGCTACACCAGCGGGGGTCGCTGGGGAATGCGCTTTTGATAGCCTGGTCAGGCGCATTTGTATACGCTTTTCCCCCCATTCCGCTGATTCCCAGGTTACTCAGGAAAATGAAAGCGGAATCGTGCAGGATGATCTTGGTAGCTCCTGCTTGGCCGAGGCAGTTCTGGTTCACGGAGCTTCACCTTCTCTCCCTGGATTGTCCTCTGCCGCTGCAGCCGATCCCGGACCTTCTCACGATGTCACAGGGCCAGGTCTGGCACCCGGATCCTCGATCGTTACAACTGTCAGCATGGCTCCTGAGCAGCGAGAATTTCTTGGGCTAGATCTCCCGGAAGAGATTAGGGAGGTTCTCTCTCAGGCTAGGGCTCCGTCTACTAACAAGACATACCGCTTGAAATGGAAGCGATTCTGTATCTGGTGTCAACGGGAGGTTTTGGACCCTTTCTTGTCACAACCTCACCAAGTCCTTCCATATTTCCTGTCCTTGGCTAAGGCAGGTTTGGCTCACTCTTCAATAAAGGTTCACTTGGCGGCGGTCTCTCGCTATAGACGCACTGCTGCTGGGCCTTCTCTTTGGTCAGCTAGGATTGTCAAGCAATTTCTTAAAGGCCTCTTCAGGGTTTTTCCGCCGGTGAGGCCTCCGCCTCCTACGTGGCATTTGAACTTGGTTCTCTCCCAACTAATGAAACACCCTTTCGAACCGATTCATCGAGCAGATTTGAAATTCCTCTCCTGGAAAGTGGCGCTTCTGCTAGCTCTCACGTCTGCAAGGAGAGTGGGAGAGTTACATGCTCTGTCGATTAAGGAACCCTTCCTTCAGTTCAAGAGGAATACTGTCATCATGAGGACTAATCCGAAGTTCATACCTAAGGTTCCTTCGGACTTTCACTTAAACGAGCCAGTGGTTCTCAAGGCCTTCTTCCCTCAGCCCTCTACACCGGCTGAAAGGGCTCTCCACTCTCTAGATGTACAGAGGTGCTTGAAGTTCTATATGGACCGTACTAAGAGCTTCCGAAAATCTTCCCAGTTTTTGTCTCATACAGCGCTCCCGCAAGGGCTTTCCCCTTTCCAAGCAAGGGATTGCTCGGTGGGTTGTTAGCGCCATACAATATTGTCACACAGCAGCGACCAGCGATTGGAAGCTTTCATAGATTCCCATGCGACCCACCCTCCTCCCCTGGGAAAGCTCAGCTCTCACTCTCTGTGATATTTGTTTCACAACGTCTACGAAAATCTGAGGGTCTGAGGCTCTTTCACCAAGGTTCTAGAGGGTGAGGCTGCTCTGATTGGTTGTTCGTTCTCTTTGGTCTCTTTTACAAAAAGAAGTGGATTGATTACAAAATGAGATTGGGCCTAGGCCTGGTTTCTTCTTTTGTAATGATTTATTTACTACTATTTATATATACCGAGACTCCCATCTCGACGACGGGGAATGATTCAAGCATGGGAATCTATGAAAGCTTCCAATACTGGAGAACCAAAGTTACAGGTAAGTAACTTGTTTTCTTTCCCAGAATACTTATTTTCCCTACAGTCTTAACATGTCTAGAAACAGCGAATTTATAGGAGCTCTTCCAGACACCATTCTGTAAATGACTTTTTATCCCACAGAAAATATTGAGGCATGAACACAGACATTCCACCACTCCAAACAAGGCCACTGTCTCCAGTCTGTGCTTTTAGATTCTACTTATAATGATGCAATACCATTGTGTGTTCCTGTAACTCATTAGCTGGTCGACCTGAAAATGTGCTGCATTACCTCTGGCTGTTCACTGGAACCCAACAGAGGAGTAGCAAAAACAAAAATAATTTTATCCAAGCAGGATCTTGAGTCCCTCTTGTGGATTCATTGAGGTAAATCTTCTGAAGGTCTTTCACATTCCTGCATAGTAGATCGCAATAATAACTCCAAGTACAGGCGTGGTGCTTTTTTGTCAAGATGTCCAGATTTACACGTCATTGGCTACTTGTGATTAACAGTCCATATAAAACAATGTGCGGTTAAGTCTGTCTTCTGCGTCACATCTGTCCCCTTTTTCTTCAGTAGAAGGTTATTTAATTGAGAAACACAGTTGCTATTTTACACACAAACGAGAAGGGAGGCATCTGATCATACTTTATTTATCAGCTAGCTATCTAGCAAAGGTTTTGGCCCTCCAGAATGACAGACCTGATGTACTAAGCCTTTTATGTTATTATTGCACTTTGTGTTGCCTCTTGCTAATGCATATAAACTCCTGCAACAGAAAAAAGAGCATGGATTCTCTTTTCTTCCAAGAGAACATTTTTTATTTTAAAAGCTGCCTGTGTCCCTTGACATGAGCTGGTTTTATTAAAAAATGTTCGCTTGGAAGGAATGACATTGGGGAGCATCATTAGGTGATTCCTGCATATACTTATTTTAAACGCTTACTTTTTGGTCATTATAGCATATCCCTTTAGGCCCGGAGATTAATTTTTGATGCAGAATGTGACATTCTGACAGGTATTCTGTCATTAGCCTAGTGTTTGCTTTTGTAATGCACGTGCCTTATAAACCTACCTAACCAAAGTTATGAACCAACATAACTTTGTGATCTCAATCTACTATTGTGGAATATCACCCTTTCTGATGGATCCTCCTAACTGCATATTCCTCATCTTGTGAATACCCCCAGGAGATTTTTCTCAGCAATTCCCTCGCTCATGGATAGGTGGCATCGTGCAGCTCTGCATCGGATCCATTCCACCCCAGAAGTGATGTCTGGCCACAATATAGCCGCTACTTCTGTACGTCAACATCAGTTCCTTTCTTTCCATGCCTTGCAGCGCCTCTGTCACTTGACAGAAACTTTTATCCATAATTTTTACAGTGTGCTAGGAACGTCTCTCCCTAAGACTACAGGGCTTAAACCCTGCAATGATTGGCAAAAACCGATGGTGGCAAAGGACCCCTACAAGTTCTCATTTTGGTGTCCGGACTACTTGCATGGCTCATAATCATGCAACACCTATTCTCAGATCAACCTGAAAGCTACCTGGTACTGCACATCCAGATTCTCATGTTAAGTAGCATCATAGAAAAGCAGGTAAGGCCCGGTCCCGGAGAAAGGATGCAGATTTGTTCTCTGTCCTGGGGCTAGAGAGAGGTATTGTCACACTCAAAATAGTCAGGCAAGTCCAAATTCAAAAAGAAACACAAGAAGTCCAAATAAGACTATCATTCTTAACCGCACTCTCGTAAGGAGCAGTCAGGCGAACGTCGGGGAACTTCTCGGTCTCATTACCTGTCCCCCTTTCACAGGTGTGGTTCCTGAGCTGTCCCTGATACAGCATGAATGACTGTCAAGAAACTGTCTAGATGAAGTGGTAGCGGTTGCTAATAGCACTGGATATCCAAAAGACACTGATACATATGTGGCCAAGGGGGAACATGGCCCAACGCGATGTGAGGCAGTCGCAGAGGGATTACCAAACCTCTTCAGCTTACCGTAGCCCATTGGAAAATGGAGCTATTTCTCCCGTCATCGTTTTTTTATCCGTGGTTGGGTGAAGTTTAATTTGGTGAGGAGCAGAATAATCCTTTTGGTGTGTGTTTGGAAAAAAAATTAAATAAAAAAGACTTCTGAGGATTTTAGTTGCTGCATGTACTCCTGAATGCCAGTTTCTACCTGGACTCTTCACTTCTGATGCTTTCTCCCAGGTAAAGAGTCTGTTTGAGGGAATCATACAGAGCTCCATGCCGCAGATGAAGTGCCAGGCACTGGAGGTTTTGAACTCCTAATGATAAATGAAATAATTAATTAGATGGTGTGCCGCGGACATTTCACCTGAAATAGACACAAGGTGGCTGTGGTTGCTTCCACGTCTGCTGGAGTTGTACTGCGAGTAAGTTAGAGAGTAAGGCCAACTGCGGATTTGGGTACAGCGATGCCAGAGAGCAGTGCATTCCAGAATCAATTTGGCAGGAAACTGCCTTGGACCCTATGAACCCCGGTGTGAGACTGAAGCTGATGAGAATGGTCTCTCCAATCCAATCCTCCTCCACAAATAAAAGTGTGTTCTTTTCTGTTCCATGCTCGGAATAAAAAGTGCAGGTCATAACTGAAAAAGGTGATGGGAGGAATGCTTGCAATAAATCTAACCACTGGCAGTTGCTCGGGATAGCACCCGACCCATCGTTAATTCGCCCACCATGCCACCTCGGTTTGGACCCTGCCATATTCAAATCAGTCTTGTCCCTGCTTCATTAGCATCAGTCCAGCCTAAGCTGCCAGGCTAGGTCTTTCCTGAACCATAATACAAGCAATCCGAACTTCGCCCAAATTGGAACTCATGCAGGTGTAGCTTAGTTCCAGTGGCACAGTAAGCACAGGACCCACGTCTTGACATACGCTTTACCTAGGGCGTTAATCAAACGCTCAAAAGTTGATGGGAGGAATGCTTGCAATAAGTCTTACCGCTGGCAGTCGGCCAAGCACTGCGGGGGTTGGGAATATAGTACGCTATACAAAATATCCTAGAAATTCACTGAAAGAACCACAGTTAAAAATTGAGTCATGGTTCTGGCACAAACATGCAAAACCCCTGAAATTCACCAGTTATGGGAAGCAATGCAGACAATGTATGCCACAACTCATTAAACCAGCCATGCAAAAACACCCATTTGCCAGTAGCACTTGAAAAACGGTAAACAAGAGTTGATCATCTGGTGGCACGAGTTATGGCATGCATTGTGCGTGTTTTTTATAAAGCGCACTATCACCCTGAAATAGTGTATTTTGGTCTGTTTAGAAGACAGGAGTGACAGGCTGGGAGAACTCTTACGGGATTGAAAAGAGCCGGACAGGGAGAGAGTTCCAGTATCTGGATGTGTGAAAAGTGAACAATCTGCCACGAGTGCGGAAGTACTTTTCGGAGGGAGTACAGACCAGCTTGACTGAGGAGGATCTAAAATGTCTCCTTAGGATGTAAGGCCTAAGGAAATACTTGATATTTTGTCCATGAGGAAAACCAGGCAACCTGCTTTGAACAAGCCTCTTTTTTGTACTGGTAACTAGTGAAGATTTTTCTGGAGGATTGATGTGGGTGCAACAAGAATGTAAGTTAAGAACTAAATAAGCAGCTGCTTTTTTGTTTCTCTGGAGTTTGAGCACCCTGACATTAGAAATTTCCAGATATAGTGAGTTACCATAGTATAGCTTAGACTTAATTAAGGTGTGAACCAGTTTTCCAGCAAGATTTGGGGAGCATTGGAAGCACATTCCTAAGCATTTTGAGTGAGAGAAAACAGGAGGCACCTAAACTTGATGTTTGAATGTCAGACGAAAGGTGAATGCCCATATTTCTGGCTGCTTGGGTCAGCTGGGGAGCAATTCCCAATTCCACTGGCCACCAAGAGTCTGACCAGATTGATGTTGATTTTCCGAAAATTGAAACTTTGAATTTGTCACTGTTCAGATTTAAGCAGATGTTCATCCAGAAGCCAACCGCCAAAAGGCATTTGTGGATGGCCAGACTAGTGGGGGTCCAGTTTTTAGAGATGGAGATGACCAACTGAGTGTCATCTGCGTAAGATAGGATTTTGAAGCCAAAAGATTTGACTCAAGAGACCAACGGGATGATATCTATATTAAATGGGTTTGGGCTTAAGGAAGAGCCCTGCAGGACACCTTGGGCCACCTTGAAACTTTCAAAGTATATGGTGGAAGAGACAACACCTGGGTTCTGTTGGGAAGAAAAGATTCCAATCATTTGATTGCTCTCTCCCAATACCCACATTGTCTAGTTTGGCGAGCTGAATGAAGATGAGAAAACAGGTCGAACGTTGCTGACAGATCGAGGAGGATTAACGCTATAGAGAGCCCCCTATCTAAGTGCACCCTCAAATCCTTTGTGGCTGCCAACAGAGCCAGTTCTGTGCTGTGGATTGGGCGGAAGGCAAATTGCAATTTATCTAACAGCCGATTAGCGTTTGCATATATCATAAGATTTGCATTAATATGCTTTTCCAAAATG
Source organism: Calotriton arnoldi (assembly GCA_963921515.1). Taxonomy (NCBI): domain Eukaryota; kingdom Metazoa; phylum Chordata; class Amphibia; order Caudata; family Salamandridae; genus Calotriton; species Calotriton arnoldi. The sequence continues at coordinate 2,078,768 of CAWUFW010000212.1, read as the reverse complement.
TTACTCAGATTTGGTAATAAAGAAACAAGACAATATTTACTTAGTGTCAAAGGGTCAGCATTGAGTTTCTCGAGTAATGGGAGAAGTGTGGTTTGTTTCCATTTCATGGAAGCCAACGTGGAGTCACTCGTAAAGTTCATGAGATCAGTAAACATTGGCCCAATTGTGTCTACGGCCAGTTTGATGATGTGGGTGGACTTGGATCTTCAGGAGAGCCTAATTTGTATGAAAGTATGATATTCATAGTTTCCTGAGTAGTTCGGGGAAAGAAAATCTAGAAAACTGTGAGAGGGGATACCTGAAATGGCTTCCTGGTTAGAGGCAGAAGGAGAGGGGAATCGAGCATAGTGATTAGCAGTTTTAATGTAAGAATTTTTTTTTTTAAAGTGGCTGGTTTGTTACACTGCTCCTGAGAGGGAGGAGTAATCTGAAAGGTTGTGGCTGGGCGAGTAGAAGAGTGAACTATGGCAAATATCTCTCTAGCAGAGTTGTCCGAATTTTTTATTTTATTGGCGAAATAAGCCACTCAGGCTCCCGGAGGAGTTGGTTGTTATATTTTTTTAGTGTAGGTATGTTTGGCAATTGGAAGCTTGAGCGTCAATACCAGAGATGCTATTATTGTTGTAGGGGGTTAACACTGAGAAAAAATTTGATTTATTTATTGTAGACTATGATCTACTGCAACGGTTCGGAAATGTCAGGGATTCTGTCACGGTCTAGGCGCAGCTAGGCTCGCTTTTGGCACATCTCTGACACGCCCACTGTGCGGACATACAGCCACACTTCTCCTTAAGAGTACCCTTTCCTTTGGGCATGGCCCAAGTGCTATTTCCCACCCTTAACCTTTAATGGGCCTGTAAAGTTTCACTCTATCATAGATCCAGAGGTTAGGAGCACTTTCCCTCCTCCTTCCATGTTTTCTTTCCTTCTGATGTGTTTCATATGATGGTTCTACTTATTGATTTAAGGAGGCCATCGTTCTTGCTTCTGTACCAGTTTGTCCGACCTATTGGTGGTGTTTTTGTTATGTAGTGTGTAAATAAAAATATTCAAACCAAAAACGAGGAGATGTGTTCTGTCCTGTCCCAGCGATGTTTTGTCTTTTTATTTATTTCAGGATTCTGTGTTCTAAACAGCACTCTTAGCTTTTGGGCTCTATTGAAAAAGGACCTCAGAGCAGGGTCATGTGGACTGGTCCTTCCTCTTCAACTCGTAGGTCCAAATAAAGTAGTTTTTATTCATTACCTGTTTGCATTCATTTTGATAAGAAACTGTTTTGTCGCCAAATCCTCTGTTAGAGGAGTTGAACATTCTCATTAGCTTCATGCTCTTTTCATCAGAGACATTTCAGTACCAGTGGCTTTTTGCATATTTCTGAAATATCCTGTACTACCTCTCATAAAGTTCTACAAGGATTTTCTCTTTAATGTCTTGCTTTGGCCAGTAGATTCTATACTCTGTCTTTGGGTTCGCCTTGGTTGGACATAATCACTTGTTTCTCACTGCTTTTTTAGGTTGGGAAACCAGGATACTGAGTTGTTGGGAAAGGGACAAAATAATTATTCCCTGTCCTCCTTCACAACATCCATCTAGCCACATGACCATTTAAAGTGACATCCTGTTTTTTTGATCTGGCCTATCTTGTTCCTGGCTGAGGAGGAAAATCGGCCAAGTTTTGAAGACTGAAGTGCAAAAATTAAAAGTGTCAGAGTTCGAGTGTTTATTTGTAGGATTATTTAGAACAGTGATTCATTCATATAAAAGTATCCAAATCACCAGCAATATCTTTTTGTTTCATACTGTGTTGTATTTTACTGAATCTATGCAGCTTTAGAATATTTAGAGTGTTTTCCTTTTTGCTTTTCCTAGTATGTCCAGCATCTGGGTCCAGCAACAGATTTTTATAAAAAGCTGGCACTAGATTGTTCGGGTCAACAAACTGCAGTGGATCTGTTCTTGTTAAGTTCACAGTATTCTGATTTAGCATCGTTGGGTAAGTAAGCTCTACTGCTTGTATTTCCTTTTGCATATGTTACATGAGTAGCTTCCATTATCTGTTTGTACCTCTTTGAGGAAAGAGGGTAGACAGCTGATTAAGAATACTTCATCCCTTGATACAAAGTCCAAATTATTGAAACTGAGAGTGAGATGATTAACCTGGCAAAATTGGCAGACGTGTGTTGTTTTTATGGCTAATTTCCATGTATATTGATCCACTTATACAGTGTTTTTTTATAACCTTTATTGTTTTTCAGTAAAGTCAGGGTATACAGTTACGAGCATGCGGTCTAATGGGATCTGAATACAAAATACGATTGATGAAACAATATATTATGACATATTCCAGTACCAGTTGCCATATATCTAAGAGCTTAAGAATGATCATATCAAGGGCATCAGCTCCCCTCATCATCAGTCATACTGTTGCTCACATTCAAGGCATGTTGATCACTTATCACTTGTTCAGTGTTGTGTGAAGGACAAAGAGGCCATCCTTGCAGGCAGTTTACTGCATTGCCCTCTCTTCAGGCCAGATTGTTGTGAAGATGTGACAACATACAAGTCAAAGTTCACTTTTCAGACCTTCATTTCTCCCACTAGTGTGCAGTGACAGTTACTAGCATTCAATCATTAAGCTAAAGTCAAGGATCAGCTTTATGAACTGTTGTATTGGTAACATGCCCATATACCTGCCTTCTCAACCAAGTTTGTGCTGTTGAAGTACACCGTGCCAAAGGTGCTGTCCCTTCTGCTTGTCTGCTATTGCCCTTTGAAGAACAAAATTCTTTCCATCACTGGATATTTAGTAATAACTATTTTTCAACATTGAACATCTGTCTACGTGAATTATCCTAGAAACTCTTACTTCTGCATCGTAGAATCTTCATTGGTTCTCGTAAATGCTGAATAATTCCCTGCTGCCTGCGTGGACCCCCGGAAAACACCTTTTAATATAATGGGCGTAATGAAATTAACATAGTAGAATGTCCTAAATCCATATTAACTTCTTGTAGAACTTCAGTGTTAGACTGTCACATATGCCATTTTCTTTCTGAATGCTGGAAATGTTGAACAATAAATGAATAACTTCTTGAGATTGTCATCTGTCTTGAAAAAAGCGCCTTTCAACATGAAAACCTTGAAGAGTAAATGCAGCCTGATAGGGTTACACTGAGAAAAGGTGAAATAGAGCCTGTTCCTTTAAGGACATGCGAGGAACTCCTACTCACAATGTCATGTACTGGCAGTTGCCTGTGGGAGTCAGTTGTTTCTGGCTCCCTCAGGCAGGATCTCTGAACACCTCTCAGGTTTTTCATACCTCAGAAAAACTTTTATCAAGTCACGAAGGTTGTCGGAACACTTTTACTCGACATCTTAACTCCTCTACTGTTGAGTAAAATTATATTTTCCCGACTCAGTTATTTTCAGTCAAAATGCCTTCCTTATTTACCAATTTCCCTTCATGTTGAAGAAAGAAGGTAGCATCTGACACACACAAAGTCTGTGTGGTATGCCTGTCTCCATCTCATCAGGTAAAAGGATGTGACATTTGTAAGAAAGTGTCAAAAAGAACGCTTAATCACAGAGAGGAGATCAGATTAAGAGGTCTGATGCAGGATATGAAGGCACAAGAAGAAAGGAGAAGACTGGAAAGATCTGCCTCTCGTCCTTCCTCTCTTAGTGTTCTTCGATCTGGAAAAGGCTCCCACAGAGGGAGACCTTCAGATAAAAGATAGTCTTCAATACATTGTGTCATTCACATTGCCGCCGGCAATAACTGCAGTGTCACCATAGAGGGGATCAGCGTCAATGTTCTCCGTCGAGGGACGGATCAGCATCAAAACATCACAGTCGAAACACTCCATCTCCACTTCGAGACGATCAGCCGTGTATCTCAACGTGAGCACCGAAGATCACAGCGGCGCCTTCCAGTTCACCACTGCTGAACACTCGATCGGCGTCAACATTGGCACATAAGACGTCGAAAAGACAAAGATAACCGGTGTAGGAGAGTAGGATCTGCTTCTTATAGTTACCCCCACTTTTTGCTGATGTTTCACTGTTTTCGACCTAGTCTGACTGGGATCCTGCTATTCAGGACCCCAGTCTATCTGCTTTCTCCTCTAAATTGATTGCATGTACTTTAGGTACACTCCAGATTGGATTCTGGGGTACCCTTATAAGTCCCTAGTATATGGTATACTATGTACCCAGTGCATAGGTACCCCAGAGGCCTCCCAGGGGCTGCAGCATGTATTATGCCACCCCTGAGAGGCCATTCAAAATGACACAACAGGTCTGCTACTGCAGCCTGTGTAAGGTGGTGCATGCACCCCTTCCTTAGATATAGGTTCACTATATCTATCCTAATCACTGCACATATAAGCCTATCAGTCACCCCTATGGCAGGCCTTATCAATCCTGAAGGCAGGGTGCTGGGTTTTATGTGAGAGGGTGCCCATGCATGAGCAGAGCCCCTCTGCTGCCTTCGGAACCACTATTCCGGGGTTGTCTGTGATGCAGCCAACCATATACTCTGAAGTGCAATATAACCTCGCGGTAAATGCTAACTTTAAAACGGCTGCAAGGAATTATGTCGTGTTTGGTGTCAAACACCTTGGAATCATACCTCCACACCAGTAACTGGTGTGGAGGTATGATTCCTCCCTCCTAGAGGGAGAAATATGACAGCACCTGTACACCCGGTACCAGCTTCACAGAGCCCTGGCATCACAAAATGGATGCTGCCAGCCACAGACACGAGTCTGCCCTCCTGCTGCTGGACGAAACTCCGGCAGGGGAAGGCTTGACAATAGGTTTCCTGTCACAGGGAGGTGTGACCACCTCCCAGACAGGCTTTAGTGTATTGGGGCTGGGTGGGTGCACTCTCAGAGTGCTTTGATGTCTGCACTGGGGGCACATTTGGTGTCCCTGTGCATAGTCCAGCTCAAACCAGTTGCAGGGGCTGTCAGCCCCTGCTCTGACGCAAAACTGGACAAAGGACATGGGTGTAGCCACCCCTCTGTCCTGACCCTCCCATAGGTGGGTCCCCAGAGTTTGTCCCACCCCTTCCTTGGGTATAAAGTAGGAACAATGACTACAGGACTTTAGATATTACCTGGACTAAACTCTGCTACAGAAACCAAGTAACCTTCGATGATCTACGCTTTGCTGGACGACTGAAGAATCTCCCTTGGAGTAAAGGAGTTACTCCCCTGCAAGGCAGGCACCTCAACGCATCTGACCGGTTTGCATCTACGCAGCTCCCGACGGACTCCAAAGATTTTGCAACACAGGAGGTGGGTGCCCAAGCTTCCCCGAGGCCGACTAGTGCTCTCAGCAAACCTGAGACCCGCAGCCCTCGTGGGGACCGTGCAACCCGAACCCCCTGGACACCGTGCACATTTGCAGCAGCATATGCTTTTAGGCGATCCCTGAGGCTGTGCTTTGGTCTACTTGTAGTCCAAGCCCCGAGCAGTGTTTCCACCGAAGATTACTGGCCTACACTCCACGAGTGTTCCGTGGGCTGGTATTGTGTGATTCCTCTCGAGGTCCCTTCGCGATCCCTAGTCCGTTGACCTGTGGGTCCCTGAGAAGGCAACTTTAACTTTCAGCGGGCTTTCCTGGTTGCTCCAGACGTGCCCTGACTCTCCATAGCTTGGGGAGTCCCCAGGACCTTGCTGGTCCTCACCGAAGCATCTTTTCTCTGACCACGTGGGTTGCAGTTGCCAAGGCTTGTTGGTCTCCAATCCGGAAACTGACCCCCCAGCACTCAACATCCTTCGTGGGACAGCTCGCCTGCGGAATTTGGTCGTCGTCGACGTCTCCTGGTCCCCGTGGCTGCAGAGTCAAGCTTCACCTCTTCGCACCTGAAGCACCCGACATCGGTGGGCATTCGATTGCTCCGCTCCTGGTCACGTGAAGTGACCCAGACTTTGTCCCCTCTGCTTTCAGGTTCTTCTCATCTCCGATCCAGGCTTGGGTCACACAGGACACTTTTCTTCTCCACGGCAGCAGCACTTCTTCGCATCACGCCATTGAAAATGACGAGGGTTCCAGACACCACTTGACCCCTATGCACCCGGCTTCCCTGGGTTAGGTAACACGGGTACCTCAGTACTCACAAGGGTGCTGGCCTTAGAACCTTCTAAGTTTAACTGGGTTTGCTTGAAGTCCTCTCCGAAGTGTCCTTAAAACTCTAAATTTCCAACCGCGACTTTCCCATAGAGTTGTACGGAGCTCGCGTCTGTGTTCCCACACTGCACCTGTCCTCCGTGGGTCCCCTGTGTCACTACCTTGGGTGGTTCCTTGGGGTCCCAGCGATTCTACGTGCTCTAGGCACTGTGTCTAGTCAAGTCGGGGTTGTTATACCACTTTCTTAATATATGGTTTGGTCTCCCCCTGGAGCCCACTGTGTATTGTGCTATTTACTGTTGTTCTAGTACTGTAATATTGTGTGTCTTGTTCTCTAATCTCATAAAGAGGTTAGTAGAGAGTGTTTAGTAATAAATACATATATTTTATATATACCTGGTGTGCTGCTCCTTTCATTTGGTCATTCAAGAGGTTATATACTGGTAAAACAAGCTGCTTTACATTCCTTCAAGACTTAGCCTGAAGGCTGCTCTCCACAGCTACCACTAGGATAGCTTTCTATAAAGGTTGTCTTTAACCTAATCATCAATAAGGGTCGTTTGGACTGGTGCAAGGTGCCCACTTTAATTAGTGGACAGCATATACCAGGCCAACTTCTCACATTGGTGTGCAGCGGTTGGGATTCAAGCTTGCTATTGTTTTACCAGATAATCTCAGTGAGTGACTAACTGAAAACCACTAAAGGTACTTGGGTACATATAAATCAAGTCTAGAATAAAGTAAGTTCTACTGAACTTGGAGTTGGGTAGCCAAAGGGTCTAGCACACCCTTTTCTCCAACTCAAGAGTCTCAGTTCCCACTAGAGTAGGTAGGTGCATACACCACACCACACTAGAATGTCTTCAAGGCCTGAAGTCAGTGACTCCTTGCCAACTAGGTATGACCATCTCACATTCCAAGAATTGAGAAATATGTGTACATCTAGGAAACTGAAGACAGGGAGACATGCAAGCACTCAACGCCTCATAGAGGCTTTGCTGTTAGATGACCTCAGAAAGACCCCAGGGTCTGATGAGGCAGGCAAGTTGGGTGGGGCAGCAGAGGAGGAAAGGACAGGAAGTGAAAACTTCTATGACCTGGACTCCAATGCTGACCAGGGGGATCAAGATGATTCTAACCTGGACAATCCAATTCTTCCTTCAGGTGAGGAAGGCCTCAGTGGCCCTCTACTCCCCCAGAAAGGGTTAACAGTCTACCAAGAAGATCAAGATCTCCTTCTCAGGAATCTGATCATTCTGGTACTTCTGTAGGGACCTCTGCTTCTCATAAAAGGGAATCCTCTTATGAGAAGAAATGCCAACTGCTTGAGTTTGAGAGAGCTAAGCTCAGAATCAAGAGAGAGCAATTGGCCTTAGATAGGGAATACCTGGAGCTTCAGAGAGCTTCTCAGAAGTTGGGGCTAGAGCCCCATGGTAGCAGCACCAGTGTCCCTAGAGGTAGAGAAAATACTCATGACCATAGGAACCTGAACAAGATTGTCCCTCCCTACCAGAGTGGGGATGACATCCACAAATGGATAACTGCCCTGGAGAGGGCCTGTAAGGTACAGAGGGTCCCTCAGGAGCAGTGGGCAGCAATATTGTGGCTCTCCTTTGCAGACAAAGGTAGAGACAAGCTCCTCACTGTAAGAGAAGAGGATGCTGATGATTACCAGGTCCTGAAGAGTGCACTGATAGATGGGTTTGGCGTAACCACTGAACAGTACAGGTTAAAGTTCAAAGACACCCAAAAGGCACAGACTCAGGACTGGGTTGACTTTGTTGATTGTGCTACTAAGGCTCTGGAAGGCTGGTTACTTGGCAGTAAGGTGTGTGATTTCAAAGGATTGTATAATTTTATCATGAGAGAGCAGATCCTTAATAACTGTCAAAATCAACTGTTGCATCAGTACCTGGTGGACTCTGATCTGACCTCTCCCCAAGAATTGGGCCAGAAGGCAGACAAATGGGTCAGAACCAGGGTGAGGCAGAAGGTTCAGAACCAAGGTGGTGACTCCAAGAAGCAGGATTCTAAAAACTCTGATAAGGGTGGGGAGAAGGGTAAAGACCAGAAGTCTTCTCAAGGGCCCTAAAAATCTGCATCTGGTGGGGAGTCACAATCCAACAAAGGTAAAGGCAAGAAGAAGCCATGGTGTCAAATCTGTAAACAGAAGACCCATTGGACAAGTGATTGTAACAAGTCCAAGGACTCCACTCCTACCACCACTGCCCCTAAGGCAACTGTTCCCCCTAGTTCAGCTCCAAGTGGTGGTGTTCAAAATAAGGGTGTAGTAGGGTTAACCCTGGGATCTGAGATGGACTCTGGCCTAGTCAGAGTTCCAACTCAGGCTATGTTGATCTGTGATGGAGGCATGGATATGGCCTCCTTATTTGTAAGCCCCAGTAATCTGGGCAAATACAGACAACAGCCTATAATCAATGGAAAGGAGGCCTTGGCATTCAGGGACACAGGAGCAAGTGTCACCATGGTGACCAAAGATCTTGTGGCTCCTGAGCAAATCATACTTGGTGAGATGTACCAAGTGACAAATGGTAGCAATGTCAGGACAGACCATTCCCTGGCAGTTGTTAATTTCACCTGGGGAGGGGTAACTGGCCATAAAAAGGTTGTGGTAAGTGCAGACCCCCCTGTTGAATGCTTGTTGGGCAATGATTTAGAAACTTCAGCTTGGGCTGAAGTGGAACTCAGGACTCATGCAGAAATGTTGGATATTCCTGCAGATGTGTTTGCTATGACCAGGTCACAGGCAAAAATGTCTAACACTGAACAGGTCCTGGATCCTGGAAAAATGGACCAGGCACTTTCCAAGAGAAGAAGCAGTAGGGTTAAGGCAGTGTCTTCCCCCCGCCTCAGAATCCAGATCAGTCTCTTGAGGGAGCTGATTTTAGTCCTGAAGAAGGCACTGTCCCAGATGAGCTTGAACCTGATCAGGTTGAGTTCTTGGGGACAGGGGGCCCTTCCAGGGCAGATCTGAGCCAGGAGCAACTGAGCTGCCCCTCTCTTGAACCCCTCAGACAGCAAGCTGCTGCTGAGGCTGCTGGGAGTGCTACAGGATCTATTGGGATGATGGACTCCTTTACTCAGAGTGTAGAGACCCCAAGCCTGGAGCCACCAGGAGGTTGGTTATTCCTCTGAAGTTTAGGAGCTTCCTATTGACACTAGCACATGATATCCCATTAGCAGGTCACCTAGGCCAAAACAAGACTTGGGACAGAATTGTCCCTCACTTTCATTGGCCTCATATGTCTGAAGACACCAAGGAGTTTTGTAGCTCCTGTGTCACCTGTCAAGCCAGTGGTAAGGCAGGTAGCACTACAAAGGCCCCCCTGATACCACTACCTTTGGAGGGGGTTCCCTTTGACAGGGTTGGGATTGACATTGTTGGTCCCCTAGATCCTCAAATTGCATCTGGGCACAGGTTTATACTGGTGGTGGTGGACCATGCCACTAGGTATCCAGAGGCACAATTCCCCTTAGAACTACCACAGCTCCTGTGGTGGCAAGGGCCCTCCTGGGAATCTTTTCCAGGGTGGGTTTTCCTAAGGAGGTAGTATCAGACAGAGGTGCCAACTTCATGTCTAGATACTTAACTGCTATGTGGAAGGAGTATGGTGTAAATTACAAATTTACCACCCCTTATCACCCACAATGCAATGGTTTAGTTGAAAGGTTCAACAAAACCTTAAAGGGCATGATTAAAGGTCTCCCAGAAAAGCTTAGGCACATGGGACATACTTTTGCCCTGCCTTCTCTTTGCCTACAGAGAGGTTCCACAGAAGGGGGTTGGTTACAGCCCATTTGAGCTTCTGTTTGGACATCCAGTTAGGGGTCCATTGTGTCTAGTGAAGGAGGGATGGGAGTTACCTCTCAAACCCCTAAACAGGATATTGTGGACTATGTACTTGGTCTCCGCTCCAGGATGGCTGAGTACATGAAGAAGGCAACTAAAAACCTTGAGGCTAGCCAGGAATTGCAAAAGGCCTGGCATGACCAAAAGGCTGTGTTGACTGTTTATCAGCCAGGACAGAAAGTATGGGTGTTGGAGCCTGTGGCCCCAGCAGCCCTCCAAGACAAGTGGAGTGGCCCTCATACAATTATTGAGCAAAAGGGAGAGGTTACCTACCTTGTGGACCTTGGAACTCCCAGGAGCCCCCATAGGGTGCTCCATGTCAACAGGCTCAAACCATATGTTGACAGGGCAGACATGGGCTTGCTCATGGCTACTGATGAGGGACAGGAGGAAGAGAGTGATCCACTCCCTGACCTGCTCTCTCAGAACCCTGATGATGGTTCAGTGGATGGTGTAGCCTTGGCAGGCAGCCTCACTGACCAGCAGCAAACTGATTGCAGAAAAGTTCTCAACCAGTTTAGACATATGTTCTCACTGACTCCAAGTCAGACTACCTGGTGCACTCATGAAGTGGACACTGGGGACAGTCTGCCTGTTAAAAATAAGATTTACAGGCAACCTGACCATGTCAGGGACTGCATCAGGACTGAAGTCCGGAAGATGTTGGAGTTGGGTGTGATTGAACCCTCAGATAGCCCTTGGGCTAGTCCAGTAGTCTTAGTACCTAAACCTCACACCCAGGGTGGTAAGAGAGAGATGAGGTTTTGTGTTGACTACAGAGGTCTCAATGCAGTCACTAGGACTGATGCCTATCCAATCCCTAGGGCAGATGAGCTTATAGATACTTTGGCCTCAGCCAAGTTTCTGAGCACATTTGACCTGACAGCTCGCTACTGGCAGATCAGACTAGCTGAGGATGCAAAAGCCAAAACAGCATTCTCAACCCCTAGTGGGCACTACCAATTTGTGGTGATGCCCTTTGGTTTGAAGAATGCACCTGCCACTTTTCAAAGGTTGGTGAACAAAGTCCTTACAGGCCTGGAAGCCTATAGTGCAGCATATCTAGATGATGTTGCTGTCTTTAGCTCCACCTGGGAGGATCACCTGGTCCACCTGAGAAATGTTTTGGCGGCCCTGCAGAAAGCAGGCCTCACTATCAAGGCCACCAAGTGCCAGATAGGGCAGAGCCAAGTTGTATACCTGGGCCACCTTGTGGGTGGAGGCCAGGTTCAACCCTTGCAGAGCAAAATCCAGACCATCATGGACTGGGTTGCTCCAACCACCCAGACTCGGGTCAGAGCTTTCTTGGGCCTGACTGGGTACTATAGGAGGTTTGCCAAAGGATATGGATCCATAGTGACCCCTTTGAATGACTTAACTTCCAAAAGAATGCCAAAGAAAGTTCAGTGGACAGTCAGCTGTCAAAAGGCATTTGATGACCTGAAGCAGGCCATGTGCACTGCTCCCATTCTGCAAAGTCCTGACTACTCCAAACAATTCATTGTCCAAACAGATGCATCTGAGTTGGGGGTAGGGGCTGTGTTATCACAATTGAATGATGGTCAGGATCAGCCAGTAGCTTTTATTAGCAGAAGGCTGACCCCCAGAGAGAAACGTTAGTCAGCCATTGAGAGGGAAGCCTTTGCTGTGGTTTGGGTCTTGAAGAAGCTGAGGCCATACTTGTTTGGCACTCACTTCATTGTTCAGACAGACCACAAGCCCCTCTTATGGCTAAAACAGATGAAGGGTGAAAACCCCAAACTTTTGAGGTGGTCCATTTCCCTACAGGGGATGGACTATACAGTGGAACATAGACCTGGGAGTAACCATGCCAATGCAGATTGACTCTCCAGATATTTCCACTTAGAACATGAAGACTCAACTGGTCAAGGTTAGTTTAATGTCCTGACGTTTGGGGGGGTGGTTGTGTAGGAGAGTAGTAGGATCTGCTTCTTATAGTTACCCCCACTTTTTGCTGATGTTTCACTGTTTTCGACTTAGTCTGACTGGGATCCTGCTATTCAGGACCCCAGTCTATCTGCTTTCTCCTCTAAATTGATTGCATGTACTTTAGGTACACTCCAGATTGGATTCTGGGGTACCCTTATAAGTCCCTAGTATATGGTATACTATGTACCCAGGGCATAGGTACCCCAGAGGCCTCCCAGGGGCTGCAGCATGTATTATGCCACCCCAGAGAGGCCGTTCAAAATGACACAACAGGTCTGCTACTGCAGCCTGTGTAAGGTGGTGCATGCACCCCTTCCTTAGATATAGGTTCACTATATCTATCCTAATCACTGCACATATAAGCCTATCAGTCACCCCTATGGCAGGCCTTATCAATCCTGAAGGCAGGGTGCTGGGTTTTATGTGAGAGGGTGCCCATGCATGAGCAGAGCCCCTCTGCAGCCTTCGGAACCACTATTCCGGGGTGGTCTGTGATGCAGCCAACCATATACTCTTAAGTGCATTATAACCTCGCGGTAAATGCTAACTTTAAAACGGTTGCAAGGAATTATGTCGTGTTTGGTGTCAAACACCTTGGAATCATACCTCCACATCAGTAACTGGTGTGGGAGGTATGATTCCTCCCTCCTAGAGGGAGAAATATGACAGCACCGGTAGACCCGGTACCAGCTTCACAGAGCCCTGGCATCACAAAATGGATGCTGCCAGCCACAGACACGAGTCTGCCCTCCTGCTGCTGGACGAAACTCCGGCAGGGGAAGGCTTGACAATAGGTTTCCTGTCACAGGGAGGTGTGACCACCTCCCAGACAGGCTTTAGTGTATTAGGGCTGGGTGGGTGCACTCTCAGAGTGCTTTGATGTCTGCACTGGGGGCACATTTGGTGTCCCTATGCATAGTCCAGCTCAAACCTGTTGCAGGGGCTATCGGCCCCTGCTCTGGCGCGAAACTGGACAAAGGACATGGGTGTAGCCACCCCTCTGTCCTGACCCTCCCATAGGTGGGTCCCCAGAGTTTGTCCCACCCCTTCCTTGGGTATAAAGTAGGAACCCTGACTACAGGACTTTAGATATTACCTGGACTAAACTCTGCTACAGAAACCAAGTAACCTTCGACGATCTACGCTTTGCTGGATGACTGAAGAATCTCCCTTGGAGTAAAGGAGTTACTCCCCTGCAAGGCAGGCACCTCAACGCATCTGACTGATTTGCATCTACGCAGCTCCCGACGGACTCCGAAGATTTTGCAACACAGGAGGTGGGTGCCCAAGCTTCCCCGAGGCCGACTAGTGCTCTCAGCAAACCTGAGACCCGCAGCCCTCGTGGGGACCGTGCAACCCGAACCCCTGGACACCGTGCACATTTGCAGCAGCATATGCTTTTAGGCGATCCCTGAGGCTGTGCTTTGGGCTACTTGTAGTCCAAGCCCCAAGCAGTGTTTCCACCGAAGATTACTGGCCTACACTCCACGAGTGTTCCGTGGGCTGGTATTGTGTGATTCCTCTCGAGGTCCCTTCGCGATCCCTGGTCCGTTGACCTGTGGGTCCCTGAGAAGGCAACTTTAACTTTCAGCGGGCTTTCCTGGTTGCTCCAGACGTGCCCTGACTCTCCATAGCTTGGGGAGTCCCCAGGACCTTGCTGGTCCTCACCGAAGCATCTTTTCTCTGACCGCGTGGGTTGCAGTTGCCAAGGCTTGTTGGTCTCCAATCCGGAAATTGACCCCCCAGCACTCGACATCCTTCGTGGGACAGCTCGCCTGCGGAATCTGGTCGTCATCGACGTCTCCTGGTCCCCGTGGCTGCAGAGTCAAGCTTCACCTCTTCGCACCTGAAGCACCCGACATCGGTGGGCATTCGATTGCTCCGCTCCTGGTCACGTGAAGTGACCCAGACTTTGTCCCCTCTGCTTTCAGGTTCTTCTCATCTCCGATCCAGGCTTGGGTCACACCGGACACTTTTCTTCTCCACGGCAGCAGCACTTCTTCGCATCACGCCATTGAAAACGACGAGGGTTCCCGACACCACTTGACCCCTATGCACCCGGCTTCCCTGGGTTAGGTAACACGGGTACCTCGGTACTCACAAGGGTGCTGGCCTTAGAACCTTCTAAGTTTAACTGGGTTTGCTTGAAGTCCTCTCCGAAGTGTCCTTAAACTCTAAATTTCCAACCGCGACTTTCCCATAGAGTTGTACAGAGCTCGCGTCTGTGTTCCCACACTGCACCCGTCCTCCATGGGTCCCCTGTGTCACGACCTTGGGTGGTTCCTTGGGGTCCCAGCGATTCTACACGCTCTAGGCACTGTCTAGTCAAGTCGGGGTTGTTATACCACTTTCTTAATATATGGTTTGGTCTCCCCTGGAGCCCACTGTGTATTGTGCTATTTACTGTCGTTCTAGTACTGTAATATTGTGTGCCTTGTCCTCTAATCTCATAAAGAGGTTAGTAGAGAGTGTTTAGTAATAAATACATATATTTTATATATACCTGGTGTGTGGGTCTCCTTTCATTTGGTCATTCAAGAGGTTATATACTGGTAAAACAAGCTGCTTTACATTCCTTCAAGACTTAGCCTGAAGGCTGCTCTCCACAGCTACCACTAGGATAGCTTTCTATAAAGGTTGTCTTTAATCTAATCATCTGAAAGAGACACGTTAGTGACAGATTCCTTACCTTAGAATATCCCCAGGCGTCAGGCTGGATCCGGAAAGTTCTTGCGTAGCAGTACCTTTGCGCGTCGGTAGGCGGCGTCGTGCGGCTCCGCGTCCGTCGTCGGCGTCGTGATCGCCGGGATGACGTCGCGGGCAGTACTTAGACGCCGCCCCTGCGCGCTGACGTCAGTTCTTCTTTTTCCGCGCCAGCAAGCGCAGATCCGGGAAGAGCAGTGCCCTGGTCATTTTTTGACCATACTTTTTGGTGAATTTTTTCACTGTTTTTTCATCTTTCAAGGTGTCGTAGTCTGTTGCAGCGCGTACAATAAAAACTATCCTCCTCCCAGGTTACTTATAGGTCATCCAGGGGCAAACTATATTTCTCATATCCACATGACGATGGGGCCCATAAACATCGCCTAAACACACACACACTCCTGGATTTCCTTTTACACCTTTATGAAATTCTGTACTCCTAGGAGAAGCATGAGAACTAAATGGAGAACACCATTTTGTGTACCGCTGGAAGAGCAAGGATATCTATTTACCTTAATTTGTCACTTTCTTTTAATTATTTCTTAAGATATTCCTGCTCATTGTTTTGTCGATGAATCATTCATTTAAGAAATTAGTTCATAGTGATTAAGACCAGCTGAATCACAATCAACCAATTACTCATGTCACAATCATTTAGGAAAATAACCACTGAGTCATTTTGGGTTTAAAGAATCTTAAATTTTATATAATTTTAAAAGCATGGAAAAAATTTAATACTTTTCAATTATTCATTTTTAAATTCACAATTTTATTAAGCATAATCAATTTATTGCAGAAAGGAAATTTTGTCATGAAGCCAAAAACCTTAGTTACCTGCCTAGCTTCCTAATTTAGCCTAATGATTTCTAACCTAACTTTGGGATTAGAAATAGCCTGATTCTCATACTCAACTGTAAAGTTAAGACAGCAACAGCAACTTCAGCTCGTCAGCATCAGCTACCTGCAACCCGTCTCCTCTACTGCAACCACGACTCTCGAACTGCTTGGAACTCTGACTGGAATTCTCTGGAACTTCCCTGGAACTGACCTGGAACTGACCCCCTCCCACTAAGAGTAGGCCCTCTTATACCCCAATTCTAACTTTGCTAACTAACTGTTGCAACCTTAATATCACGCTTTTCTCTCATTGGTCCATACATGTCAGCTTATTCATTCTTTAATCAAGTTCTCTTGGATTCAAAGGTCCTTGGATCATTTCCTTTCCCATACACTTAAACATTTCCATCCGATTCGATCAGTCCATTTGTATCTTCTTTGGACACATTCAAGAACTCCGCAGTCATTGTCCTTTCTCTTGGGCTCCTTTCCCACGGACTCTCTCCTGATCATCACGGCACACTATCAGTTCAATTAGGTCACACCAGCCTTGACCATTTCTTGCATCCTAGCCTCTCAGAGACATCACGAGGCTCCAGATTTCTTCAATCTCATCCCGTACCACGTGTCCCCTTGCGCCTGCGCACATCTTCCCACTGGCGGCCATTTTATCTCGCCACTCGGTTCTACTTTAGAAGCACTAATTTGAGGCAAATAAAACATAATTAAAATAGAGAAAAATATCCCTTTCGTTTCCCTCCCGTCTACATACCCCAATTAGTTGTTACCTAGCAAAAAGCGACATTTAAACTGCTCCTTACTTACCATCACTATTGTTTTTGCAACAACACATTTTATTTCTATGAAGCACAAACATGCATTTATTTTATTTAGTACGCTTTTTATTCTTACGTTATGATTAGACACACGGACATTCATTAGTAGATTATTTAGCACGTACATTAGCATATTACCATTCCCACATATACAATGTTGATTAATACATTTAAACGAACATTTTTTAATTAATTAATTATATAATTTGTTAGGGGTTAAATTTTTTTATTTTTACTGCTCCATCAGGATGCCCGGCTTCAAGCGATGCGGCGCCTGTGCGCGGATGATGTCCGTCACCGACCCGCATTGGGAGTGTCTCTTCTGCCTCGGCCGAGGCCACGACACGGAGTCTTGTACCGACTGCCAGGCCCTCCACCCAAATCCTTTGCGAGAGCGGTCTCGAAAGCTCCTCGAGGCCCGGCATTCGGCTCCGCGAAGCCCCGGTCGCGTGAGAGGTCCAGGGGTCGATCGCGGAGTCCACACCGGTCGCCGGCGTCAAAGTCTTCTTCGTCCGGTAAGTCGAAACACAAAAAGTCCAAAAGCATCATCGCTCTAGGACTTCGCCTCGCCGGTCTCGCGACTCGGCTGAGGCCCCTCCCGGCACCGTCCCCGCGGCCCCGGACATGCCTGTGGAGTCGCCCCCGCCATACCCGCCCTTCCCGGGTTCGGGGGCGGATCCGGCCAAAGTGCAGGAATTCCTGTCGGCCATGGCCCGCCTCTTCGGGCCTTCAGGCCCCTCCGGTGCGCCTTCGGGCCCCGCGGGCCCTGATGGGGTTGCTCCGGCGTCGCCGACGGCTCCGGCCCCGGCATCGCCCGTGCCTCCAGCCTCGATCCCGGCTCCGGCTTCGGCCCCGGCCTCGATCCCGGCTCCACAACCCCCATCGACGCCTGTCGACCTGACGACACCTCCGCCGGCGCCGATGTCTCCGGTGCCGTTCTCGGCGCCGCCCTGGGCTCCGGGCGGCGTCGTCCCCCTGTTCCTTCCGGCTCCGGACATGGATCCGGACCGACGTCGCCGACGCCGGCTCCGGCGCCGATGGGACCTTGGGTCCCAACTGTCCCTCCTCCTCCTTATTTTGAACCAGAGGAGGACCAGTTGGACTGGGAGGGGTCTGATGACCCTCTGACACGACACTGTCAGTACGATCAGGACTGGACAGAGAGTCTAGGGAGGCCAGTGGTCTAGATACTTCCCTGACACTGGCATGCTGTCTCCTCCCGTGGCTACGGAGGAGGGAGCCAATTTTGGTACGGTGTTGCGTAGGGCGGCTGGGGCCTTACGTCTCCAACTTCCTACTTTGACGGTCAAGCCTAACATCTTGACAGAGGTGCTTCAGCCGGCAGCCTCCTCTGCGGAGACTGTGCTGCCGTTTAACGACGCCCTCACTGACGTTCTTTTGGGTGCCTGGTCCAAGCCCAACACAGGGGCTCCTGTGGATCGGAACGTGTCACGACGCCATCGCCCAGCTCCGGGCGACCCCTGTTTCTCTCTGTCCACCCCACTCCTGAGAGCTTGGTTGTCCAAGCCTCCGCTTCCCAAACCGCCTTCCCTACCGCTCCTCCGGATAGGGAATCCAAACGCCTGGATCAGTTTGGGAAGAAGGGTTTTTCTTCCTCCAGTGCTGGCTTGCGGTCCGTTAACACCGCTTGTCTTTTGGGTCGATATACCCACTCCCTGTGGGATTCGGTGGCGGATGTTTTGCCCCAGTGTCCTGAGGAGGTCCAGACACTGCTTTCCCGCGCCATTGCGGAAGGAAGGGATGCGGCTAAATACACGATACGTTGTGGCCTTGACACCGCCGACTCGCTGGGCAGGTCTATTGCAACGACGGTGGCGCTCAGACGTCACGCCTGGCTGAGAACCACTGGTTTTTCAGGGGATGTCCAGAATACTCTCATGGACATGCCCTTTGATGGAGTCGGTCTTTTTGGGTCCGAAGCAGACCATGCGTTGGAGCGCTTTAAGGACTCACGGGCTACTGCCAAGTCCCTGGGCCTTTCTGCTACACGCCCTCCGCTGACTTCTGCTTTTCGCCCCTATCGTGGCCACGGTAGGGCGCCCCTTCACGTCAGCAGCCCAGCCACCGGCCCGCGCAGCAGGCGTCTTCGCGTGGCCGAGGACGTGGATTCCGCCGTGGCGGATCGGGCAACCAGCGTGCGGGTCAGGCCACCACCTCCAACCCGTCCGCGGCCTCCAAGCCCTCCTAGTCCCTCCTTTCAGGTGCACAGCACGCCAGTAGGGAGCAGGGTCCGCCATCACCTTCCCCACTGGGCTACCATCACCTCGGACAGGTGGGTCTTGGACATTGTCCGAAGGGGCTACTCCCTCCCTTCGAGACCACCCCCAGCCATGCCACCTCAATTCCACCGCATGTCAGGGGATCACTTGGTGCTTCTACAGAAGGAAGTCGCGGCCCTCTTGACCAAGAGGGCCATCGAAGCGTGTTCCGACCCCAGAAGTAGGGCGTGGTTGCTACTCCCACTACTTTCTGGTGCCCAAAAGGACAAGGAGGACATGCGTCCTATCTTGGACCTCCGGAACGTCAATCGCTTCCTCCGGAAGAAGTTCAAGATGCTCACCCTAGCTCAGGTCTTGACTGCCCTCGACCCTGGAGACTGGTTGGTAGCGTTGGACTTGCAGGACGCATATTTCCACATCCCCGTCCTGCCGGCCCACCGGCGTTGCCTTCGGTTCACGGTAGGCCCCGAGCATTTTCAGTTCACCGTGCTCCCCTTTGGCCTTACCAGTGCCCCTCGGGTGTTCACGAAAGTGATGGCGGTGGTCGCAGCTCATCTGCGCCGGGCAGGGGTTTCAGTCTTCCCCTACCTCGACGACTGGCTGCTGAAGGCGGGCTCGTCCCAGGCAGTCGTCTCCCACCTCCAGACTACGGCCGAACTCCTGCACTCGCTGGGGTTCTCCATCAATGTGCCGAAGTCGCATCTGATTCCTTCTCCACAGCTCCTTTCATCGGAGCGGTTCTGGACACGACGCAGTTTCGGGCCTATCCTCCCGAACGGCGAGTCCGGGATATTCAGGCTATGATTCCGATCTTTCAGCCTTTATCCTGGGTTTCGGTACGGATGACCCTGAGGCTGCTGGGCCTCATGGCCTCCTGCATCCTGCTGGTCAATCATGCCAGATGGCATATGCGGGCTCTGCAGTGGGACCTGAAGTTCCAGTGGGCGCAGCACCAGGGCAACCTGTCCGATCACGTCCAGATCTCGGAGGGGACTGCAAGACAGTTGCAGTGGTGGCTCTCGAAACGGCAATGGGTCATGGGCAGATCCCTCTCCCTTCCCCAGCCAGAGCACACAGTTGTGACGGACGCGTCCCTTCTGGGATGGGGCGGTCACATGGGAGAGGCGGAGATCAGAGGCCTCTGGTCTCCGGGCGGAGTCCCGGCTCCATATCAACCTTCTGGAGCTCCGGGCGATCCGACTTGCACTCAAGGCATTCCTTCCCTCTGTCAAAGGGAAGGTAGTGCAGGTGTTCACAGACAACACCACCGCCATGTGGTACTGCAACAAACAGGGCGGGGTGGGGTCTTGGACCCTTTGTCAGGAGGCTCTGCGCCTCTGGATATGGCTGGAACATCAGGGCATGTTCCTGATGGTTCAACACCTGGCAGGTTCCCTGAACGCCAGGGCGGACGAACCTCAGCCGCAGGTGCATGATGGATCACGAATGGCGTCTTCACTCGGAAGTGGCGCAAGGACTCTTTCTACAATGGGGAGAGCCTTGGTTAGATCTATTCGCCACCGAAGAGAACGCGCAATGTCATCAGTTCTGCGCGTTGGAATTTCCAAGGCGGCACTCGCTCGGAGACGCTTTCGTCACGAGTGGAGTTGCGGTCTGTTGTACGCCTTTCCGCCTATACCACTTCTACCCAGAGTGTTGAAGAAGATTCGGCACGACCGGGCCCAAGTCATTCTTGTGGCTCCGGACTGGGCTCGAAGAGTTTGGTATCCCGAGCTACTCAATATGAGCGTAGATCCCCGATCCGTCTGCTTCTTCGGGAGGATCTTCTGTCGCAGCAGCAGGGGACGGTCCTCCACCCGAACCTGTCCAGTCTACACCTGCTTGCGTGGAGATTGAGCGGCGGCAGTTGATTCCTTTCGACTTGCCTCCCGAAGTTTGTGATGTGATTCTGGCAGCCAGGCGTCCCTCCACTAAGGTGGTATACGCCTGCAGGTGGAACAAATTTGTGGCATGGTGCACAGCAAAGGCTGTGAATCCCTTTCTGCCCCTCTTTCTGAGGTCCTTCTGTTCCTTCTCTCTCTGGCCCAACAGGGTTCTGCCCTGGGTACCATCAAGGGTTATCTTTGTGCTATCTCGGCCTTCCTCAGGCTCCCTGATCAGCCCTCCTTTTCAAGTCCCCTGTTGTTAACAGGTTCTTAAAAGGCATTACTCACCTCTTTCCTCCTGTTCCGTTTGTGATGCCTCAGTGGGACTTGAACTTGGTTCTTACCTTTTTAATGTGCGCTCCCTTTGAGCTCTCTACATAACTGTCCTCTTCGTCTTCTGACTCTGAAGACAGCCTTTCTGGTGGCCATCACCTCCGCTCGGCGGGTGAGTGAGCTCCAGGCTCTATCTTGCAAACCTCCTTTCTGTCTGTTCATCCAGACAAGGTTGTTCTTCGGACACGTCCGTCCTTCTTGCCAAAGGTGGTTACTGCTTTCCATATTGGGCAGACCATCACTTTGCCCACCTTCTTTCCGCCTCCGCATCCTTCCAGAGAGGAAGAGAGGCTCCACCGTCTGGACCCCAAACGTGCGCTCTCCTTCTATATTGACCGCACAAAACACTTCCGGGTGGATGACCAGCTCTTTGTTGGCTACGTGGGCGCCAAAAGGTCGGGCGGTGCACAAGAGGACCATCTCCCGCTGGGTTACCTTGTGCATCAAGACCTGCTATTCTTTGGCGAAGAAGGAGCCTCCTGTTGGGCTGCGTGCCCATTCCACAAGGGCAACGGCTGCTACCACGGCCTTGGGCCGCGGTGTTCCGCTGCCGGTTATTTGTCAGGCAGCTACGTGGGCCTCGCTGCACACGTTTACAAAGCATTACTGCCTTGACAGTCAGGTCCGGAGGGACGGCTTCTTTGGCCGTTCTGTCCTCCAGGACTTCCTTGTCTGATCTTTGTTCGCAGACCCACCACCGGGGTTGGTATTGCTGGGGTATCTATTCTAAGGTAAGGAATCTGTCACTAACGTGTCTCTTTCAGATGCACAAGTTACTAACTTGTGTAACGATATATCTGTAAGAGACAGTAGTTAGTGACAGATTCCTTACCGCCCACCCATCCTCCCCGCTCTGCGAACTGATTTCTAGGGTTAAGGACATCCCTTTCAGGGCCCTAGTATTTTTCAGACACCTATGTCAGCTTCTTGCATGGCTCTGCGTTCCTGGCGCGGAAAGTCGTGTACAGAACTGACGTCAGCGCCGCAGGGGCGACGTCTAAGTACTGCCCGCGACGTCATCCCGGCGATCACGACGCCGACGACGGACGCGGAGCCGCACGACGCCGCCTACCGACGCGCGAAGGGTACTGCTACGCAAAAACTTTTCCGGATCCAGCCTGACGCCTGGGGATATTCTAAGGTAAGGAATCTGTCACTAACTACTGTCTCTTACAGATATATCGTTACACAAGTTAGTAACTTGTGCATCAATAAGGGTCGTTTTAGTGGACAGCATATACCAGGCCAACTTCTCACAACCGGCACAGCCTTCAGGCAAATAAGCCCTGTACTGCGTCAAATCCTTCTCCCTTGACTTTGCGAATATCTCAAGTAGTGCTATCTTCTTCCCCAGCGTGATCTGTATCACCTACCGCTTACTCCTCTGCATCTCAGGAGTCCTGTGAATGAGTTTTACAGATTGATGACACAATATCACTTCATCCGTTGAGCACAGTAATAGCTGCTGAAGATCCATTTTAAACACACTTGGAACCCTTAGTTATTTCACCAGTTTGGAGGGTATCGAAGAAAACATCCATGTCTTCAATTAGAAAATGGAAACCTTCCTCACCAATTCAATCAACATCACCTAGAACTCCCTCAAATAAAAGAAAAAGATTTTATTCTTGATCTAGTCAAGGCCACAGTACACTGACTCTTCCCATGCCACCTATACTCCAACTTCGACAGCACAGTCACCATCTAGAGGATCAGCTGTGGACGATATTCTTCCATTTCAAGAAGCTTGAATAAGCGGTAGCACAAAATTAAACATTACTCTAGACTCTCCTCAACCAGCAGTGTCTGTTATTCTTGAAACTCTTCAACCAGGGGCAACTCTGAGACCTCTTTTGCCTCTTGTACCGGGTCTGTTGGACATTGTGGAAGAAAGGTTTTTTAATCTGGCACCTTTTAAGGCTGCTACTCCACGATGTCTAAAAAAGTACAAGCCCCCTCAACAATACCCTGATTTTTTGTAAATTGACCCAAAACCTGGTTCTATCATACTTACAGCGGTCAGACGGAGGCATGCCTCAGCTCCTGAATCCACAGCTTCTCCTGACAGAGAGCAAAGGAATGGACACCACAGGAAAAAAGATATGCAGCACAGCTTCCACTCATCTAAAGAATGCCAATACAGCAGCCCTCCTTGGAAGATACCCTGGGAGATATGTGACAGTTTGAAATCTTTTGTTTCTCATTTACCATTTCATAGACCGCAAGATTTTTGAAAGATGGTTAAATAATCCTCTTAAATCTCTAATCAATCCATCGGTGTTGTAGTAGATTCTGTAGAGCTCCCAGCAACAGCATATTTTCATGGAATTTCTTTGAGGCGGTCATCATGGCTCCATATGTCCTCTTTAAAATCTGAGGCTCAAAGAAAGATGGCAGATTTACCTTTCTCAACTGCATCATTTTTCGGACAACATACTGAAGAGGAGTTTTCAGGATGATAAATTAGGCAGAAACACTAAAGGTGTTGGATTTGAGGAACAGAAAACATTTTTCAAACAGCAATACAAATCAAGGGCTAGGTGGCATTACTATCGGAGAGTTCACACCCCAAGATAGACAGACCAGCTTCAAAAGCAACAGAGGCACTACCAAAGGAAGCATCAGAAAAGGAAAACCACTCCACCAAAATCCTCCCGCTTCAAAGGAAAAAATTCCTCAAGTAACAGCGAACAATGAAGATTTGACCCTCAAACCCCGCCCCCTCCACCTTTACAGATCCCCACTCCTGTCGAGGGAGCAGTGACACAATTTCCAGAAGAGTGTAAAACAGAACTACAGACAAATGGGTCCTAACCTCATGCTAAATGGCTACGCAATTTGATTAAAACATTTTCTTTCTCCTGTTCCACCAAAACCTCTGTCGAACTGTCATCTGTCCAATCTACAAGACAAAACACTCCTATCTGAAAGAAGCACATAGTGATAGATTCCTTACCTTAGAATATCCCCAGGCGTCAGACTGGATCCGGAAAGTTTTCGTCAGCAGTACCCCTGCGCGTCGGTAGGTGGCGTCGTGCGGCTCCGCGTCCGTCGTTGGCGTCGTGGTCGCCGAGATGACGTCGCGGGCGCTACTTAGACGCCGCCCATGCGCGCTGACGTCAGTTCTTTCTTTTTCCTCACCAGCAAGCGCAGATCCGGGAAGAGCAGAAACCCCCAGTCAATTTTTGACTGACTTTTTGAGGCTTTTTGTCTCTATTTTTTCATCGAGTCTTCGACTCCTGGTGCAGTTAGGATGCCCGGTTTTAAGTCCTGCGGGGATTGTCACCGCATGATGTCGGTGACGGACCCGCACCGTGTGTGTCTTTTCTGCCTGGGGCGCGACCACGACCCCAAGTCGTGCCCCGACTGCCGGGCCATGGCGCCGAAGACTTTGCGGGAGCGGTCCCGAAAGTTGCTGGAAGCCCGGCAGTCGGCTCCGCGCCGTAAGAGGGAGGTCGAGGGACCGTGCGCGGAGTCATCACCACCGATCTTCGGGATCCAAGTCTTTGCACTCGGGGTCAGGTAAGACGAAGCACAAGAAGTCGAAGAAACGCCATCGTTCTCCGACTTCCCCTCGCCGGTCGCGCGACGCGGCTGAGGGTGCGGGTGGTGCCTCCCCAGCGGCTCCGGCGGAGCCTACGTAGTTGCCGCCCGACTACCCGCCCTTCCCGGGGTCGTCGGCGACTCCGGCCCGAATACAGGAATTCCTGTCGCCCATGGCTCGCCTCTTTGGGCCGTCGGGTCCCGCTGGTGCGCCTTCGGGCCCCGCAGTCCCGGCTGGGTGTCCTCGCCTTTCCACGCCGGCGGCTCCGGCGTCGCTGTCGGCTCCGGCCTCGTCGCCGCAGGACACCCTTGGATCCAGGCCTGGATCCCGGTCGACGCCGGTTGACCTTGTCACACCTCCACCGACGTCGACTCCACCGGCACCAGTTCTGACGCCGCCCGCACCTCGGGACGACGTCGACCTCCGTTTCAGCCCCGAAGTGGACGCGGCGTTGGCCCGGCGTCGATCGATGCCGTTCTCGACGTTGCTCGGGGATTTTTATCCCCATGTCCCTGCTCCTTATTTTAGACCTGTTGAACAGCCTGAGGAGCAAGGGGAGGACTGGGAGGGGTCTGAGGACCCTCTCGCAGCTGCTTGCGAGTCTGAACAGGACTGGGATGAGGAATTGGGGGACGCCAGTGGTCTGGATACCTCACCAGACCTTGGCATGTTGTCTCCTCCTACCGTGGCTACGGAGGAAGGCGCTAGTTATGCTGTGGTGTTGCGTAGGGCGGCCGAGGCCCTACACCTCGAGCTCCCTACTATGGCCGTCAGGACTAACCTCCTGACAGAGGTGCTATAGCCAGCAGCTACTTCTGCGGAGCCGCTGCTTCCATTCAATGAAGCCCTTTCTGACGTTCTTTTGGGCACTTGGTCCAGGCCCACCAGAGGGGCTCCTGTGGATAGGAACGTGGCCCGACGCCATCGCCCGGCTCCGGGTGACCCCATTTTCCTCTCCCAACATCCCACCCCGAGAGCTTGGTTGTCTAAGCCTCTGCTTACCCAACCGCCTTCCCTTCCGCCCCACTGGATAGGGAATCCAAGAAGCTGGATCAATTTGGTAAAAAGATTTTTTCTTCCACCAGCTCTGCGCTGCGGTCCGTGAACATCGCATGCCTCTTGGGCCGTTATTCCCACTCTCTGTGGGATACGGTGGCGAACGTGCTGCCCCAGTGTCCGGAGGAGGCCCGGCCAGCTCTCTCCCAGGCTGTTGCAGAGGGGAGAGACGCAGCAAAGTTCATGATTCGTTGTGGACTAGACACCACCGACTCACTGGGCAGGTCGATTGCAATGACGGTGGCGGTTCGCCGTCACGCCTGGTTGAGGACCACTGGATTTTCGGGGGATGTCCAAAACACCCTTATGGACATGCCCTTTGATGGCCGTCGCCTCTTCGGCGACAAAGCGGACAGCGCGTTGGAGAGGTTTAAGGACTCACGGGCTACGGCCAAGTCCTTGGGACTCTCCGCAGTCCGCCCTCCTCCGCCTTCCGCTTTTCGCTCCTTTAGTGGCACAGGAAGGAGTGCCCCGCAGCGTTCGCAACAGAGCCACAGGCCTGCGCAGCAACAGTCCCAGCGCGGACGCGGGTTCCGCCGTGGCGGATCAAGGGGCCAGCGGGCGGGTCAGTCCACCACTACCCCGGCCACCACTGCCTCCAAACCTTACTAGTCCGAACTTTCAGGCCCATCAAACGCCAGTGGGCGGCAGGCTTCGCCATCACCTCCCCCACTGGCGCACCATCACTTTGGACAGGTGGGTTTTAGAGATAGTCCGGAGGGGCTACTCCCTCCCCTTCGAGACTACCCCTCCAGCCATGCCACCTCAGTACCACCGCATGTCGGGGGATCACTTGGCGCTTCTGCAGCAGGAAGTTGCGGCCCTCTTGGCCAAGGGGGCCATCGAGCGCGTTCCGACGCCAGAAGTAGGTCGTGGTTGCTATTCCCACTACTTTCTGGTGCCCAAGAAGGACAAAGGCCTGCGTCCTATCTTAGACCTCTGGAACGTCAATCGCTTCCTCCGCAAAGAGAAGTTCAAGATGCTCACTCTGGTTCAGGTCTTGTCTGCTCTCGAACCACAAGACTGGATGGTAGCGCTAGACTTGCAGGATGCCTTTTTCCACATCCCCGTCCTGCAAGCCCACCGGCGTTACCTACGGTTCACGGTGGGCCACGAGCACTTTCAGTTCACCGTGCTCCCTTTTGGCCTTACCAGCGCCCCTCGGGTGTTCACCAAGGTGATGGCGGTGGTCGCAGCTCATCTGCGCAGATCAGGGGTTTCAGTCTTCCCCTATCTGGACGACTGGTTGTTGAAGGCGGGCTCGCCCCAGTCAGTCGTCTCCCACCTCCAGACTACGGCCGACCTCCTGCACTTGCTGGGGTTCTCCATCAACGTGCCGAAGTCGCACCTCATTCCCTCTCAGAAGCTCCTCTTTATCGGAGCGGTTCTGGACACGGCGCAGTTTCTGGTCTAGCCTCCCGAACAGCGAGTCCCGGATATTCGGGCTCTGATTCCCATCTTTCAGCCCTTGTCCCGAGTTTCGGTCAGAATGACTCTGAGGCTGCTGGGCCTCATGGCCTCCTGCGTCTTGCTGATCGATCATGCCAGATGGCATATGCGGGCTCTGCAGTGGGACCTGAAGTTCCAGAGGGCGCAGCATCAGGTGAACCTGTCCGATCACGTCCAGATCTCGGAGGGCACTTCACGACAGTTGCAGTGGTGGCTCACGAACCGGCATTGGGTCGACGGCAGATCCCTCTCCCTTCCCCAACCGGAGTTTACAGTGGTGACGGATGCGTCCCTCCTGGGATGGGGCGGCCACATGGGAGAGGCGGAGATCAGAGGCCTCTGGTCACCGGCGGAGTCCCGGCTCCATATCAACCTTTGGAGCTTCGGGCGATCCGGCTTGCACTGAAGGCATTCCTTCCCTCTGTCAAGGGGAGAGTAGTGCAGGTGTTCACAGACAACACCACCGCCATGTGGTACTGCAACAAACAAGGCGGGGTGGGGTCGTGGACCCTCTGTCAGGAGGCTCTGCGCCTCTGGACGTGGATGGAACATCAGGGCATGTCCCTGGTGGTTCAACACCTGGCAGGTTCTCTGAACGCCAGGGCGGACGAACTCAGCCGCAGGTGCATGCTCGATCACGAATGACGTCTTCACTCGGAGGTGGTGCAAGGTCTCTTTCAGCAGTGGGGAGAGCCTTGGTTAGATCTATTCGCCACCGAAGAGAATGCGCAATGTCATCAGTTCGGCGCGTTGGACTTTCCAAGGCGGCACTTGCTCGGCGACGCTTTTCGTCGCGAGTGGATTGCGGTCTGTTGTACGCCTTTCCGCCTATAACTGCCCAGAGTGCTGAAGAAGATCAGGCGCGACCGGGCACAAGTCGTCCTTGTGGCTCCGGACTGGGCTCGAAGAGTATGGTATCCCGAGCTACTCAGTATGAGCATCGATCCTCCGATCAGACTGCCTCTTTGGGAGGATCTTCTGTCGCAGCAGCAGGGGACGGTCCTCCACCCGAACCTGTCCAGCCTCCACCACTTTGCGTGGAGATTGAGCGGCGGCAGTTGATTCCTTTCGGCTTGCCTCCTGAAGTTTGTGATGTCATTCTGGCAGCCAGGTGTCCCTCTACTAAAGTGGTATACGCCTGCAGGTGGAACAAGTTTGTGGCATGGTGCACAGCAAAGGCTGTGGATCCCCTTTCTGCCCCTCTTTCTGAGGTCCTACTGTTCCTTCTCTCTTTGGCCCGGCAGGGCTCTGCTCTGGGCACTATCAAGGGGCTACCTTTCTGCAATTTCGGCCTTTCTCAGGCTACCTGATCAGCCCTCTCGCTTCAAGTCCCCTGTTGTAAATAGATTTCTCAAAGGCATTACACACCTTTTTCCTCCTATTCCTTTCGTGATGCCTCAGTGGGACTTAAATCTGGTTCTTACATACTTGATGTGCGCTCCCTTTGAGCCTCTTCACAACTGTCCTCTTCGTCTCTTGACATTGAAGACTGCCTTCCTGGTGGCCATCACCTCCGCTAGGCGGGTGAGTGAGCTCCAGGCTCTTTCTTGTAAGCCTCCTTTTCTTTCAGTCCATCCGGAAAAGGTGGTGCTCAGGCCCCGTCCTTCCTTTTTGCCAAAGGTGGTTACGGCCTTTCACATTGGGCAGACTATTACCTTGCCCACCTTCTTTCCGCCTCCGCATCCTTCCAGAGAGGAAGAGAGGCTCCACCGTCTGGACTAAAAACGTGCGCTCTCATTTTATCTCAACTGCACACAGCAGTTCCGGGTGGATGACCAGCTCTTTGTTGGCTACGTTGGCACCAAGAAAGGTCGGGCGGTACATAAGAGAACCATCTCCCGCTGGGTTGTCTTATGTATCAAAGCCTGATACTCTTTGGCTAAAAAAGAACCTCCGGTGGGGCTGCGTGCTCATTCCACCAGAGCTACTGCAGCCACTACTGCATTGGGACATGGTGTCCCCCTGCAAGACATCTGTCAGGCAGCCACGTGGGCCTCGTTGCACACGTTTACCAAGCATTATTGCCTGGACAGCCAAGTCCGGAGAGACAGCTTCTTCGGCCGTTCTGTTCTCCGCGACTTTCTGGTGTGATCTTAGTTCGCAGACCCACCACCGGGGTTGGTATTGCTGGGGTATCTATTCTAAGGTAAGGAATCTATCACTATGTGTATGTTTCAGATGAACAAGTTACTTACCTTCGGTAACGATATATCTGTAAGAAACATTAGTAGTGATAGATTCCTTACCGCCCCACCCATACTCCCTGTTCTGCAAACTGATTTCTAGGGTTAAGGTCATCCCTTTCAGGGCCCTAGTTTCTATGCACTAGTGGTCAGTATCTTGCATTGCTCTGCGTTCCTGGCGCAGAAAGTTGTGTACAGAACTGACGTCAGCGCACGTGGGCGGCGTCTAAGTAGCGCCCGCGACGTCATCTCGGCGACCACGACGCCAACGACGGACGCGCAGCCGCACGACGCCACCTACCGACACGCAGGGGTACTGCTGACGAAAACTTTCCGGATCCAGTCTGACGCCTGGGGATATTCTGAGGTAAGGAATCTATCACTACTAATGTTTCTTACAGATATATCGTTACCGAAGGTAAGTAACTTGTTCTTTACTACAAAAACAAGCAAAAGAAAAAGTTCAATCAAATCAACTCAATATAGGACTCAAGTTATTTTCTGATTATGAAGAAATGTCACCCAATCAATTTCGACCGATCTTTGGTTTGTCAACAAGTTTATCACCAAGGAAAGATTCAGGATATTGGCTCGTCGTCAAATCTACCCAAACATAAGGAGAGACAATTGGATATGTCCAATAGATTTGTAGGACGCATATTTTCACATTCCAGTTTCCCATCCTCACAGAACTAATCTCAGATTCCTAGTAGGGAACAAACGCTATCAGTATGCTGTACTTCCCTTCGGTCTGAAATCAGCTCCTCGAACCTTTTCAAAATGCATGGCAGTAGTCACAGCTCATCTGAGAAGGAAAAAGGACTATCTTAAAGATCAGTGGTCGCAAAAAGGAGGAGACTTGAAAGACTACATTTGTTTGACAGGCGCCGCTCGACAATCTATGGCTTGGTGGTCCAAACCTCAAAATTTGCAATTCGGAGTTCCGTTTCTGAAAGGACTTCTGACACATACAGTAGTTACAGATGCTTCCCTGTCACGATAGGAAGCACATATGTACCACTTAACAATTCAAGGCCTATGGTCATACAATGAGAAGTCCTATCATAAAAATCTTTTAGAACTGAAAACAATGCATCTAGCACTCATAGCCTTCCTACCATTGCTCTCCTCCACAGACATTTTGATTCAAACAAACAATACCACAATGATGTATTACATCAACAAACAAAGCGGAACAAAATCAAGACAATTATCAGTGCAGGCGCCTTACAATGTGGCATTGGGAATTAGTGAGGGGATTGACACAGATTTTTATATCCCAGGAATTCCAAAGGTGGAGGCAGATTTTCTCAGTCGTGATCACAAAGAGAACCGCAAATAGGTTCTCAACGACAAAGTGATACAAGAAATTTTTGTAGAAAGGGGTAACCCAACATTAGATTTGTTTGTCGTGGCACAAAACAAAAAATGCTGCGACTTTGCATCCAGAGCTACAGTTAGTGGGCAGTGTTATTTTGATCAATTGGTCAACTCCATTTGTCTACGCTTTTCCACCGATACCATTAATACCACTAGTGATTTGAACCTGAAGATGATACTGATAGCACTGGCTGGCTGGGACAATGGTGTGGTACACAGAGCTTCTACAGCTGTCACAGAGCTTCTACAGCTGTCCCTGAGACACCACAAACTCCCTTTCATGTAGGGCAATCCATAACCCTGTCTGCAGTCTTTGATCCCTCTCACCCTTTAAAAGAGGAGGACAGGCTCCATTGGCTGGACCCTAAAAGGGCTTTATGCTTGTTCATTTATCATACCAAGGAACAGTGTGTGGATGATCAGCTTTTTGTGGGGTTCTCCAGGGCGAAGCCTGGGATGGCTGCGCAGAAGAGGACCCTGTCAAGGTGGATAGTCTTATGCATCAAGATCTGCTATGCACTGGCGAAGTAGCAGCTCCGGAATGTCTGAGAGCCCCTTCCACCAGAGTTAAGGCTGCTGCCACTGTGTTGGCTCACAGAGTACCTATCATTGATATCTGCCAGGCTGCGACATGGGTGTTAGTACATACATTCACAAAGCAATTTTGCCTTGACGGCCATGTCCAGCGGGAAGGACACTTTGCCCACTCGATGCTTCAGGACTTTTTCGTCTAAGTCCACTCAATAGTCCGTCCCCCTGGAGAGGTACTTCTGTGGTATCTATTCTAAGGTGAGGAATTTGTGGTTAGAATTATCCATCAGAAGAACAGGTTACTTACCTCTAGTTAATACTCTTTCTGGTTCATACTCCTAACTAACCGCAAACACTTCCCCCACTTCTCCATTCTGTGGATTGGCCTCTTTTTAACATCTAAAAGGTCCCAAGTAAGAGATCAGCACACTGTTACCAAGAATTGTTAACGCTCCATTTCTGAGAGCGCAGAAAGAGAAAATAATAAACTGACAAGAGCATGTAGGGGTGTCACCTATATGAGGCTCTGAACTGTCTCTTCTGGGGCGGTAGGTATGGAGCCAACGTAGAGCCTTACGGTGTGTGGGAGCACTGCTTTAGAAAGTTTCCAGATCCAGTCTGGTGCCAGTAGATGAAGTATCCACCAGAAAAAGTGATACGGAATGTAGGTAATTTGTTTTTTTAGCTAGAGTACAGCTTCCCTTCTTCTTGCTCCCATCTTTCTTACTACTCTAGTCAGGGCTAATGATTGATTAATGATGTACCTTGGGAGAAGAAGGAACATTTATTTACCTGTAATTCTAGTTCCCCTCAAGGGAGGACTCTTCATTGAAGTCATTCGCACCCTGCCATCCTTTCCACGGAGCAGTGTGAAAGAAAGAGGAAGTTAGAAGATATTGATTTCAACATAAAATCCCAATTATCCATTAAATGCAGACAGACCATACAGTCACTGATAAGGCATAAGTAACATTTCGGTCTTTCTGCTTTCAGTGCTGTTGTACACTATTTTCTTCTTCCCTTTTTGTGCTCTGATTATTTCTGTTTTGTTCTTTCTTAAATCTCTTATCTCTCTGAATCTTCATTTTCATTGTCCTGGAAAAGTCTTCCTCCTCTGCTCCTCTAGACTCTTTTCTTAATCCCCACTATTCACCCTCTACGCCATACCATTATCTTCTGTTATCCATTCATTTGGTTTTCATGCACATTTATGTAGATGATACTGAAATGTAATTTTCATTTCCTGCTATTACTGATTCTCTTTAGGCTTGGTTGTCATTCTCTCGATTGAATCCTGGATGGCTGATAATTTTTCTTTTAACTCTTTCTAGAATGTAAAATATTTCTCTTTCCCATTCCTTTTGCATTTCATTGTGAAATTACTGCATTGTGTTAGCTTGTTTTAGACATCACTTCAAAGAGTTACGTCTTTTGGCAGAATGATCAGTAGGCATCCCCTGTGGAGCACTCTCAAAGTCAGTATCTAGATTATCCCAAAAGCACTTCTGTTGATTCCCATGTTGAATATTATATCGGTAAACATTGTTTACCACGAAAGGTTTTTCCCGCAGGGAATTACAACGCGCTCGTTACAATGACCGCGTTGTAACCACGCATACCATTACTCCGCAAGTCGGAACAACGACTTGTGGAGGGGGCAGAAGGTGTAGATTTAAAATCCAACACCTTCCCTACTTTCCGCACAGACTGGAGTTCGAATAGTAAATTATACTATTCCAACATCTAGCGCCCCCCCCCCCCCGCAAGTCATTGTTACGACTTGCGGGGTAATGGTATGCCTGGTTACAACGCGGTCGTTGTAACGAAAGCGTTGTAATTCCCTGCAGGGATAAGTAATGCGTTAAAAAGAGGTATATTCATTATATCAGTCTGAACTGCTGCACAGGTGTCCATGGTCCTGAAATTCTACAGAATCACATTTTCTTTTTGATTCCTGTGAAGGATTGCAATCAGTGTATTTTAGGAACAGTAATTTATCAACAGCGTATTGATTGTGAACAGTACAGCAAGCAAGAGTAGGTTTTGAAGGTTCAACTTATTGGCAGTTTGTGTTCTAAATATTTGTGCCCTCTTCGAGATGTTATTACTGTGCTATTCTTTTTTGAAAGTATTAACCCTAGCTGGGTGTGCTGTTGAAAGTGGTTGTAATGATGTTGTTATACCTTATTTATTCTCAACCTTTACACCACCACCCTTGACAATAGTAAAGAGTCGAAGAGGCTTTAGGAGTCCAGCATTCCATCAGAGGATCAGAATTCTGTATTATGGTCGGTAGGGAAAACTTGCAGTTGCAACTTTAATTCTGCGAAGTAGTCCCTATAGATAGAAGTATCGGGTGACATTCACCAACAAAATCTCATCAATCCCATGCTCTATGTCAGAGAAGAAAAATACAGCTCGCCTTCAGTGTCTGCTAGTCTGAGAAAGGGGATAAACAACAGGGCCACTCTCTGACGTTGTACGTTATCCAGCTTCCTCTCATCCAGATTGCTATCCTGAGCACTTCATTCCGCATACTAATCCTGCACTCTACATCCACTACGCTTCTTGGAACTGCTCTCTTCTTTCCCAAACTTACACCACTTTCAGTCCAAGGCCTCACCCTCCTCTCTTGCTCGTCCCAACCTGAACTGCCATTGGTTTGACTTAGGCCTCTTACTTCCATAACCTCTCTTGCTTTTTGTCTGGGACTCTTCTACACCCAGTCTCCCAGGCCCTATTCCCATCTGTGTGCCAAATGCTGAAGACCAGTAACGGGGCGTTCATTGTTTTGGGAATATGAACACTTACACCCTGAAATACAGATAGAAAGTAAGTCATCCTTCCTGAGCAGCCAATCGGAGGCCCTCTCCGGTGGATCTTGTTTTTGACCCACATTCATGGCCTATTCCCCTAATCGGACAGGACCCATAGACCATTCAGTTTGCTAACCCATAACCTATGTCCACTCATCACATTTTTGCAACCCTGCCATGACATGCAAGTATGACAATCTCCTTCTCTCACTCGATGAAGGTCAGCAAGTGAACCTAACCCTCCTTAACTCAACCTTTAAGCTGCTTATAAAACTTTGGATATTAACATAGTACTGCAGAGACTAAAATAATGGATGGGTATGTATGGGTCAGCATTTGAGTGGATATGCTCTTTCATACTGAATTAGAGCAAAAAAAGTATGTGTTAAGTCCACATGATCACCGGTAGGGATCCCTCCTGCTTTCACTATTGTTCAAATATCTATGTGCGCCTATTGTTAGGACAAACGATGAGTGGCAAAGCTTGGCCAAAACCACCAGCTGCCTAGACCACTTAATCCTTGGGATGAAACATCACTTTTTCACCCTGAATAGACCGAAAACTGAGACCCTAGTCCTGATGAGTAGACCCCAATACACTCCCTTTTAGTGTGCTGAGCCCCCTTGGAGCAACTTAGCCACCATGAAAAAATCTAACAATTTGAAATCCTTCTTTTTACTAGTTAGCCAACTAAATCACCAATTTGTTTAAAGTCTGATGCTCTGGAAAATTCTCCCTTGCTAATGTCATGTGAAGCTGGCTGGAGCATTGATGATGGCTCATCTAGCTACGGAAATCTAATGTCCTCTGGACTCAAAAACACTCACTGCTAGTTGCAAGATTCAGTCTGCCAGAATGTGCCATAATCTGACACAACTTCATGCATATATTATCTGAAAGAGACACGTTAGTGACAGATTCCTTACCTTAGAATATCCCCAGGCGTCAGGCTGGATCCGGAAAGTTTTTGCGTAGCAGTACCCTTGCGCGTCGGTAGGCGGCGTCGTGCGGCTCCGCGTCCGTCGTCGGCGTCGTGATCGCTGGGATGACGTCGCGGGCAGTACTTAGACGCCGCCCCTGCGCGCTGACATCAGTTCTTCTTTTTCCGCGCCAGTAAGCGCAGATCCGGGAAGAGCAGTGCCCTAGTCAATTTTTGACTAACGCTTTTGTGAATTTTTTGACTGTTTCTTTTCCGAGTCTTCACGACTCCGAGGTGTCGTAGGGATGCCCGGCTTCAAGCCATGCGGCGCCTGTGGTCGCATGATGTCGATCACGGACCCGCATCTGGAGTGTCTCTTCTGTCTCGGCCGAGACCACGACACGAAGTCGTGCCCTGACTGCCGGAAACTTCACCCGAAGGCTTTGCGAGAGCGGTCTCGAAAGCTACTCGAGGTCCGGCAGTCGGCTCCGCGCCGCACCAAGCCCCGGTCCCGGGAGAGGTCGAGGGGCCGGTCGCGGAGTCCCCGCCGGTCGTCGGAGTCCAAGTCTTCGCGCTCCTCGGGTAAGTCGAAGCGCAAAAAGTCTAAGAAGCATCATCGCTCTAAGACTTCGCCTCACCGGTCTCGCGACTCGGCTGAGGCCCCAGTCGGCACCGTCCCCGCGGCCCCGGACATGCCTGTAGAGCCGCCCCCGCATTACCCGTCCTTTCCGGGTTCGGGGGCGACTCCGGCCAAAATACAGGAATTCCTGTCGGCCATGGCCCGCCTCTTCGGGCCTTCAGGTCCCTCCAATGCGCCTTCGGGACCCGCGGGCCCTGATGGGGTTGCCCCGGCGCCGCCGTCGACTCCGGTCCCGGCACCGCCTGTCCCACCAGCCTTCATCCCGGCCTCGGCTCCGGCCCCGGCCTCGATCCCGGCTCCGGTGGTACCGCAACCCCCATCGACGCCGGTTGACCTAACCACGCCTCCGCCGATGTCCCCGGTGCCGTTCCTGACGCCGTCCGGGGGCTCCGGACGGCGTCGGTCCCCGGCTCTCTCCGGCTCCGGACATGGAGCCGGACCGGCGTCGCTCGACGCCGGCTCCGGCGCCCGATGAGACCTTGGGTCCCAAATGTCCCTCCTCCTCCATATTTTGAACAAGAGGAGGACCAGGAGAGCTGGGAAGGGTCTGAGGACCCTCTCACACAACAGTGTGAGTATGATCCGGACTGGGCTGAGGAACTTGGGGATGCCAGTGGTCTAGACACCTCCCCTGACACTGGCATGCTGTCTCCTCCCGTGGCTACGGAGGAGGGAGCTAATTTTGCAACGGTGTTGCGTAGAGCAGCTGGAGCCTTACATCTCCAATTGCCTACTGTGGCCGTCAGGACTAACCTCCTGACAGAAGTGCTTCAGCCGGCGGCTTCCTCCTCGGAGACTGTGCTGCCGCTTAATGATGCACTCACTGAGGTTTTGGGTGCCTGGTCCAAACCCACCACAGGGGCTCCTGTGGATAGGAACGTGGCCCGACGCCATCGCCCTGCTCCGGGCGACCCCTTGTTTCTCTCCCAACATCCCACCCCGAGAGCTTGGTTGTCCAAGCCTCTGCCTCCCAAACCGCCTTCCCTACCGCCTCCGGATAGGGAATCCAAACGCCTGGACCAATTTGGGAAGAAGGCTTTTTCTTCTTCCAGTGCTGGCTTGCGGTCCGTCAACACCGCTTGCCTTTTGGGCCGATATACCCACTCCCTGTGGGATTCGGTGGCGGCTGTTTTGCTGCAGTGTTCTGAGGAGGTCCAGACACTGCTTACCCGCGCCATTGCGGAAGGGCGAGATGCGGCTAAATACACCATACGTTGTGGCCTTGATACCGCCGACTCGCTGGGCAGATCGCTTGCGACGACGGTGGCGCTACGTCGCCACGCCTGGCTGAGAACAACTGGTTTCTTGGGTGATGTCCAGAATACACTCATGGATATGCCCTTTGATGGAGTCGGTCTTTTTGGTTCAAAGGCAGACCATGCGCTGGAGCGTTTTAAGGACTCACGGGCTACTGCCAAGTCCCTGGACCTTTCTGTTGTACGCCCTCCGCTCACCTCTGCTTTTCGCACCTTTCGTGGCCACGGTAGGGGCGCCCCTTCACGTCAGCAGCCCAGCCACCGGCCCGCGCAGCAAGCGTCTTCGCGTGGCCGAGGCCGTGGATACCGCCGTGGCGGTTCGGGCAACCAGCGTGCGGGTCAGGCCACCACCTCCAACCCGTCCGCGGCCTCCAAGCCCTCCTAGTCCCTCCTTTCCGGTGCACAGCACGCCAGTAGGGGGCAGGGTCTGCCATCACCGTCACCACTGGCGTCCCATCACCTCGGACAGGTGGGTCTTGGACATTGTCCGAAGGGCTACTCCCTCCCCTTCGAGACCACCCCCAGCCATGCCACCTCAATTCCACCGCATGTCAGGGGATCACTTGGTGCTTCTACAGAAGGAAGTCACGGCCCTCTTGGCCAAGAGGGCCATCGAGCATGTTCCGACCCCAGAAGTAGGACGTGGTTGCTACTCCCACTACTTCCTGGTGCCCAAAAAGGACAAGGAGGACATGCGTCCTATCTTGGACCTCCGGAACGTCAATCGCTTCCTCCTGAAGGAGAAGTTCAAGATGCTCACCCTAGCTCAGGTCTTGACTGCCCTCGACCCTGGAGACTGGTTGGTAGCGTTGGACTTGCAGGACGCTTATTTCCACATCCCCGTCCTGCCGGCCCACCAGCGTTACCTGCGGTTCACGGTAGGCCTCGAGCATCTTCAGTTCACCGTGCTCCCCTTTGGCCTTACAAGTGCCCCTCGGGTGTTCACGAAAGTGATGGCGGTGGTCGCAGCTCATCT
The DNA here is from genome assembly GCA_963921515.1 of Calotriton arnoldi. NCBI lineage: Eukaryota > Metazoa > Chordata > Amphibia > Caudata > Salamandridae > Calotriton > Calotriton arnoldi. The sequence goes on along the minus strand of CAWUFW010000212.1, from coordinate 2,041,226 downwards.
GCGCCGGGCAGGGGTTCCAGTCTTCCCCTACCTCGACGACTGGCTTCTGAAGGCGGGCTCGTCCCAGGCAGTCGTCTCCCTCCTCCAGACTACGGCCGAACTCCTGCACTCGCTGTGGTTCTCCATCAATGTGCCGAAGTCGCATCTGATTCCTTCTCCACAGCTCCTTTTCATCGGAGCAGTTCTGGACACGACGCAGTTTCGGGCCTATCCTCCCGAACGGCGAGTCCGGGATATTCAGGCTATGATTCCGATCTTTCAGCCTTTATCCTGGGTTTCGGTACGGATGACCCTGAGGCTGCTGGGCCTCATGGCCTCCTGCATCCTGCTGGTCACTCATGCCAGATGGCATATGCGGTCTCTGCAGTGGGACCTGAAGTTCCAGTGGGCGCAGCACCAGGGCAACCTGTCCGATCATGTCCAAATCTCGGAGGGGACTGCAAAACAGTTAAAGTGGTGGCTCTCGAACCGGCAATGGGTCATGGGCAGCTCCCTCTCCCTTCCCCAGCCAGAGCACACAGTTGTGACGGACGCGACCCTTCTGGGATCTGGCGGTCACATGGGAGAGGCGGAGATCAGAGACCTCTGGTCTCCGGCGGAGTCCCGGCTCCATATCAACCTTCTGGAGCTCCGGGCGATCCGACTTGCACTCAAGGCATTCCTTCCCTCTGTCAAAGGGAAGGTAGTGCAGGTGTTCACAGACAACACCACCGCCATGTGGTATTGCAACAAACAAGGCGGGGTGGGGTCGTGGACCCTTTGTCAGGAGGCTCTGCGCCTCTGGACATGGCTGGAACATCAGGGCATGTTCCTGATAGTTCAACACCTGGCAGGTTCCCTGAACGCCAGGGCGGACGAACTCAGCCGCAGGTGCATGATGGATCACGAATGGCGTCTTCACTCGGAAGTGGCGCAAGGACTCTTTCTACAGTGGGGAGAGCCTTGGTTAGATCTATTCGCCACCGAAGAGAACGCGCAATGTCATCAGTTCTGCGCGTTGGAATTTCCAAGGCGGCACTCGCTCGGCGACGCTTTCGTCGCAAGTGGAGTTGCGGTCTGTTGTACGCTTTTCCCGCCTATACCACTTCTACCCAGAGTGTTGAAGAAGATTCGGCGCGACCGGGCCCAAGTCATCCTTGTGGCTCTGGACTGGGCTCGAAGAGTTTGGTATCACGAGCTACTCAGTATGAGCGTCGATCCCCGATCCGTCTGCCTCTTCGGGAGGATCTTCTGTCGCAGCAGCAGGGGACGGTCCTCCACCCGAACCTGTCCAGCCTCCACCTGCTTGCGTGGAGATTGAGCGGCGGCAGTTGATTCCTTTCGACTTGCCTCCCGAAGTTTGTGATGTGATTCTGGCAGCCAGGCGTCCCTCCACTAAGGTGGTATACGCCTGCAGGTGGAACAAGTTTGTGGCATGGTGCACAGCAAAGGCTGTGAATCCCCTTTCTGCCCCTCTTTCTGAGGTTCTTCTGTTCCTTCTTTCCCTGGCCCAACAGCGTTCTGCCCTGGGTACCATCAAGGGCTATCTTTGTGCCATCTCAGCCTTCCTCAGGCTTCCTGATCAGCCCTCCCTTTCAAGTCCCCTGTTGTTAACAGGTTTCTAAAAGGCATTACACACCTCTTCCCTCCTGTTCTGTTTGTAATGCCTCAGTGGGACTTGAACTTGGTTCTTACCTTTCTTATGTGCGCTCCCTTTGAGCCTCTACATAACTGTCCTCTTCGTCTTCTCACTCTGAAGACAGCCTTTCTGGTGGCCATCACCTCCGCTCGGCGGGTGAGTGAGCTCCAGGCTCTTTCATGCAAACCTCCCTTTCTGTCTGTCCATCCAGACAAGGTTGTTCTTAGGACGCGTCCGTCCTTCTTGCCAAAGGTGGTTACTGCCTTCCACATTGGGCAGACCATCACTTTGCTCACCTTCTTTCCGCCTCCGCATCCTTCCAGAGAGGAAGAGAGGCTCCACCGTCTGGACCCAAAACGTGCGCTTTCTTTTATATCAACCGCACACAACACTTCCGGGTGGATGACCAGCTCTTTGTTGGCTACGTGGGCGCCAAAAAAGGTCGGGCGGTGCACAAGAGAACCATCTCCCGCTGGGTAACCTTGTGTATCAAAGCCTGCTATTCTTTGGCTAAGAAGGAGCCTCCTGTTGGGCTGCGTGCCCATTCCACCAGGGCAACGGCTGCTACCAAGGCTTTAGGCTGCGGTGTTCCGCTGCAGGATATCTGTCAGGCAGCTACGTGGGCCTCGCTGCACACGTTTACCAAGCATTACTGCCTTGACAGTCAGGTCCGGAGGGACGGCTTCTTTGGCCGTTCTGTCCTCCGGGACTTACTTGTCTGATCTTTGTTCGCAGACCCACCACCGGGGTTGGTATTGCTGGGGTATCTATTCTAAGGTAAGGAATCTGTCACTAACGGGTCTCTTTCAGATGCACAAGTTACTAACTTGTGTAACGATATATCTGTAAGAGACAGTAGTTAGTGACAGATTCCTACCGCCCACCCATCCTCCCCGTTCTGCGAACTGATTTCTAGGGTTAAGGACATACCTTTCAGGGCCCTAGTATTTTTCAGACACCTATGTCAGCTTCTTGCATGGCTCTGCGTTCCTGGCGCGGAAAGTCGTGTACAGAACTGACGTCAGCGCGCAGGGGCGGCGTCTAAGTACTGCCCGCGACGTCATCCCGGCGATCACGACGACAGATGCGGAGCCGCACGACGCCGCCTACCGACGCGCAAGGGTACTGCTACGCAAAAACTTTCCGGATCCAGCCTGACGCCTGGGGATATTCTAAGGTAAGGAATCTGTCACTAACTACTGTCTCTTACAGATATATAGTTACACAAGTTAGTAACTTGTGCGTCTAAGGCAATGGCACTTCATTTTATGTCACCTAGGAATCCTTGTTTATCTGTCTTTCTTTCTGATCTGCCCCTGAACCTACGAGGATCAAACGCAGGTCTGATCTCTCAGAGTTGTAGGCCCACAGACTCTAGAATGCACTGAACGACTTGGAGCGGTTCTGAACTTCTTGCTTTTCATGAGGCCTCTGAACATTTTTTGAGTGATATTTGATTGAGCGTCAACACTTCACAGGGCAACAGATGAGGGTTAAATCTAACTGTCCTTGATCACCTTCCAACAAAGATCCTGACAGAATGATGCTTCCTAAAGCACTAACCATACACTGAGAATGTTCTGTTGTTTCAGGCATTTCTACAGTAATTCAGCACTACAACTGGGTGGCTAGTTAAGGTTACTGCCTTGTTGTCCCTTATGGAAACTCCAGTTTCTTGTGTACTAATGTGTGCTCTAAACTAGGTATATGGTGACGAGTAGCTTCATTAAAATCTAAATGCAGCAGCTATAGTATTCGGAGTGGGCCTGAGAGTCTGTAAAGGATGACGCAGGGTGTTGTTGGGTCAGTTGTGCAGGCCCTAAATGATGATGTGCAGGGATCAGTCACAGGTATGCAGTGTGTGGCCAAATGAGTATAGTTCTGTGGTGAGGAATTGCTACATTTTGCCACACTTTGCCACACTAAGAGATAAAGGATCATCTCTGATTCATTACTGTATGAAAACATCAGAAATTGCACTCATTCTTGAGCTATGTTAGTTTTGTGTAAATACTTAGGTTGTAACTTTGTAAATATTTAACCGTTATGGTTTTTGCTTGTGTGTGTGTGTGCTGCGCGCATGCATGTGTTAGTGTGTGATTAAATAGTGTTGATGGTTCATTCTTACATCGGTATACTAATTTTCCTGTTGTGAAAAAGATGCCTGTCTATGAGGGTTTACTAACCTTATAAGTGGCCGTACAAGCATTTAGGTTATGCCCATGACCATAGTGGCCATAGTTTACCTCTGTATCGGATCATACCTATGCCACGTTTATGCACTACAGATTCCACATATTTTCTGTACACATGCATCCACCACTAGATTTATTTTATGCCTTATAGTAATAATTTGGGCATTTGTTAGTCCGGTATTTTCTTAAAAGAATAATACAAAGATCTTTTATTCTCTCTTATAGCATGTGCATCTAAGTATTCTGCTGGATGTATCTATTACTATCCATCATTCCATTCCACTCACAATCCTGAACAAACAGACAAATTACAGAAAGACCTGAAAAGGTACCTTACTAGAAAGATTGGATTTGAAGCGGTCATGAGAATACGATGTACAAAAGGTAAGTGTATAATCGGAAACAATTTTTGTGTAGAAATATTAAAAGCCACCAATGAGAAGATACATTTTTATGTCAAAGATCAAGGAAAAATGACTAGATCGATTAAAATACATTTACTTTGAATCATGGTAACTGTTAAGAGATTTAAGTGGATCCTAATTTGCTGTGTTCCCATTTTGCATTTCCTAAAATTTCAGTGCTTGACTCCTATTATTCATTTGACTTTGATGTATTTTTTTTTTTTTTTTTTTAAATATGTTTTTATTGTAATTTTCAATACAATACAAGCACCAAGATGATGGGTAACCGTAAACAGCAACTTGTGGCACACCAGTCTCCTCATTGATACAGCACATTCTGGCCATAGTATAGACCTACATTTTGGAAGGCATTCACCCTCGCTTATTCAGCAATGTAGAATCCACATCTCCACATTTCCTCCAGTGTTCCCCTGACTCTATCCCCACCCAGAGACCATTGTCCCACACATGTCATTACAGATCAATGTCTTCGGCCGATCTCCAGGGACCCAGTCTGTTTCCTCACGCAGTAGCTCACTGTGATGACTTGGGATATATGATAGCTACCGATTTCTGAGGTATTGACTTTCCTACAGGTCATACCGCTTTTGCAGTGTGAAAAGCGGCAGTACTTTATCGTGGCGTCAAACATCCCCTATCTTTGATATGCCCAGCAGGTACCACTTTTTATGCCCTTCAATTGCACGCTGGCCTTTCAGTATATCGGAGTTCCAAAGTGGAGTTTCCATCATAGCTTTGCCCTTCCAACCCAGGATGACTGTCTCCCTCTTCCATATTTCGATCACCACTTCCGTCAGGAGGGAAAGCAGTGGAAGCTCCATTCCCCCATAGAGATGTTAGACATAACCCTCCGGTTCTATCGCTCGTCAGTCTGCCATCAACAATGGTTCCTGCTGTGATGGGAATGCCCAATCGTTAATCACTTGTAACTGTGCCACCCAATAGTACAAACGTAGGTTTGGCATGGCAGTTGCACTGTCTAGAGACTTTTTGGTTAAAGTGGCCAGGGCAGTTCGCTTGTCCCACAAACCACCCCCCTCTGAACTCCCCCAACCACCCGTCCCATAGCAAGGTCCTGGCTGCATTGTCTACCGACCTGAAGAACCCATGTGGAACTTCAAACGAGGCGTTCTTTAACCCATACAAAAAGTTCGGTAAATATATCATTTTATAGAGGGCTTCCCAATAGTGACAGTGAGAGTTTCCGCCAGCAGGCCACATCTGTTTTTTAGTTCTCGAGCATTCTAGTGAGATTTTCCCTAAGGAGAGTTTCTTTGTCTGTGGCTACAGATATGGCAGATACCTAAATCCGGAAGACTCCCATCCCAGAGGGCCTTCCCATTGCAGTCTTGGGTCGATCTGGATCAGAAGGTACGCCACCGACTTATGCCAGTTGATACGAATCCCCAAATGGGACCCATAGATTTCTAAAGTTTGCAGGACTGTCGGCACAGAGCACTCTGGGTGCGACAGAGCAGGATGTCTGCCATGTACAAGATTACATCCTCCCATTCCGGATCACACTGCAGCCCATGCAGGATTAATTAATCAATCAATCTACACGCGTTTGTAAAGCACACAGCTGCTTCGACTGAAGCGTCCCAGCGTTTAAAGCTAAAAGACTGATACCACACACAGCCACCTGATACATTAATATGAGTCAAACAGCCAGGGGTGCCTCTTTTTTTGTCCATGCGGCCAGTGGCCTGCTCGCCACAGCGAAGAGCACGCGTTTGTAAAGCACACAGCTGCTTCGACTGAAGCGTCCCAGCGTTTAAAGCTAAAAGACTGATACCACACACAGCCACCTGATACATTAATATGAGTCAAACAGCCAGGGGTGCCTCTTTTTTTGTCCATGCGGCCAGTGGCCTGCTCGCCACAGCGAAGAGCAGGGGGAAGAATAGGCATCCCTGTGGGGTGCCTTTACCTAGTCCAAACTCTGCCAAAAACTTCTCATTGACCTTTACCCTCGCTATCGGGTCAGTGTATAGCAGCATCACCCAGGACCGTTACCTCGAGCCGAGCCCCATCTTTTGCAGGAAAGTCCTCATGTATGGCCTTTCCAGCAACTCAAATGCCTTTTCGCATCTAGGGCCAGCAGAATGGCTGTTTCAACAATACGAGCTCTATGCCCTAAGCACGCAGCCAGTTGTCCCAGGTTGTGCAGCATTGCCCTACAGGGCATAAAGCCCGACTGGTCCGGCTCCACCAAGGAGTCAACCACCTGTAGTAAGCGATTGGCCAAGACCTTTGTGAGAATCTTAGTCTCTACATTCAGCAGAGATATCGTCCTATAAGAGGCACATTCCTCACAAGGCTGCCCTGTCTTGTGAATCAGTACAATCATTTCCCACCTCATATCCTATGGGAGGTGCCATTCTTCCGTGCCCTATAGAGCATTTCACACAGTGGACCTGCAATGTGGGATCGGACCCATTTAAAAACGTCAGTGGATAAGCTGTTAGGACCAAGGGTTTTTCTCCCTTTCATCTGAGATAGTGTTTCAGATATTATGGCTTCAGTTATCTCTGTATCCAGTCGGGGTGCTGGAGATCCGCAATAAATCTTTCTAGGTCTACGGCCTCTCTCGTTGGTCAGGCTCTGTATAGGTCCTCCAGTTTGTAGGCAAAGGCCTGTATGACCTCATCTGGGGTTTCAATTAAGTCTGTAGATCACGCCCTAATGACCTTAGCCAATGCTGTCTCTCCTGTCTTTTCGATGGCCAGGAGTTTCCCTGCTTTGTTACCCATCCCATATAGTCGCCCCTGCTGCCCCCGAATTTGGCCCTTGCTTCATGTTGGACGCGGGTCTTCAGGTCCTCCCTGAGTCCCTCTATTGTGTATGCCAGAACCTATGAGGGAGCCACGACATAGTCCCTCTCCCATTGTGTCAGGGTGAATTCCATCTCCTCAGTCTCCCTGTCTCTCTCCCTTTTCTTCCCTGATATCTGCACAATAAGTTGCCCCCTTACAACCGTTTTGTAGACTTCGCAGAGAACCACCTAGGAGTCCACGGTACCCCAATTCTCCTTACAGTAGTTGGTCTTCGTCTCTGTGATCAACTTTCTGGTATTCCAGTCAGTCAGTTCCCATGTTCCATTCCCCACTTAGCCTCAGGGCACATGTCTGCAGGTGTGTAACTATGGGTGAGTGGACTGAAATACCCTGTGGTAGAAATGTAGTGTATTTGAAACAAACCAGGTGGTGTTTCGTACCAGTAGAAAGTCCAACCTGGACATGAGCACATTGTGTTAGCTGCAAAGGAGAACTGGCGTATCCCCAGGTGTTCCTCCCACCAGAGCTCTAAAAACTGGTCCACGCGGGGACTTTGATGTAGTTTTCCCTGTTAATAGTATTCCCATCTCTTGATGGGCATTCAGGCTGCATCATAAACAGACCTATTGTTTCTAAAATCTATAAAGTTTGCCTTTGATCAGCAACCCACTGCCTCCAATCAAGTAACATGCATTGCAATGGAAGAGGGACTATTGCACATCTCCCTCCCTTCCTTTCTGTCTGTTGGCATGTTTCTATTGCATACACAAATGCAGATTTCTGCACACCTGTCTTTACATGCGTTAGCACATTAAAGTCAGACCTATTGGCTTGCCAATGTTTTTTGAAAAAGATATGTTTACATGGCTCCCATGTGCCCTGAAAATATTTGAATTTTCTGGATTCCAAGTTACTTGAATATCCAATATGAATCTTAATTTATGAAGCACACCCACATTGCAGACACACTAATGATAGTAGTTTGGAAGAAGCACATGTGATTGCATTAGTAAGTAGATGTCATCAGTGTTATCCAAAAAGCACAGGGATTATCAGAGATTGATGTATTTGATATAGCAAAAAGAACCAATTGCCTGACTTCACATCCAGGTTTTCAAGGCAGAGATCCCTAGTTGTTGAACTTGTTTTCACCAGCACTAAAACTTTCATAGATTCACATTCTTAAATTGTCAGGCTGGGAACATAAACAAGGTTAACAGTATTGTACATTTACACTCAATAAAATCGAACTTTACACAGACCATTTACATCCTATTCACATCATTGTAAATAACCCAGACTCTAGCCAGTCAGAAATCAGCACCCTCAGCTGCTCCCCTCTCAGATGCTACCATCTGTCAGATTTTCGACTGCACGTTCAGTGTGAGAACCCTCAAGAGTTTGCTCTCTATCTCTTTGGAAGATTTTCTCATGTGTAAAGGTATTTAGAAGAAAATACTGGATTAGGATATTGAAGAACAACTATGTCAGAAATTGTGGAGAAGAAATCACTCCTCAAAGCCTGCAAGACCAGTGGAAAAAGCAAGATGTGTGTGAATGATGCACATTCAAATGTCTCTAGTGTCTACATCCAGGACTCAGTCCAGCAGAATGTGGCATTTTTAGGACTATTTCTGATTAGAGTTCAAGACGGGGATCGAAGACTGGCGCTGGATATTTTGGAGAAGAATGTGGAGGCTTCTACCTCAGGAGTAAGAGTAAAGCCGGTGACAAGCTCCACAGAGAAGACTAAATCTAAGACTCTCAAGCAGACTGTAAGACCCTCTCACGCAACCTCTAATGATCAGACATCTGGTCAGCCACTGCCCTCTGCTACAAGTCATGAAGTCAGAGAGGCTTCAAATAGAAATTCAGGAAAGGCAAAGAGGACATTTATCCCAGAGCCACCAATGAAGAAGTCTTAAACTTCCTGTCAGAACCCCTTTCAGAGGGCCACGGGGCATGCAGAGGCTTCTGGACCCAACCGTGGGGGTCGAGGCCTTTTATTCCTGGTGTCCAAAACCTGACCTACTGTGGATCCTGAACAACTGGGCCAAGTATCCCGTTTGCACTTGACTCTCAGTAGTAAAGTGGACGAGCTGTTCACGGCTCCCCTAGGAAGGGGAGGGGTTACAGGGTAGTGAACACTGGCTCACAAATCACAGTGCACGCAGCAAAAGCAATACTTCATTATCTAGCCAAATACTTACTTTTATGAAAAAAAGATAAGTATTTTATTTCTACCATTTCCAACACAAAGATAAAATATGACATTCAGAAACAACTACACAATGCCCCTGTGGTCGGATCTCTAGTGTTTCCTTGGAAGTTCCCTGTCCCACTTTCTCCTCGCTCTAGCAATAGTGGTTATTCCCCATTCACTATTGGCAACATCCAGGGAATGTACCACTAGTAGTCTGAGTCTCTAGACTCCCCTTTGACTGTTCTAAAGTCAAAAGTGTTCCAGTGCTGACGCCCTATTTAGCCAGCAAGTTCCCTTAGGGCTGACTGGCCAAAATTCAGTCTTAAGCTTACCTGCAGGCTCGTATGGTCCGGAGTCTCTGAGCACGCCCCCTCTGCAGGCATTGAAGCAGGAGCGGCTGGTCTAGGTGCGTTCACTGCACACAGCCCAGGCAGACTTCACTCACTGATCCCCGATCTCCTCACACACGGTTGCGCTCCTGTGGCAACTGGAGGTTACTTGCGACTCCTCATTGCAGCTAAGTCTTTTGATCTCTCCCACGATAGGGGAAGATGATGAGCAGTTCCCGGTGCTGATCTTTCGTCCACGGGTAGATGAGTGGGGGTTCCCACGGCGGCCTCACTCATCCGACAATGCTCTGGGTCATTACACACTTCTGGCTAGTTCCAGTGACCCCCTCTGGCATACGGAGTCACCATGTCCCTACTGTAAATGAACTCCGACCCGCTCGGCACAGCAGGTGTCCGCACGGCAGCCCCTCCTGTCATACGGAGTTGCTGATGCTTAGCTACACTCGGGCTGTGACTCGACTGACACAACTTTCACCATGGCTCCCTTTATGGCGGCCCTCATCTGGTATACGGGGGTTGTCGACTTTGTCCTGACATTGGCAACGACCTGATCGATGCAGCAGCCGCCGCTTCGTCACACCTTGCAATGGGAGTCCGCTTGACAGGATTTCCCACTGGTCCTCACTCCCTCTTCCTCACAGGGCACACTGGTCTTGGCAAGCAGGTAGGCAGTGGTGCTCCAAGATCTAAGGCAGGTGGTCTTTGATTCTCTGGGTGATGTCTCCTCACCCAGCAGAGAGACTAGAAGGCCTTGGCCTCCAGTCCTGGTCACAAGCAGAAGTCTTGCACAGCTTCCCCTCTTCACACAGCCCATCTGGCTGCTTGGCAGATGACAGTATTTGGGGTCTCACTTTTCCCTTGTTATAGTCAATTTCCAGATACCAAATGTGATTTAGGATCTGAATCTTTGAAGTTTATGTTGGAGGTCTGCTTCTTTTGAAGTGCCCACTCCTGTGCTGTCTTGAAAGCAGACTGTCACAGCAGTAGCGACTCCAAAGCTGATAGCCCCACAACACAGGCCATGGGAGTGACTAGAGTTCATACCTGGATGTCAACCACAGTGATATGGACATCAAAAGGTTAGCCGAGGGCCCCAGCCCTACTGTTTATGAGTCTCTTATCAGCCCCATCTCCTTCTGCGATGTGCCCGGACCCCTTGCTTGTGACCTCTCACTGAATCAAATAACACCCTTTTTATGTGTACAGGGGAAACCTGACTCTCCCTTTCCACTGTGTGTCCCACCCAGCTTACAAGAATGCAGCAAAACACAAATCGGTCCAGGAGATTCCTCTACCTCCTCTCGTTTCACTATGCAGGCCTGGGTCGCCTAAAAGTGAACCCAGTGTCCTCCATGCATTGTACCACTCACAGGCACGCATGCACCCAGTGCATGTAAACAACATACACGCACTGCACAGCACTGTTTCCTCTTTGTATTGTACCACTCATAGACACACATACATTTAACGTGCATGCACTGCACAGCACTACATCCTTCGAGTATTGCACCTCTCATGGTCACACATGCACCCAGCACATGCATTCAACATGCACAAGTTCACAGTACTGCATTATCCTTATATTGTACCCTTCTCAGGCACACATAGACCCAGCACAGATACACCACTCATGCGCTGCACAGCATTTCACATCAAACTGATGTAGGCCAAGGGTGAGTTAAGCACACAGCAGCGGAACGTTAGAATAAGTGAACCTGTAGGCCTCACTCCAGTGACATAGGTTAAAAAGGACCTATTCACTCCTACTAATCACTACAAGGTATGCTGCCACCACCGCACTTGTGCTGCTTAACTACTGGTGAAGGCAGTAGCATTTCACCACTATGAGGGTAGCGCTTTAAGCACCCGGTCTGGTCCAACAAGACCGCAGTCTGTGAGACAGGTCTATGTCATGTGCACACGTATGATCCGTGTTTGCCTATGACAACCAAATTTAGCATTAGGGATCCAGACATCAATACAATTGGGCACTAAGGGCAGCGATGCACGTCCATTACCATGCAGAGGAAGTTTCCATCCCAACACTTCGTCATAGCCCTTTCAGCCAAGGAAAAAGACTAAGATTTCAACCCCATCAGGGACAAAGCATTCAGGAAGCTTTCAGCACCTTCAAAAATGCTGTCATCATAGAGAGAGTACAGCAGATTTCATCAATACCAAGTAAATGTCTGGCTCCTGTAACCCTGTTTACAAGTCTGTCAACGAGCAATTCAGTAACACCACTGTCCTAATCGATGAAGAGAAGCCACTCGTCAACAAGTACTCCAATCAGACTGCCTGTTGCATAGTCGTCAGTCATGCTTCTGACACATTAATAGATGCATCTATGGATGTCTCTTCTTGTGCCTTTTGACAGTTTTGGAATGTAACCTTTGTGACGATACCGTTGGTTGATGAGCATGTGGTTCATGCCGGAGGCCCAATCCTAAATCATGAACATGCCGTTTGATGGACATAACATAATGTCTTCAGTAAAAAGGTGAATGAGGCTGGTCAGTCTATCAGCACTGACACAGAGACAGCTAGTTTGATTTGTGTTTTTCAGGTCAGACGACTCTATAGAGGAAAGAGGTGGCAGATTCAGAATACTTTCCAACAAGCTAACTTTTATCATGCAAACAAAAATATGGTGACTGTGTACAACAGTCTAGGCCACAAAGACAACATTGCAGCAAACACAACAAAGCCAGTGCTGAAGAGTAGGTCAGTTGTCGAAATATGGCAACAAGGGTTGTGGAGCCTGATTTCCTCAGTGTAACATCCACCCCTTCACCCTGCCAGTGGGATGGAGGATGAGCTTATATCTTTAAAGCGGGCAGAAAGTAACATCAAACTGGTGGGTGTGGAACATTGTAAAATTTGGCCATACTATGGAATTGTCTGAGGAATTTTCGTCTCTCCCTTCAAGAAAATAGGGAGACAGACACTCAAAAGAGCTGCATCTAGGGGTTGACCAAAGTAGTGAACACAGCTGTGGAAGATGTGCCTTTATCAGAGAAGATTCTAGGATTTTACTTGAGATTCTATCTAAAAAAATGAGAATGGCAACCTGTGTTAGATTTGAGAAACCGTAAGAAACACATCAAGAAGCAAAGCTTGTGCATGATCACAAACCAGGAAATATTGCTATTTACCAAAAAGTGGAGTTTCTAACATCTTTGGATCTGGAAGATGTGACTTTCCATATCCCAATTCATGCAAAACACAGAAGGTTTCTTCACTTATGATCGTAGGTTATCTTTATCAGTTCAAGGCATTACTATTTGTCCTAAAATTGGCTCCTTGTATCTTTACAAAATGCATGACTCCAATGGCAGCCTTTTTAAGAAGAGAAGATTGAGTAGTATACCGTTTAGACAACTGGCTCGTAAGAGTGAAAACGCATCAAGATTGCCAGGATATGACAAAAAGAGCATAGACAACATTAACAAGCTTGGGTCTACATATCTACGTAAAAAAATCTAGTCTGACCCCAAGCACAGATATGGTTTTCTTGGTTCCAGGAATTACACAAGAGACTTAATGGTCTTTCCATCTAAAGACAGAGAAGAAGCAAGCTAATTCGCAAGCATCCCTTTTGACCTCAAAAAATGAGATGACAGTAAGGTTGATTAAAGCAATATTGTAGACTATGTTGTGTATGCTGCAGATTCATCAGTGGCGGCTACGAACGTAAATCATTCAGGAACAGTTGAACTCTTTGACAGAGATTTGGATAGGGTTATTCAAATCACCCCTCAAGTTAAACAAGCACTACAGTGGTGGTTAGAGGAAGAGAATGTTTTAAAAGGACAACCTTTAGTAGCACCAAAACCTCTTTTCCTGACATGCTGATACATCCCTATCAGGATGGGGGGGTGTACATGCTGGATATGAAACTGCTTATGGTCCAAAACGTAGTCAACCTTGAACTCAGGGCTGTCAGGTTGGCATTCAAAGCATTTCTCCCTACGGTGCAGACACCTATGTTTTGAACAAAACTGAAAATACCACCACTATGTATTATGTACACAAACAGAGGTGAACAAGCTCTGTACTGTTGTAAAAAGAGGCACACAATGGTATGCTGCAGGCAATCGACAACAGTGTCTAGTTGTCAGCAGAGCGTATCACTGGATTGCACAATGATGTGGAGGATCGCCTAAGCAGGCAGTACTAAAGCTTTCACGAGTGGGAATTAGATAACTGGCAACTGCCTCTAGTATTCCAAATGTGGTGTATTCCATTATAGGACATGTTCACAACAGATCAAAATAAGAAGTGCCTCAGGTTTGTGAGCAGATAGGATTGCCTTGAATCAGATGGAAATGTGTTCTCAGTCAGTTTGTTATGAAAATTCCTCTACAAGTTTCCCTCAATTCAGCCAATATCCAAAGTATTGTGCAAGGCCAAGAGGGCATGGTGCAAGATGCATTGGTGCAAGATGATCCTAATCACCCTAGCGTGGCGGTTTGCAGCATTGGTTCTCTGAATTAAGAGGCATGTCCGTTCAAACTCCAGTTCGAATCGAGCGAGATTCCGGAATATTTTCAAGGAGTACGGGACGAGTTCTTCACCACAACCCTCAGTACCTTCAGCGAACAGCCTGGCTCCTCAATACCTAGAGTTTGATCATTTACCAGTACCAGAGGAGTGTAAAAAGATAGGATATTTGCTAGAGCCCCTTCAATCATCAAAACTTATAATATGAAGTGGAAGTGGTTTGTTATATTGACAGAAGAAAAACAAAAAGCTAAATCCTCTTGAATGGTCCCCTCATCTGTTTTACCATACCTACTGACTTTAACCAAGTCTGGTCTATCTTTGGCATCCATGAAAATTAATATGGCTGCAATTTCAAGTTATTCGAGATCCCCAAATACAACTTTATTATATTCTGAAAGGATAATTAAGGAATTCAAAAGGGGTCTATTTAAAGCATTCCCTTCTAAAGTTAGATTGCCACCAGAATGAGAGCTCAATTCAGTCCTAGCAGCAATAATCTGTGCACTTTTAGAGATGATCCACAAAACACTGCTCTTGGAAGCCTGTGTTTTTACTAGAAATTACTACTTCAGCTAGGAGAGTGAGTGAAATACAGGCAGTTTCCTGCAAGTAATCTTATCCACTCTTGCCAAGACACGAGATGATATTGAGTATAAACCCTAAATGTATCCCAACAGTGCCTACAAGATTTCATTTAAATCTGAATATTTCACTTCCAACTTTTTTGCTGTATCAGCAGAAAGTGCATTGCACTTCCTGGACATCAAACGATATCTCAAATTCTGTCTTCATAACACTTAAGATTTTTGTCAAACAGGTCAGCTACTTGTACCTTTAGGGCTTCGTGCAAAGGCATGTCCATACGAAAAAAAACTTTGAAGAGATTTTGTGGCTTGAATTTTCTTGGCTCATACTTTCTATGAATAGACCACTTTCGACAGCCTTTAGAGCTCACTTAACCAGGGCTACGGCTTGTACAACAGACCTTTTCTCAGGAATACCTATTAAGCACATTTGTAAAGCAGCAACATATAAGCCAATGCATGCTTTCACAAAACACTACTGCGTCAACATTAACACAGACATGGAAGTAGCTGTTGGGAGAACAGTGCTTAGAAGCCTTTTCATTCGAGCCCGGCTAGCGATGTTATTTTGTGATCTACTGCTTTGGAATTCTTAATTCAAGCAAGTGAATCTAACAAAGATCCAATGCTGGAGAGGAATTTTTTTTTACTTTTACACTGATTATCCAGTATTTCCATTTTCGATAGATTTCCCATTAACCAGCCACCCCTCCCCCCTTTTTTCTTGAGGCTTCCTCTAATAAGGGTAATTCTTAACAAGCTAGAAAGTCTGGCAGGGGAGCAGCTGAGGGTGTTGGCTGTTTGACTAGAGGACGGGTCATTCACAATGATGTGAATAGGAGGTAAAAGATCTATGTTGTAATTCTATTCAATTTTATTGGTGTATAACATATTGCTGTGTTAACATCGTTTACAGAGGGTTCCCAGCCTGATGGCGAGGAATAATTAAAGTATGTGAATTTATGAAAAATGCCAATGTTGGAGAATCTGAGTTACAGATAAGTAACTTTTTCCATATGCATTTACTCCAGTTCCCACAATCCCCATGGTAAATCAAACATTTTGAAAAGCTCTCACACAAATGATTTCTGATTAATACATCTTCCTGCAGATTCCTTGCCTTCCAGGCTTCAGACTGTTCTAGAAAAGTTTTCCCCCTGCAATATCTCCCCAGTGCCACCAGGTGGTGAAATGTGACTTCAGATATGACTCCACCTTTGGACAAGACACCAGAGTATATTTGGTGCCACATCTTGTTTGCCAAGCTTCATTGACACAGATCCAGAGCTATCTTTCTGTGTATCTTTAAAAATTCCTCAGCATTTCGACAATGAATAGGTCATATATTTAATTTGAAGGTTTCAGGGTTCAAGCCTTCTTGCTAATGCCGCAAGAAGGTGTCCTTTTCGAGCCCACATGATCAGAGCATGATGTGGCCTGCGATTCTTGTACCACCATGTACCCTAAGGTCATCAGGAAGTTGAATGCTGAGTTGTTTTTGAGTCCATATGAGAAAGGATAAGGCCTTCGATAACCAATCTTTTTGCAATCGCCGGGAGAAGAGGAAGAATCTTCCGCAACATCCATTAACATGACATGGCACTTGGCTGCAAGTTTAACAGCTTGGCATTCAAAGCTGAGGGACTCGTCCAGCCACATTCCGAGACTTTTTATTGATGATTCTAGGGTCGGAGGAGAGCCTAGGCTGCAGGGCCAACCCAGGGTCAGAGAAGACACCGGGCTGTTACCCAGATACATGAGCTTTGTTTTGTCTCCGTTCAATTTGAGACATGATCTCTTCATCCACCCAGCAACGCTTACCAGGCAGGGGCCCAAAGATGATGAAACTGGACCATGGCCCTGCATTGGAGAGAAGAAGGGAGGACGATACTAGCAAGGGGTCTCAGGTAAAGACTAAAAAGAGTTGAGCTCAGCGAGGAGCCCTGTGAAACACTACATTTAAGCCTGAGGCTATCAGAGGTACAGTCCCACTAAGATTTGAAAGGTTCTGTCCTTCAGAAACGACTTGAGCCAATCCAGGACAGGTCCAGCAACTCCTGCATTCTCTCTGCTAGTATGTTATGATTTACAGTATCGATCACTGTGCTAAGGTCTAAAAGGCTGATCACTGTTGAACCTCCCTGATCAAGAAGCCCCTTTAACTGTTCCACCACTGACAGTAGGGCTGTCTCAGAGCCATGAAGAGGCCTAAATCCAGTCTGGGTGGTATGTAGGATGTCATGCTTCTCTAAGAATTCTGAGAGCACGAAACTTGTGTCTCGAGTATTTTACTAAAATCAGGTAACAAGGATATGGGCCGATAGTTAGCCAAGGCACTTGGATCAAGATTGTTTTTGTTTTTTTAAAGTGCTTTGACCATCGCGAGTTTCTATGCTGTTGGAACAATGCCAGAGGTGAAAGAAAGATTAAACATTTCAAGTAAAGTGGGACCAATTGCCTCAGCCCCAAGGCTTGGATATGTGGGGGGAATAAGATCCTCAGGAGAGTATGACTTAATTCTGCTCAGTAAGTCTGAGAGATTATCTAGAGTCAAAAGAGGGAAAGCAAGCCATTTTATTGAGTTGCTAGAAGAGAGTTATTCATTAGAACCACAATGTCTGTTTGAAGAGTGGGTTGAACCGAGTCATAGATGATCTAGATTTTCTTATGAAAAAAGTAAGCCAGATCATTGCACCGTTCAGGTGTGACCTCTAGAGTGGGGCTAGATGTTGCCGGTTCTAAAAGAGTTTTCGTCACGCAGAACATTTCGCGTGGAGAATAAGCTGCAGCGTTTATTTTCTCCTCATAAAAGGTCGCTTGGGCCTTTTTAATTGCTGCATGATACACTCCAGTCGTTTCCCTGTATCTCAATTTTGAGTCCTCTCCATACTCTCTTCTCCAGATTATTTCTGCTTTTTTGCAGACTTGTTTGAGTTTCCTTAACTGGGGAGAATACCAAGAAGCCGATTTGATTTTTACGAGTCTCCCATGTTTTTTAGGTTGAGCCTAGAGTAGCGCGCAATCGCTGCTTCTGGCGAAGCATTATGTAGGGGAATCCAAAAGCTGACCAGACGCTCGTGCGTCATGGCCTTTTTCGGGCGGTTACCCGCGCGGCCGACATCTGTTTTGCATTATCGTGCCCAGACTCGTGAGCCATAATGCAAAACAGATGGCCTGCTCCCTCACACAAGCGCGCGCGCGCTCTCTCGCGCACCACTCGTTTTCATTACGTTGGAACGGAGAAAGTTTCAAACGCAAGAAAGCTAACAGAACAGCATTTTATATTTTAAAAACGTGGCGCCCCAGCTTAATTCGGGACTATTGACACGCGAGGCATAGTTTGAGACGAGGATGGGAAACACAATTTGAGCTAATAATAATGACATTGACTAGAAGTCGCAGACTGAGTGACGTCATCTTCGAGCGCGCCGGAGACACGCTTCCGCTTTCCCTTCTGCAGACTGTCGGCAAACAGGCGGCTGCATCCACTGTCCCAGCACCATGTACTACAAGTTCAGTGGCTTCACACAGACCCTAATCGGGGCATCCGCACCTGGAGCCTACAATCCCCAGGTAACGCGAAAGGGTGGGAGGCACTGTACTGGAAATCTAGCCTAATTCGAACACTGGCGGATTAGTATTGTCTCGACCCTGAAACCTAGTGCACGAGAGCGCTAAAGCTGTTGACCTTTAATGCATCTCACACAGGTGGAGTCACCCTGCTCTTCGCTCTGATAAGTTTCCCCTGCAGTCCAGCGAAGGATTTGATGATTGTACAGCCCTGACCTTCACACGAGAGCTCGGGTGAGGACTGAGGTGAATGCACACCTCTGACCTTCATACAGAGAGAGGGCTGAGGGCTGAGGAGTGCGACCACCTTTGACGCTCACAGCGATGGCTGGGGCGAGCACACACCGAGTGTTTACCGGGACTCAAAGCGATTGAATACTTAAACCTTTCGACTTGGAGGATGGGGTGGAGGGACTCAAGGACGTTTATATTTCGCTTCCTTGTCGTTAAATAGACGGTCCAGAGTCGTTTTTACCAAAAACTGATTAATGTTCTGTTGACATTTATGAGACTGTATGAATATTTTGGGGGCTTACAAAGGACGTGGTTAGTGATTCATTTCCACATATAGCAAATAAATGGTGTTTTGCCTTTTAAATGAGGATCACTTGTGAGTCACCATTAAATACCTAGAGAGACCATTATAAAGCATTGCAGTTGGAAGAGCATGCAAACTTCTCTAATAAATCCAGCGTGGAATTTTTGTAGGCACTTTAAAATCAAGTTTATTGAATCACGTATTTGGTTGTTGTATTTTTACTTTGAGGCACTTTAAAATCACGTTTTTGGATCCAGTATTTGGCTGTTTAAATTAAACTATTTACAGTGGTTTTTCAACTCGTTTTCCTTGCCACCGAGTAGCTCCTCGCCCGGAGAATGTGTGATGGGAGCTGGTATTGTGTGTCACAGGGTGACACCGTGTGAGCTGGCAGGTATGGAGACCAGCTCATGGGTATGCAAGAAACTGCAAGAAGGTAGCATGCATTTGCCTGTGTTTGTGGGAGCGTGTCTCTACATGCCTGTGAACGCAAGTCCAGTGGGAGTTCCTGATCATGATGGCGCTGACTTACACGAGGAAACCTGAGCACAGGGACATGGACCAGTAAACAGCAGAAATCCTGGAGGGCATTGCTGAATTAATAGGCAAACGTGCACACCTGGATGAGCCACCGTACGCACCAACATATAGGAATGCGTGACACATCATGGCATTGACTAACATGATGGAGGTAGGGTACCCGGTACATGATAATGACTGGCAATGATGGTGCATTAAAGCACAGCATGGCAACCTTTGCAATTGGATAGTAATACCAGAGAACATAGCGGAAATAGCACACATACTTTTAATAACAAGCACTGGCATAGCCAATAGGTCTCGCTTTGGGACCTTATAAGTGTTTAGCCATGCAACAGTTCATGTTGTTGCACCAAGGATATTGTGCTGCATAACTAAATACTTATAAGGTCCTAAAAGCAAGACCTATTGGCTATGCCAATGCTTGTTTTTTTTAGGGCTCATTTAATCCAATGACGATTCCAGCCATGATGAAATACATTCACTTGCTAGGGTTGGGTCAGGAACCAGAAATGGTTTTGAATTCTTAAGTACTTTTTTTCCAAGTATCCAGAGGTAGTTTGGATCAGGCCCAATCCTTTCGGGTGATCTGTAGGGGATATGACTGTGGTAGGCTAGTATTCAGCATGATTGGGATCAAATAATGGTCTGACCACGTAACAGGGATTGGTGCAGATACCTTTAGATGGTTATCAGAGGAGAACACGGGGTCAAGTAAGTGCCCCTTTCCATGAGTGGGGCCTATCACTTTTTGCGATTGATATTTTGCTATCAAATCCTGAAGGAGGCCTGCGGCTTGAACATGAGCATTAAAATCCCCTAATATTGAGAAATTTGCTCTGGTAGTCGCTAAATTAGCTGTGACTTCCAAGAGCAAATGGGAGACATTGTCCATTGATCCAGGAGGTCTATATAGGAGGATCCCAGAAAAAGTGGTAGGCGAAAATGAGATTGCAAAAGAGACACTTTCACAATCAGAAATATATGTAGCTTCAAAGAAGTATCTATATTCTGTCTTCAACGTAATAGCAAGCCCTCCACCTTTTTTATCCTCCCTGTCTTTCCGAAGGATATAATATCCAGGAGGCAGGGGTTAATTTTCCCTTCATTTCAAGCCTTCTCTCCTTCTAAGGTGCCTAGTGCCTTGGGTGGTTGTCCTTTGCCATGATGGACTAGACTGTGTGACAGCCTGCATGTCTTCAAAAAATAGGAGACAACCGTTCATAGGAGCATCAAAGAGCAACACTGTAAGCCATTTGTATCCGTGTCCTGGCTTCTCATCATTGGTGAGTTGCTTATGCTGTCAGGGTCAAGACATGTGGATTAGGATTTTTCCTTATTTTATGCCTATGTAAGTCCTAGACAACCATTGAACCATTCTCAGCTCCATTTTGAGCCTCAGTCTGTATTTCCTATGACATCATCAGCAAAATCTGGAGACCTAGTTGTAGCTACATGGGCCTCTTTGTTTACCTTTTCCTAGCATTATTGCCCTTGGCACTGGAATTAATAGTGTCTTCAGAAGTTTGGCGATTCATCACGTTCTTTGGCAATGACATATTCATTAATGCAGTACCATAGGATTTGCTCTATAAAGTATTCTGATTGCTACCGTGGTACTCTGAAGAAGAATGACGATTCTTATAGGTTTACTGATTAAAGAATCGAGATTTTATTAAAGACAAGGAGGCTAGCATTATGCATAAATCTTTTATTACTTCTTCTGAGCAGCAACACAACTTAAAAGCTTCCCAGAATGGAACTTAACAACATCACAAACAAAAAAGAATGTTCATGTCCTATAAAGAGTCTGCATCCTCCATTTCCTTCCTCTTTTGTTCAGATTCCTCAAAAACATAGTATAAGCAAACCACTTCTTATGAAAAACCTTTTAATCTGCAAGAAAATAAACAAAGGAGAAAATGAATCTAATCACTAAGAAAACATTTAAATAACCTTAAATGACAAATCATTTCAAAATTCTAACAATTCACAAACATAATAAATTAACTCTTTCCAAACCCTCACCTCCTCCCATGGGAAGGGTGGGAGGGATAATGCTAGCCTCCTTGTCTTTAATAAAATCTTGATTCTTTAATCAGTAAACCTATAACAATCGTCATTTTATGGCAAGACAGGAGGCTAGCATTATGCATGTTCAAAGCTTCTCAACACACATTTTGAAACATGATCAACCCTTCTAAAATAAAACCTCCTAAACGTCTCTGCAGAAGACCAATCTGCTGCCTTCAAAATATCCTCCATCCTTCCTCCCATCATGCATACCTTACTAGCCATCGCACCCCTCGTGCTATGAGCAGTAAATTTAGACATGTCAACACCTGCCTCATTCATAGTTGCCTTTACCCATCTAGCAATAGTCTCATTACTCACTGGTTTAAATGGTTTCACATACGAAATCAAGAGTTGATCCACTCCATCACTTCTCTTTTCCAACATACGAGCCTCATACTCTTTCATACAACGTACCACACAAAGTTTAGGTGAATCATCAAATCTTGGGTAAAAAATAGATTCTGTCATAGTCTTTGTTCTCCTGTAAACTTCAAAAACCACACCATCTGGTTGATACAAACGCCTAGACCACTCAAGAGCCTTAACATCTGACACCCTCCTAAAAGATATTAAACAGAGAAGAGTTGCTAGCTTCCAAGACAACTCCCTTGTCTCCAAATACCTATTACTCGGCCAATTCTGAAATAATTTTAAAATTAAATCAACATCCCATTAAGACTTATACTTTGCCAAGGGGGGTCTCTTTAAACGAATACCTTTCATTGCTCTCCAAACTAAAGGACTTCTTCCTACTGAAATTCCTTGAATTAAAGAATGTCCTGCTGCCACAGCTGATCTATAACAATTCACTGTCCTATAAGACATTCCTTTCTCAAACAAACTAGCTAAACAATTTGCAACTTCTACATCATCTGCCTCCAATGGATCCAAATCCCTTTCCATGCACCAACCACTCCATATTCTCCATGCACCTCTGTATCTCTTCTTTGTCCCAGGTGCCCAAGACTCATTGAGTAAATCTGAAGCTGATTCCGAAAGTCTTGACACTCCTCCTGTATGCCTGATATCCTCCAAACTAGAAGGTTGAGAAAACCTGAAGTCACTAAAGGACGTTCCACTCATCTACTCCCACCAGAAGACCTTTCTCTGCCACGATCAGAAAAGGTTCTTCCACAGCCAACTCCATTACTGACGGGAACCAAGGTTGACACTTCCAGAAAGGAGTCACCAGAACCAATCGACATTTCTGTCTCCTCACCTGAACCAAAACCCTTTGAATCATTGAAAAAGGTGGAAACGCATAGCCTCTTATGCCCTTCCAATTCTGATGGAATGAGTCTACCGCTAAAGCTCCTGGATCTGGTCTCCAACTCGCATATCTCTGCAACTGAAAGGTCAGACTAGACGCAAACCAGTCCACCTCCAAAGGACCAAAGACCTCCTCTATTTTCCTGAATACATCCTTGTTCAGCATCCAATCGCTGTAATCTATCACATTCCTTGAATACCAATCTGCATCCACATTCATCCTCCCTGGTAGATATTCCACCTTCAAATCTATTTTGTGCTCCAAACAAAAATACCAATTGTCCTTTGCCAATTCCGTCAGTCTCTTTGACCTGCTTCCTCCCAACTTGTTTACATACGTGACCGCCGTAACATTGTCCATACGTAAAAGAACTGAACTCCCAAATAAATCTTTCTGAAAACTTTGTAGAGCCAACAAACCTGCCTGCATCTCCAAACAATTTATATGCTCTACTCTCTCGTCCAATGACCAAACACCCCCTGTCCGCTTTGTCAAAAAAGATGCACCCCAACCTAGATTGCTTGCATCGCTTTCCAGAACAAAATCCGTCTGTGATCCAAAAATTGCTTTCCCGTTCCATGCTTCCAAATTCTCCATCCACCACCATAATTCCTCCTTCACTTCTTTGTTCAAATAAATTACATCTCCGTATCAGAAACCTTCTGCCAACCTCTGTGCCTTCAGACGTTGAAGCGATCTGTAACTAAGCGGACCTGGAAATACTGCTTGTATTGAAGATGACAAAAGACCAATCACTCGAGCTAACTCCCGTAACTTTACTGACTCCTTCTTTGCCATACAAACTACCTCCTGCTTTATCTTTTTTATCTTTTTCATCTTTTTCTCTGGCAAACGTAAACAACATTCCTTTGTGTCCACTACAAATCCTAGAAACTCCCAATTCTGAGACGGACACACCACAGATTTCTCCACATTTATCACAAAACCTAACCCTCTCAACAACTCTGTCATCACCTCCAACTCTTCCAGAAGTACATCCGCATCCTGATTCATCAGTAATATATCGTCCAGATAAATAATCAACCTCATTCCTCTCTCTCTCAGAAAACCAACTACTGGACGCATCATCTTTGTGAAACACCAGGGTGCTGCTGACAAACCGAAAGGTAGGCACTGAAATTGAAACAACTGATTTCTCCATCTGAACTGTAAATATTGCTGACTTTCCTTTGCCATGGGAATGGTGAAATAAGCATCCTTTAAATCTATCTTTACCATCCAATCCTGATTCTGTAACAAATCTCTCAGAAAATGGATTCCCTCCATTTTGAAATGACGATAAGTCACATATTGATTGAGATTCCTGAGATTTATCACAGGTCTCCATCCTTTTTCCTTTTTCTCTACTACAAATAAAGTACTCACAAAACCTCTGTCATCTCCTTCCACCTGAATAATCGCACCTTTCTCTAACATCTGATCTACCTCCTCTTGAATCACCTTTTGTAAATCCTCTTGAAAAACCAACTCTTTTGGCTCTTCCAATTGAATTGGTTCTGCATTGAATTCTATCACATACCCTGTTACCGTTTGCAGAACCCATGCGTGTGTTGTTAACCCTTTCCAAACATCTTTGAAGAACTTCAATCTTCCTCCTATCTTTAACGGGATAAAACCAAAACTGTTCCTCATACTCACCTTGTGTTTGTCCTTGTCCACGACAATAGGATTGCCCTCTTGTTCGAACTCCTCTCCTTCCCTGAGATCTCCCTCTCTGTGGATAGAACTGACTATTTCCAGGTTGTCCTCTGTATCCACCGTTCCCTTGATACACTCTCCTCTGATACTGGGCTCTAAAACCTGCTCGGCCAGTAGTTTGCCCTCTCCTACCGGCCCTACCATAAAAATTATTACCATGAAACACTCTTCTCATAGAAGACTGTGCCTTATCCAGACTAGTAAATGTCTTTACATATTTTGACATGGATCTTACCAGACCCTCTCCAAATAGCAAACCTTTTGCTTCATCAGTTGACTCCTTCTTAGCCAACTCACTCAATTTTGGGTTAATACGCATCAGCAGCGTTCTTCTCCTTTCTGCAAGAGGTGCCGCATTCGCATTTCCCATAAAGCAAATTGCTCTTTGACACCATCCTCTCAATAATATCAAATCCACATCAGTACCTTTAAGAAATGACTCCTCAACTGTATCAAAGATTCTAGCCAAGGGTCCCAATACATCTAATAATTTGTCTTGGCAAATCTTAAGCGACTTCTCCAAACCCTCGGGTCCTTACCCATTTTAAACATGTGAGTAATCAAATCAGGGTCCAAATTAGGAGTAAGAGTCACCTTTTCTTCAATTACCGGCCTTGAGCATTCAGCCCTCTTCAAATTACGCTCTTCTCTCTCCAGAGGCTGACGTAATCTAAATGTAATATATTGTGACACATGCTCCAAGGGCAACCAATCCTTGCCCCTTGGGTGTCTTATCTCTTTTGGGTCAAATAAATCCTCCCCAAACGGGTCTTTAATAGAATTCTTTTCCATATGCCCAGTACCTGAGCTCAAAACACTTTCCTCATTCTCATATTCATCCTTGTACTCCAAATCAAGTACATATTCATCCAGATTTATACTTGATCTCCCTCCTTGAGTATGATTCTCATCATCATCATCATCTTCCTCAAACTCAGCGTTTCGCTGACTTCTACGTGTGCCGCCACGGACACCTGAACTTTGCGAGGCGCTTTGGCCTCCTTTACTTTCCAAATGTTTTTTCTTATGTAAACATTTCCCTCCTGGACCCTTATTCTCAGAATCATTATCCGAAACTGAAAAATATTCTTCCTCTTCTATTTCTTTCCTACCTCTTTTTCCTAAACATTGCTTAAAAGTCTCTTGAACTACTGTCTTTACTTCTTCACTCACCATCTTCCTTAATTTCTCTTCCTTCCTCTGTCAATTGGCTACTCTCCATATTCTCCATAAAATACTCTAAATAATTAAACCTACTCTCCTTTAAATTTGACCTAAAATTAATTCAGATCTTTCCAAAAATCAAAAACGATTTTTAAAATTATATTCCTAAATAGAAACGTTCATTAATGCAAAACGCTTCCTTATCAGCTGTTTTCCGCTCCTGAAACAAAATTCCTACACACCTGACTAACGATTGCAACCTGACCTGTAATGATCTTCCGAGATAAACCTCAGTTGCCTAGCAACCTCTGTGCACTATCAACCTTAAAAAACCTCCTCATTGTAACTTAATACTCCAAATTCCCATAGAAAAAAACATTAAACAAACATAACGATGTGGACTTACACAAGCGCAATTTCCTCACGCCTCCATTTCGTGACATTCTCCTTGCCGGACGCTCGCGTGCACACCGCTCCCGATTTGAAAAACGCTGTAAGTTAAAACCTTCATTTTACTTTTAAAAAGTTAAACAAGCATTTTGCTTGCATCAAAATATTGAACACTCCTTAAATATCCATCAAAAACAGATAACATGAAGGAATTAAACCTCATCTAAAATCTAAAGTGCATAAATAAAGCAAAAAACATTTCTTCTTGCGCACATCCAAACAAGCTGCCAAACAATCATTCTTCTACCCGAAAGTTTGTTAAATTACGTACATTTTCCACTCAAAAGAGCATTCATCCTAAAAGAAACACTATACTTATCTCGCTCAGAAGCAGCAACAAAAGAGGAAGGAGATGGAGGATGCAGACTCTTTATAGGACATGAACATTCTTTTTTGTTTGTGATGTTGTTAAGTTCCATTCTGGGAAGCGTTTAAGTTTTTTTGCTGCTCAGAAGAAGTAATAAAAGATTTATGCATAATGCTAGTCTCCTGTCTTGCCATAAAATTTAAAGAGTCTAGGTAGCAGAATATTAGTTTACTGTGAAGGCTTGTGCCACCTTGGAGTTGATAGTCCACCGTACCACTGAGCTAACGCTTCCCACCAGACTAAGTACAGTAGCTGGGATTTTCCCCACTAGTTCAGACCTTGCTCTTTTACAGAAAACCTTCTGGAAAACAAGAGCGACTGGTACTGATTGTGGTAAAACTTAGTTTGCATGTCAGTCATATTAGAATTTACCTGTAATGTTTCAAAACGGTACTGGCAGTCAAATGTTCACTTAAATAATTAAAATACAATTGTCTGACCTGCGCCAGACAGTAATGTCCCTTTGAGCTGTCACGAACTTAAAAGGTTTCTGTAATTCAGGTTTGTTTCACTGTTATTTGTCTTCCAAGTCATCCATGTACAGCATAGTTGAAAAATCCAATGGGGTCTTCCTGTAAATAGCATGGACCTGCTTGTTAAATCGAGGAAAAAGTAAGCAAGCCATTTCTACCTTTGTATTTTGAAACCATTGTATCTTGTGCAATGAAATTTCAGTCACACATTATTGCTGTGCAAAGGTCAAATCAAATTTTATCACTCTACTACAGCCTAACTAATTGCTTGCTGCCCCAAAGATTCCTTCACTTTCCAGGGGTAAAGCATTGGTTCCATACCCACCGGTCCTATTAAATTATATTTTATCTCACTGTAAGGACTTACCCTTCTGTGTCTTTGTTAATGTCTTTATGTGTTTATAACGTCTACACAATGAAGCAATATGGCATAGGCCTTTTATGCAGATGCGCTGAGTATTATGCTGTTTATGATCATATTTGAGAGAGGGGAATGACAATATAACCATCTTGAGTCTCTAAGCACTCAGTGTGCAACGTGCCACACTCAACGCTAGTGACAAATTGCAAATATGCCCTTTATCAAGAAGCACATGTGTTTGTGAAGAGAAGTTTTGAAGCAAGCTTCACTAGACGTTTTTCATTACCATTGGGTCCTGATTGCAGTGTTAGAATATATTTTCTTTACCTTTCATGAAAAAAGTCTGATTAAACAAAGTAGGGTTTACTCTGGAGTGGTTTTCTGTGCTTTCATTATGAATATGCATTTTTCTACCTAAAGAATAATTGGACCTCGAAAATGAAATCAGAATGAGAATAGGTAGCACTTGAACTAACTCCATATTTCACAGGAAAGATTTCTTTTTCACAAAATATTTGTGGTTAGGACATTATGTGAAATATAGGTAATGAAAGTCATCTTTTTACATGCTTGTAATGCACACTTGCACAATTACCCAAATTCTCTTTATTCGAATTTTAGCACATGACAATGTAAATGAAACAAAATTAACCCTTTTATTACTCCTCACTTCACATCAACCAACCTTGTTTATTTACTCGAAATGGAGTCCACAAGCCATTCAGTTGATGATTTGGCCAATATAAAACTAAAAACAACTACAAACAAAAAGAAGAAGCTCTTTTCGGAGTATTCCACTGGCATTACGCTTTGTTAGTTCATCCTTTATGATAATCAAATACTTGTAATGCCCTCAGCCGGACCGGCAAATAGCACAGGTTTTCAGTGCACATGACGTAGGCAATTAGAGGTCTCCATTTCTTCTCAAAGCTCCCATTTCATGCTTTGTCATGAGATATTTTCTCAAATGCTAGCAATTGGCAAAGCTTATACAACCACTATGATATATGCTCAGGGTACATTATCTGCCAGTGAATTGCTAGAAGGATAAAAATGCGTGGCAATCATGAATAGACTTGCTTCCAAATGCCCTTATACGAGTGTCGATTGACAACTTTCACACAACTTACACAAATTTGCTTACAGTCAATTTAGAAACGCTTTGAGAACAACAAAATTTAAAGCCAATTTGCTATCCCTTCTCATATACGATTAGTTTCGTTAGCTTCCTTAAATCCAAAGTTATTTTTAAACATTTTTTTTAGAAACTTTATGTTCGAGGCATATGAGCTGTAGATTATATACTTGCATAGATCGCCATCTGGTGTTGGGCTCGGATGTTTGCACTTTGTTTTTGTCTTCGAAGAAGTCTTTGTAGTCACAAGATAGGTGACTCCTCCTTACGGTGATAGTGCGCATGGGCATCGACTCCATCTCCAGATTGGTTTTTTCCGCCATCGGGTTCGGATGTGATTTGCTGCACTCCGGGTCGGTGTCGTTCTCGAACCCCACCACTCGACGGTATTGTTTCAATCACGTTTCCCTTTCGACGTGCATCTTCGAAAAATATAAAATCCTCGACCTAGATCTTCGACGCGGGCCGTTGGGCCTATCCGCGCCGACCACGCCAGCAGTCAATGGAAAGAACTCCTTTTAAAAAATGCCCCGGGTGTGGTGCTAAGTTTCCACACACGGACTTACACGAGGTTTGTAATCTCTTCCTCTCCCCAGAGCACGAAGACAAGAACTGCGAGGCCTGTGCATCTTTCAGGTCAAAGAAAACCATCCGTGACCGTCGGGCTCGACGTCACGAAATGTCCCGCGAAAGCAGCTCGGTTCCGGATATCTTCGGAGCAGATCCCAATGTCCATCCAGAACAACAAGCTGATGAAGGAGAGATCTCCGTCTCCGAGGCCGACGACTCCGACATCGAAGACCAGACAGTCACCCCGGCTCAACAGTCCGTGAGTACCGAGACCCCTCTCCTAACAAATCCCAAACAAAAGGCTCCGGTAACACCTCCGCCCTCGAGCTCAGGTCGACACCGGCAACACATTTCAGACGCCCCGCCCTCGGGCCCGGCTATGAAACTGAAAGAAAAGCCTTCCGGCTCGGGCTCGAGCCAACCCCATTCCGGTGCCGATAAGTCACCTCCGGCACCGAAGCCCAAAACTAAACCTGTGCCACACCTTTCTTCGTCAGCACCGAAAACAACCTCGACGCCAAAGCCCTCGGCGTCGAAACAAACAAAGGACAAGCCTTCGGAGCCGAAACAGGTTAAATCAAAACCTTCGGAGCCGAAAAAGGTCTCTGAGCTACAAACTCCTACACCAAAAGCTAAAGAGTCCAAGACCCCGCAGAAAGCTTCAGAGACAAAGTCAAAGGAACATTCTGACCCTAAGCCTTCGGCACCGAAAAAGGACATTGTACCCAAACAACAGTCTGTGCCAGATTTTTCGGATCCAAAGCAGAAGACACTACACATTGACCCACAAACCGGTTATGTTACCACTAAGCCTCCTAAAAAGAGGAAACTGGACCATTCAGAAGACTCTGAAATACCCATTAAACGGAAGGAAATGGGCACTAATACTTCTTACCTTCCTCTCCAGCTGATCCCAATTTGTTAATTTCTCCAGCACACTCCCCACAACATACATTTTCACCTCAACCACAGGATGATGAAGATGATTATACCGATGGGGATGGGAACGGAGATCCAGATAGGGATAATGACGCACATACTATCCCACACGATACAGACCCTTGGGATGATTATAATACCGATCCCGATAATGACCCAGACCTCTACCCCTCTAGGCCATCACCACCAGATGATAATATTGGGTTTGCGCAACTAATTAATAGGGCTGCCCAATACCACGGGGCGCAATTACACTCTGATCCCTTAGAAGAAGACTTCTTATTAGAAACATTTGCACCCTCACAAACGTCTACAAGCACCCTGCCAATGCTAAAAGGCATGCTAAAACATGCACCAGAAGTGTTTAAAGACCCTGTCAGAGCCAGGATCCTCAACTCCAGGGTGGACAAAAAATATAAGGCAGCTCCCAATGACCCAGTGTACATCAGGGATCAGGTCCCTTTAGATTCTCTTGTGGTGTCTAATGCTCGCAAGAGGGCTAATTCACAGAGCACAGTCGACGCCCCTCCTCCTGATAAGGAATCAAAACTCATAGACACATCTGGCAAACGAATTGCGTCACAGGCTGCAAATCACTGGCGGATTGCCAATACCCAAGCTTTGTTGGCTAGATATGACAGAGCTCACTATGACGAGCTTGAAAAGCTTATGCAACATCTTCCTGAGCAATATAAAAACAAAGCTAATGACCTTATACAGGAGGGTAAACTAATAACCAACACATCTATAAAATGTGCCCTCGATGCAGCTGATACAGCATCTCGTGCTATTAATACCAGCGTTCTACTACGCAGGCACGCTTGGCTCCGGATATCCGGATTCAAGCAAGAGGTGCAATCCACTATTCTTAATCAGCCTTTCGACCAAGAGCATCTCTTTGGGCCCACAGTCGATACATCTTTAGAAAGGATGAAAAAGGATACTGAGACTGCCAAGTCCATGGGGGCCTTGCAATTGTCTTCCCCTAGAGGCTCTTTTCGTCTCTCCTTTTACAGGGCTGGCTCCAAAACTACTGGCTCAGAACATCCCTCTTCATCATATAAAACTCCCAATCTTACTACCTCATCCAGAGGATATTTTCGAGGAGGATACAGGGGTAACAACAATAAGGGAAGAGCCCGCGGTAACAACACCCGCAACTCCCCTACCACCAAGCAGTGACTTCCCTTCACTTCCCCCCGATCATTCCACTCCTGTCAGGGGGCGTCTCTCACAGTTCCTACCTGTCTGGAATTCCATCACAACAGACAGGTGGGTAAGACAAATTATCCAGTATGGTTATTGCCTGGAACTCACCTCCACTCCCCCAAATATCCCTCCCAGACAACGTCCAATGTCCTCGGAACATCTGACTCTTCTAAAACAAGAGGTTCTCTCTCAATTACAAAAACACGCAATAGAACCTGTCCCCTTGCCTCATCAAGGCACAGGGGTTTACTCCCTATATTTTCTAATTCCAAAAAAGGACGGCTCTCTCAGGCCAATACTGGACCTCAGACCGTTAAACCTTTACATTCAGTCAGACCACTTCCACATGGTCACTCTCCAACAGGTGCTACCACTGCTTCAACAAGGCGACTTTCTCTCCACTCTGGATTTAAAGGATGCCTACTTTCATATTCCCATTCACCCAGCTCACAGGAAATATCTCGGGTTCGTGGTAGACGGTCAACACTACCAGTTCAAATTCCTCCCGTTCGGAGTGACCACAGCACCCAGAGTCTTCACCAAGTGCCTCACAGTAGTGGCAGCTCACTTACGAAGACAACATATTCACGTGTTCCCTTATCTGGAGGACTGGCTCATAAAAGCCAAGTCACACAGCAGCTGTGTGCAGCACACACGCAAAACAATCCAGTTGCTTCACGACTTGGGATTCACGGTGAACCTCACCATGTCCCACCTCCAGCCGTCCAGCACACAACAATATCTAGGGGCTACAATAAACACTTCAAAAGCTCTAGCATACCCCAACCCAGTCAGGATACGCAACATGCAAGCTCTAATATCACAATTTTAGCCTCAACACTCATTACCAGCTCGAGTGTTCATGCAGTTAATCGGGATGATGGCCTCTTGCATTCTCATTGTCCCTTATGCAAGACTCCAAATGCGTCCCTTACAGGAGTGTTTGGCATGTCAGTGGAACCAGGCTCAAGGTCAGCTAACAGATCTGGTGTTGGTGGACAGCCGCACACATCGCTCTCTGCAGTGGTGGAACACACAAAACCTTTCCAAAGGGCGGCCGTTCCTCGACCCGGTCCCACAGATAGTGCTAACAGCAGACGTATCGCTCACCGGCTGGGGAGCTCATCTTCAAAACCATATCATTCAGGGCATATGGACCCTTCAGCAAAAACAACTCCACATAAATTACCTGGAATTACTGGCAATTTTTCTGGCATTAAAATCCTTTCAACTCCAT
Organism: Calotriton arnoldi; assembly: GCA_963921515.1. Classification (NCBI taxonomy): domain Eukaryota; kingdom Metazoa; phylum Chordata; class Amphibia; order Caudata; family Salamandridae; genus Calotriton; species Calotriton arnoldi. The sequence continues at coordinate 2,008,950 of CAWUFW010000212.1, read as the reverse complement.
CTGGTAGGCAAAGCTGTCCTGGTCCGTACAGACAACATGACAGCAATGTACTACATACAGAAACAGGGGGGGACACACTCTCTACAGCTTTCACACCTAGCTCAAAGCATATGGAGATGGGCCATTCCGCAAAACATATATCTCCTTGCAGAACACCTCCCAGGAGTACACAATCAAATTGCAGATCTGCTTAGTCGTCAAAGACAGCAGATCCACGAATGGGAACTTCATCCTCAAGTTCTTCTTCCATTGTTTCACATGTGGGGCCACCCAGAAATAGATCTGTTCGCCACACACCAAAATGCAAAATGCCCAAGCTTCGCGTCCAGGTATCCACACCCATTGTCCAAAGGCAATGCGCTATGGATGAACTGGTCAGGCAAATTTGCTTACGCTTTTCCGCCTCTCCCACTCATTCCGTTAGTGGTTCAGAAGCTCAAACAGCATTCCCTCACAATGATCCTGGTTGCTCCAACATGGGCCCGACAACCATGGTTCACAACCCTCTTAGAACTATCAGTAGTTCCTCATCAAAAGCTACGCCTCTCACCCAAGCTTCTCACTAAGAACCATGGAGAGATAAGGCAACCAGATCCCAGTCAACTCAACCTTGCGATCTGGCACCTGAAGTCTTAGAGTTTGGCTACCTCAATCTCCCGCCAGACTGCATGAACATCATTAAAGAGGCTAGACGTCCTACCACCAGAGCATGCTACGCCGCAAAGTGGAAACGATTTGTAATTTACTGTACAAATAACAAAATCAATCCACTAGATGCTTCTATTCAAAACATGATCTGTTATCTCTTGCACCTACAACAATGTAACCTAGCATATACATCCATAAGACTACATCTCGCTGCAATTGCAGCTTCTCTCCAAAACAGACCACACTTGTCTTTATTTAGAGTACCCGCTATCAAAGCATTTATGGAAGGACTTAAAAGAATAATTCCACCCAGAGTTCCACCCTCTCCGGTATGGAATCTAAATATTGTCCTTACCAGACTCATGGGTCCCCCATTTGAACCTCTGCACAAATGCGAATTACAGTTCCTCACTTGGAAAGTAGCCTTCCTGGTTGCTATCACATCTCTTAGAAGAGTTAGTGAACTCCAGGCATTAACCATGCAAGAACCATTTTTGCAAATCCATCATAACAAAGTGGTTCTTGGGACTAACCCAACATTTTTACCCAAAGTCGTGTCTGCCTTCCACCTTAACCAGTCTGTAGAACTCCCAGTTTTTTTCCCTCTACCAGACTCAGTGGCAGAACGAGCTCTTCACACGCTAGACGTTAAGAGCAATACTCTACTACATTGAAAGAACAAAATCCTTTAGAAAAACTAAACAACTCTTTGTGGCTTTCTCCCCACCTCATAAAGGCAATCCCATCTCAAAAGCGGGGATTGCAAGGTGGATTGTTAAGTGCATCCAAATATGCTATTTTAAAGCCAAACGTACATTAACCATTCCCCCCTAGAGCTCATTCCTCAAGCAAACTAGGGGCTTCTTTGGCTTTCTTAGGGAACATTCCCCTAAATGACATCTGCAAAGCAGCATCTTGGTCTACACCGCACACTTTCACAAAACACTATTGTGTAGATGTGCAAGCAAAACAACAAGCTAGTGTGGGCCAGGCTGTATTAAGAACACTTTTTCAGACCACTGCAACAGATACAGGTTAGCCACCGCTAGGGAGATAACTGCTGTATAGTCTATGCAAGTATATAATCTACAGCTCATATGCCTCGAACGGAAAATGCTACTTACCAGTATGCATCTGTTCTTGGCATGTAGAGCTGTAGACTCATATACGCCCACCCGGGTACCTCTATCTGTTGCAGTGCTATCTTACTTAGATACATCACACATGGACATCACTTTCTATTTCTTACTAACTCCATCATCACCCTTTATGGCGAAAACAATCTGGAGATGAAGTCGATGCCCATGCGCACTATCACCGTAAGGGGGAGTCGCCTATCTTGTGACTACAAAGACTTCTTCGAAGACAAAAACAAAGTGCAAACATCTGAGCCCAACACCAGATGGCGATCTATGCAAGTATATGAATCTACAGCTCTACATCCAAGAACAGATGCATACTGGTAAGTAGCATTTTCCTTTTCATTTTGTGATAACAACACAGTGGGTGGACATGTGTGGACAGCAACCTCATATCAGCATATGTTCAATATACCGTAGGTACCAGTGACACATGAGATTCAAAGATCTGAAAAAACCAATAATCATGGTCATACATGTACAAGTACATATGGCTGTCCGGGAGGCTTATACATAGCAGTATTATGAATCATCGCTCCCCTCACTGATTGACTCATCTCTCGCTAGCATTTGAGTCCCTGTGATCATTTGCATTCAAATGTGCAGTTAGAAGCTCCCTACATAAGTCTCTCCACATGCTAGTGTCCTCTTCCAATTTCTCCTCTTTCCTGTATGCTTTCATGTGAATGTCCTCTGCAAGCGACCACTCGCGCACATCCTTCAACCAATTGTCTACTGAGGGGGAGCGTTTGCTCATCCATACTATGGCTATCCTTCGTCTTGCTAATACCAGGGTTAATTGCAACAATTTATAAGCCACCTTACGTTTCTTGGGTCTCGGTACTTGTCCCAACAGGCAATGCATGGGGGTAGCCTCCACTCGAAAGCCAGTTCCCACCCTCACTTGCTCAATCATTCGTAGCCAGTATTGGTGAACCTCCACGAATCCCCATGCTAAATGTAGAAAATCAGCTCCTTCCCTATTACCTCTAGGACACTCGTGAGCGATTGGGGTCAATACGATTCAATCTCACGGCGGTCAAATACACCCGATGCAGGAAGTTAAAGTGTATTAGCTTTAGGTGAGCATTACAGGATACTGTGCGTGTTAGAGTGCATGCTGTTTCCCAAGTCTTATCTCCCATGTGCGTCTACAGATCTCCATCCCAGGCGGCACGTGCCCTAGGAGAAGGGGCCTTTTAATCCGCCCTCATGGCGTTATACAACAATGAGACCAATTCACTCCCACAGGTGAGCAATACATCCAGCTTTCCAGTTTGAGGGGCATTCGCATATGTAGGCCACGTTGTTCTGACCAAGTCAGTGAGGCCCTCATACTGCAGATACTGCCCCTGCCCCAAACCAAACCCCTCACAAGCCTGCTCATATTTAATAAAGGTGTCATTGGAGTACAGATCCACCAACACCCGGCAGCCTCCCTCTCTCCAAGCCTGAAATGTCATATTTTCCACCATTTTACGCACTGGAGCTAGGATCCAGATATTTAATTCCTGGTGGAATGGTGCATGTTTGAGTATTCGCTCCACGAACGTTTGCCAGAGATATGCTGTCTGTTTAACCACATACGGCAAGTCTGTGGGGGCACCCGCCTCCTCCATCAAAATTTCCGGTAAGTTATCCGGCTGTATTCGCCCTCTGAGCAGACGCTTCTCCCAATTATCTTTCTCGTCCAGCCACAGGGCTGCATGTTGGAGCTGCACAGCGAAGTAGTATATGTCTAGGCTGTGTGCTTCCAAGCCCCCCTCCTCATATTTCCTTGTTAATACCTGCATTGCTACCCTACTGCACTTGCCCGCCCAGTAGAAGTCCAGCTGTCTGAATGCCGCCATGTCTATGTTACATAACGAGTTTTGAAGTATGTATAGGCAATGTGACAGGACAACCATTTTGGCCACAGCAATTCTGCCCATGAGGGACAGTGGCAAAATGTTCCAAAAGGCCACTGAACGCTTCAGGGATTCAAGCACTCTCGTCACATTCAAGTGTAATATTTGTGTGTCCCTGTGTGCCACTTGTATACCTAGATATCGGAAGTGACCAGTCTCCCAGTTCAAGCCAAGCCTCGGCAGCCTTAAATCCAAAGTTAGGTATGATTCAGACTCCAGTAGGACTCCGCTGCGCTTCCCTGGCTCATCTCCACTCCCAGATCTGCACACCAGTTGAGGCATTGGGGTTTTGCAGCTTATCATTGCCCATTGGTTGTTGGGCAGGAGAGAAGCAAGCTGGCTGTCCTAGCATGCCACCATCCTGGGTAGCATTCCAGATCTCTATTGGTTAAGGCGCCTAAAAGACAGATTTACAGGAGGTTGTTATGACAGAAAACCCCAAATGTACACTAAGCAACTCATAGTTCCACGAGAATGACCCAGAAGAAGCGCTGCAAAGCGATAATAGAAATTTGGCCACCCTTAGCAGAGGCAGGAGCACAAGCCGCTGCTTGAACGAGTCGTGCAAAAGCATCACCTGGAGGTCAGCTGAGCCAAAGCGGCACCCATATGCCATTGCGCTTACATATTAGCCCTCTGTGGAACTTTAAAGCAGGTGTGCTTCATAGCATGAGGGTGAACCACAGTATTGTATTATTAATTTTATTTTCATCTAAATGTTATTTCATTGTAACAGTTGAGTGATGCTTGTGAAATTTACACTATACACAATGTCACTGGAAAACCAACAGTTAATCCTTGCACTGTACACTTACCAAAGCTATGTTTTTTTTAAATCAAATATACTTTCCGTTTTTTAGGTCTATCAATTCACACCTTTCATGGGAACTTCTTTGTAAGATCTACTGATTTGCTCTCTCTTGCCAATATCAATCCTGATGCTGGCTTTGCAGTCCAGATGTCCATTGAGGAAAGCCTAACAGACACATCTCTGGTGTGTTTTCAGACAGCAGTTTTGTATACTTCCAGCAAAGGTAATATTATGCACCTGATTATTAGTTTCCTTAAGAATATTACCAATATAAACACCATGGTGTCCTCCTCATTCTAATGTTTGTAAACATATTGCATTTTTAGTTGTTATACATAACTAAACAGTCATTTAAGCAAATTGATATTTCTCTGTTGCAACATTCCAGTTTCACTCTTTTTGTCAAGAAGCACACTGTAAATTCAATAGGTTGCAGAATATGTTTTCGTTATTTCCAATTTTCATAAAAAAAAAAAAAAACAGCAAATGTGAGTCATTGCAAAAAGTTTGATGTCATGATATGTTTCGTTCCACTCTATAAACCTTTTTAGGTCTTGTCCACAGACACCTTTTAGCTGGCTGTTGTTGAAAGCATATTGTGAACAATACCAATGCTTGCAGTGGTCTTTTTGTCAGCCTGTTACTTACTATTATTTAGCCTTCTTGTCAATCCCATTTCCTTGATCTTATTCCATGGCTTTTCTTCCTCTTCTTGTGTTGGTCTCTCCACTGTAGCATAGCTTCTTTATCATCCTTTTGATTGGATGGCTTGTATCTATTCACAGCTCACATCAGAGAACTATTCTTTTTCTATTGCTTCCAGCACTTGATGGGATTGTATCTGTGTTTTTGTGCTCTCTCTCACTCCCATATGCTACTTTACCTCTCATATCTCCTTCTGCGTTCTTCGTGTTGCTCCCATCAGCTCACTGTTACTGCCCCACCTTTACCATCCCTCTCTATTTTACAACTTTTTAACTTTATTTTTATTTAATAACCCCCACCCAGCTTCTACGTTGCTTCCCTCCACAGCCCCCGCTGTTCCACAGCGTTTACTCTCCGCTCCACTGTTGTACCCTCTCCTCATCACCTTTTTTAAAATCATTTTTTACTCTTTTTAGAGGGCCCAAATTGGGTGTGTGCTATCTTGGAACTGTGAACTTAAACAAAAAAATGTAAATGGCTGCAGCGCATTGACTTAATTGCTCACATGCATGGTGATGCATACGTGCATAAAAGTCAACTCATTTTTTTTCTGATGCGGAAAAGTACTGGCAAAGTCAAAAGGTAATGTAAAACTATTGATAGGTGAGACTTGTTGGCTTTACCAGTGCTTTTTGTAGTATACTGCTTAACGAGTATTATTGGACCCTTTCTGTAATTCCTTTTTGACCACATAGTTAAACCTATGTCTCTTAATATACTTTTAACTTTGTGTGTTTTTCATGCTTTGTCATTTTAACTGTAGTAGCCGCCTTTTCTCGACTATCACTAGAATTTAAGAAATGCAGACTGTGATAGTAAGCGGTTTGTTGCTCACCAACACACTGCCTGAGTCTTCCTGGACACAGAAATGTTTTCAGATGTTTTCTGCAACTACAAGAATGTTCCCTCTCCTTTATATGTTAAGGTAGTAAGTTCCAAAATCTAGTCGTCACTGCTCACAATTTTCGTCTACCCGCTATTTCATACTGTTAGCTTGTGGGATACGAACAGTTTACCATTTGGTAACTTTAATTTCAGTTCTTCTATCTGTTTATTTTACATAAATTTTTTAATGCCCTTCTCTGGCTGGTGATGGGTATTCTGTGCACTTCTCTGTACAAAGGTTGGAGCTGGCCATCATTTCTTTTTCCTTTCATCAAGCATGCAACTGCATTCTTTATGAGCTCTGAATCCATCTTCAGGCGGGATTTTAGAAGATCCAAATTCAAGTTCTGACAAAGACTCTGTTTGTCATTTCTACTGATGTGACTGAACTCAACTTCCCAGTGGGAGATATGGAGGAACTCTTTACATGTGATGCTTATTTCCACATTTCAATTATTGAGAAACCTCTGAAGTGTCCAAGATTCCTGCTGAGTAATGATCACTTCAGGACAAAGTCATTCCATTTGGACTAAAGTCAGCCCCAATGACGTCCTCCATATGTGTGGTAGCCACATACCTAATTAAACAAAATGATTTTTGTTTATCCCTGTCTGTATGGCTGGCAGAACAGAATTCCAACACCACATGAAGCATTGCACCACTATCAGATGACACTAACCATCCTTTGCTGTCGGGGCTTGCTAGTCAGCCACACAAAATCAGCAGCAATCCCAGTTCAATCCACTCACTTTCAGAGTGTGGTGTTGGGCGCTCAGATCACAAGTGTACCTTTAAGAGAAGAGGCTTTCATCTATCCACCTAAAGTGACTCAATCTAATAAAAGCACTAAATCAAACTGCACTCCAGGAGTCTTCTCTGTTAGAATAATGGCTCCCTACATATTCCTGTCAGCTAATTCAAGACTACACATGAGGCCTCTTAAGCCAAGAGGTCTAATGGGGCTAATATTTCAGCATCTTTAAATACAGATTTGCCTTATTCTGCAATTCAGTAATTCTCCTGGTAATGCCGGTCACAGAATCTGTTGAAGGATGTACCCTTCCATTGCAATATTCTAACATAGAAAGCTCTGACAGATGCCTCTCTCTTGGGATAGAGTGCTCACATGGATCATCTTCAACTGCATGGGGCAAGATGGGATGCTTTCCAGGGCTGTTACTCTGGAAGCCTATTACATTTGGAAACGGTTCAGAACAAGAAATTTACAAATAATGACTATACATCTCCAAGGTGTACAGAATGCAGAGGCAATCTCATTTGGCATAACTTTCCAGGAAAATCATGAGTGGGGTTTTCATGACAAAGTTATGCAGGATGTCTTTCACAATTTGGGGTTTCCTCATTTTAGACCTCTTTGCAGAGCCACGAAACAAGAAATGCCTGGACACTGCCTCCAGGTTCCATTGGCCAGCATGAAGGGAATGCCCTTTTGATAGATTGTTTGTGGAGCTAGATTGTTTGGGATATTTCTTTAAGATTTTTGTGTAATATACCTGATCCTGTTGGTCCTAACCAAGCTAACCTACAGCAAAGCCAGGATGATCCTCATTGCTCCAGAATTGATGGCCTTGTTGATGGTGGTTCACTGACCATCTAAATCTGTTGGAGCTACCTACCACACAGCAATCTTTCAATGCAAACCCTCTTCTTCACACTTTGTGGAGCAATATCCTAGATTCTAGCCTTCTATTGTTGAAATTGCCTTTCTGATGGATACTTCTGGCTCCAGATTACTCACATTGTGAATGTCCCCACAGGTGCCATGCTGGATCAGGAAAATTCAAAAGCTGTGCTTCTGCGCACCAGTAGGTATTGCCGACTGACTTCCTCTCAATGCCATCCCACTCTAGAAGTGACTAATGGTGGTGCTTATAAACGCCACCCATGTGCGCTGACATAAGTTCCTCTTTCCACAACTTCAGACACGGATATGGAGTTCCACTCCTTCTTTCTTCACACTTTGAAGAGATGTTTCTTCAAAAATGTTCCATTGTGCAAGGGATTCACCCCCCAAAATCGCTGGATTCAAACCGTGTAGAGACTGTTGCAAACAGATGTCTGTGCGGCCTTGCAGTGTACCTCTAGAGTTTAGGGTCTTCACACGACTCCAAGGCCTGTGGCAACAGCACCCAGGTGAGCCTTAAGCCCATTATGAGTTTGAGGCAAAGCTCTATGCAGTGAATCATTGGAAGGCTCCATGCCAGTTCCGCTCCAGGTCAAAGTCAAAGGTGAGGACCTGCTCCAGTTTTTGTTCTTGTATTCGTTTATGGGGCAGAGCTTTCACGCGATCCAAGTCTTCAAGTAAGTCGAAGAAGAAACTCAAGATGTCCAAGAGAGTCTCTGCCCCTTCCTGCCACTGTTGATCTCCAGAGAATGTGAGAGGGTGTTACTGTGCCTCCAGGTCTTGCTCCCGTTCCACAGAGGAGCCGATTCCATCTCTGGTCCAGTTGCATCCAGAGTTCCTGGGATCAACGATGATATTGCAGCAGGTAGAGGTGTTTGATGGGGCCATGCTGCGCACATTTGGCTCGCTTGTTGGCTCCCTTTGACGCACCTTTGGGCACCAAGTATCCGCAGGGACTGCCAGTAAGGTTACTGCTGTCCGATTCACCTTCAGTGCCGTGTGGACCCCTTGAACTTGTTTCGGGTTCCATGCCAGTGTCGGTACTAGCACCAAATCTGCACCAGTTCCTCCACACCAGCGACTATCCAGTATTTTGTAAAGCGCGAACAGCTACCCAAAGGCATCCCGGCGCTGGGGGCCGTCAGGAAGATTAAGCAAGTTATTGCCCAGAGTCACATGGTGCTGGGCTGACCTGCCGCCGGTGCCGGGGATCGAACCGTGAGCCCCAGATTCCAGCGTCAGTCGCCCTGGCCGCGGCGCCACACCTCTTCCCTGCACCAGCACAGATGCCACCAGCGCCGGAGGATGACCCCTACCTATTGTGGTGTCCAACTCCAAGCTGGCATCATCGCAACAGCTGGCAAGTCAAGATCTTGATGTGCCACAGCCTCTGCTGAACCCATCTAACTTTGGCACAATTCCCCAGCCATCCAGTCGCGCACAGACATTGCACCAGTGTTTTGGCTTGGACTCTGACTAGAGCCAGCCTTATAGAGATGATAATGGTGGTGATGAGGAAGGATTTCCCCTATCCTATGATAACTGGTATATGGAGCTAGAAAATGCCAGTTGGCTGGACACCTTACACAACACTGGTCTGTTTACACCCGGCTCCCTAAAATCCCCCCGTCCCCTCCCCCGTACCCTCCACAGGCCACCAGTGAAATAAAGCACTTCATTTGCTATAGTAATAACGAGGGCTACTGAGGTCCTTGACCTTCATCTCCCTACTATGGAGGTAAAAGACACTAACGTGTTAACAGAGGTCCTACAGTCTGTGCAAGCACGGACCAAACCTCTGTTGCCCTTCAATGAATCCCTTACTGAACACACTGCTGGGCACTTGGGCTAAATCATGCTCTGGCCACCCAGCCAACCGACAGATTCCCCTCAGCCATCAGTCTGCTGCAGGAGATCCAGACTTTCTCACACAGCACCCCACACCTGAAAGTTTGGTGTTCCAGCCCCCCACCAGTAGAGTCAACCTCAACGCCTTTCCTACAGGGGTGACAACAAATCACTTTCAACAAATGGGTCCTGCAGATGGTCTAAAGGGGCTTTGCCCTGCCATTCCTTTCTGACCCATTGTACCTGCCACCTACTTCACACTACTTCTCAGAGTACCACATGTCTGTTTTATGCAAGGAAGTGCATGCTCTTTTGGCCAAAGAAGCCATAGAGAGACTAATGGCCTTGGAACTACGGACGAGGTGTTATTTCTGCTACCTCCTTGTCCTGAAGAAGGGCGAATGCCTCTGTCCAATGCTGGATCTTCACCATCTCAATGCCTTTCTGCATGAGGACAAATTCAAAATGCTTACTCTGGCCCAGCTTCTCTCTGCCCTGGGTCCCAGGGACTGGATGATGACATTGGACCTGCAGTAAGCTTCTATTTGCTTCGTGTTCTGAAGGCCCTTAACCACAACCGCAGTTCAAGGTGGGCCATGAGCACTTTCAGTTTGCTGCGCTCCCTTTCGGCCTCACGAGTGCCCCTCGGGTGTTTACCAAAGTGATGGTGACTGTAGCTGCTCATCATTGGTGGTGGAAGGTACTAGTCTCCTACCTCGACGACTAGCTGCTAAAGGCGAGCTCACCATAGTTATGGACCATCTCCAGACTATAGCAAACATTTTTACATAGTTAGGGTTCTCAATCAACCTACCAATGTTACACCTGACTCACAGAGGCTCCCCTTCATTAGAGCCATTCTGGATATGGTGCTCTTTCGAGCTGTTCCTTAGGGCCACTGAGACGAGCACATTTGGGCTATGATCCAGATGATTCTGCATCTGTCCTAGACATCAATGAGGATGACGGATGCTTTTGGTCCTACAAGTCTCTTGCATCCTGCTCGCCGACCCTGCCAGGTGGCACATACAAGCTTTGTGGTGGGACTTAAAGTCTCAGTGGGCCCAGCACCAACGGAAGCTGTCATCCCATACAGTTGTGGGAGAAGACTGCAGAAGGCTTGCAGGGTTAGCTGCTCAACCACACTGGACTAGTGGAAACCCCTCTCTCTATTCCACCCAGAGTTGATGGTGGTGACGGATGTGTTTCTACTGGGTAGGTGAGGTCAGCTGGCAGCAGTGGCGATCAGAGGACTCTGATCTCTGGCGAAGACCCACCTCCACATCATTTGCTGGAGTTGAGGGCGATTCGCTTGGTGCTGAAGGCCTCCACCACCCACCATAAAGAAACAGTTGGTGCAGATTCTAAAGGACAACCTCTGCAGAGAGGGCCAGGTCCAACAGACTCTAAGAGGGCCCTCAGCTTTTACATCAGTTGTACCAGAGAACATCAGGTGGAAGATAAACTCTTTGTATGGTTATCTGGGGCAAAGAATGGCAAGACAGTATGGAAAGGGTCCATCTCTAGATGGCTAGTCGTCTGCATTAAGATCTGTTACGCACTCGCTAAGAAGCTGCCTACATAGTACATAAGGGTCCACTCTACCAAGGCCATTGGCATGCAGAGTGCCTGTCCTGGATATTTGTTAGGCAACTATGTGGGTATCAGTGCACACATTCTCAAAGCACTACTGCATTGAAAGTCTGGTCTTTTAAGGCTCAGTCCTGCAGGACTTTTTAGTGTGAGCCATTCCACAGGTCTGCCTTCTTAGGGAGGTACTGCTTTGGTATTGGCTTTGGTATCTATTCTAGCATGAGGAATCTGCAGTTAAAAATATATACATCAGAAGAACAAGTTCATTACTTTCAGTAATACTCTTTCTGGTGGATACTCTAATAGCAGATTCCTCACCACCTTCCGATCTCCCTGTTCTGTGGTGTGGATTCTTCTACCTAAAAAAGATCTCAATCTAGGAATGTGCACACTGGTTTGTTGACTTTGTTCATGGACTCCACGTTTGAGGGAGCAGAAGAGTTCTTGGAAGAAACTGACGTCGGCACGCATTGGTGGCACTTGCATGTGGCTCCATTCATCGCTTCTGGAGGGGAATGGCGCCAATTCAGAGTTGCATGACGCAACCTACCGGTGTGCATGCACATTACTTTTGAGTTGTGGCATCCAATCTCGCAGCTAGGGGGGGGATTTACATGGTGGATAGACTATCCACCTGGAAAAGCATTATTGAAGGTAAGTAACTTGTTCTTTTGGAGTCTGAACACATTCAAAACGGGCTTCTGAATCTGCTGCAAGATTCTATAGATATTTTGAAATAGGCTAAGCATCCATAATACAGCATACTTCTTACACTTTTAAATGGAAGAGGTTCTGCATCTAGTGTATTGAAAACAGCTTTAACCCTATCGAATATCAGGAAAAATTCGGGCTTCCCTGCCTGCTGCACTTCTCAGTTAAGGTACATCCTAAAGCTATTTCTGCCTATCAAAAATATAATTCACGAGCCTATTTCTTCAGAGGCCCAGTGGTTAAATATTTTCTACAGGTTATTCAGAAGGCGTTCCCACCTGTCAGAAAACCTTCTCCAACTTGAGAACCTAGCATAGTCCTGTCTAAACTAATGGGTCTGCCTTTTGAACCAATACATAAAGTATCCTTACAGCATCTCTAAGAACAAGTTGCTTATGAGGACTTATTGAAGCTTCCTCCTTAAACTTATGTCATATTTTCAGGTCAATCAAACCACTTTACTGCCAACATTTGTATAAAGTTCATCTTCTCCAGTGGAAAGATCTCTTCACCTTTTGATAATATGAGAATGTTTAAATTTTAAATGCATAAAACAGTTACTCTTGAATTATGGGCTTTTTACAATCAATGGATAGTGTCTGGCATTTTACTTTGTTAAAAACTGGCTAGCAAAACTCTGCGTGGCAGAGCGAAAGCCCACTTTCCTAGGAACAAAGCAGCTGCAGTGGTTCACCTAAGAAAATGCCACTTGGAGGTCTGGCCATACATTTACAGGGTAATACTATCCTCAGTCATAATTTAGGGTGAATGCCCAGGTAAGCCAGGCTTCCTTGAGGAACCTTTGTCTAAACCGCATAATCCTTCTTCATTACTTCACTTTTTATTCGTTATGGGCTTGCTATTCTGTTTAGTGTATCTGAAAGAGACACGTTAGTGATAGATTCCTTACCTTAGAATATCCCCAGGCGTCAGGCTGGATCCGGAAAGTTTTGCGTAGCAGTACCCTTGCGCGTCGGTAGGCGGCGTCGTGCGGCTCCGCGTCCGTCGTCGGCGTCGTGATCGCCGGGATGACGTCGCGGGCAGTACTTAGGCGCCGCCCCTGCGCGCTGACGTCAGTTCTTCTTTTTCCGCGCCAGCAAGCGCAGATCCGGGAAGAGCAGTGCCCTGGTCAATTTTTGACCATACTTTTTGGTGATTTTTTCACTGGTTTTTTCACAACTTTAAGGTGTCGTAGGGATGCCCGGCTTCAAGCGATGCGGCGCCTGTGCGCGGATGATGTCCGTCACCGACCCGCATTGGGAGTGTCTCTTCTGCCTCGGCCGAGGCCACGACACCAAGTCTTGTCCCGAATGCCAGGCCCTCAACCCGAAAGCTTTGCGAGAGCGGTCTCGAAAGCTCCTCGAGGCCCGGCATTCGGCTCCGCGGAAGCCCCGGTCGCGTGAGAGGTCCAGGGGTCGCTCGCGGAGTGCACACCGGTCGTCGACTTCTTCGTCCGGTAAGTCGAAGCACAAGAAGTCCAAGAAGCATCGTCGCTCTCGGACTTCGCCTCGCCGGTCTCGCGACTCGGCTGAGGCCCCTCCCGGCACCGTCCCCGCCCCCGCGGCCCCGGACTTGCCTGTGGAGTCGCCCCCGTCATACCCGCCCTTCCCGGGTTCGGGGGCGGATCCGGCCAAGGTACAGGAGTTCCTGTCGGCCATGGCCCGCCTCTTCGGGCCTTCAGGCCCCTCCGGTGCGCCTTCGGGCCCCGCGGGCCCGATTGGGTTGCTCCGGCGTCGCCGGCGGCTCCGGCCCCGGCGTCGCCCGAGCCTCCAGCCTCGATCCCGGCTCCGGCTTCGGCCCCGGCCTCGATCCCGGCTCCACAACCCCCATCGACGCCGGTCGACCTCACGACACCTCCGCCGGCGCCGATGTCTCCGGTGCCGTTCTCGGCGCCGCCCTGGGCTCCGGGCGGCGTCGTTCCCCAGTTCCTTCCGGCTCCGGACATGGACCCGGGAGCGACGTCGCTCGACGCCGGCTCCGGCGCCGATGGGACCTTGGGTCCCAAATGTCCCTCCTCCTCCTTATTTTCAACCAGAGGAGGACCAGGAGGACTGGGAGGGGTCTGATGACCCTCTGACACGAAACTGTCAGTATGATGAGGACTGGACAGAGAGTCTAGGGGAGGCCAGTGGTCTGGATACTTCTCCTGACACTGGCATGCTGTCTCCTCCCGTGGCTACGGAGGAGGGGGCCAATTTCGGTACGGTGTTGCGTAGGGCTGCTGGGGCCTTACGTCTCCAGCTCCCTACTTTGACGGTCAAGACTAACATCTTGACAGAGGTGCTTCAGCCGGCAGCCTCCTCTGCGGAGACTGTGCTGCCGTTTAACGACGCCCTCACTGACGTTCTTTTGGGCGCCTGGTCCAAGCCCAACACAGGGGCTCCTGTGGATCGGAACGTGTCACGACGCCATCGCCCCGCTCCGGGCGACCCCCTGTTTCTTTCTGTCCACCCCACTCCTCAGAGCTTGGTTGTCCAAGCCTCCGCTTCCCAAACCGCCTTCCCTACCGCTCCTCCGGATAGGGAATCCAAACGCCTGGATCAGTTTGGGAAGAAAGGTTTTCTTCCTCCAGTGCTGGCTTGCGGTCCGTTAACACCGCTTGTCTTTTGGGCCGATATACCCACTCCCTGTGGGATTCGGTGGCGGATGTTTTGCCCCAGTGCCCTGAGGAGGTCCAGGCACTGCTTTCCCGCGCCATTGCGGAAAGAAGGGATGCGGCCAAATACACTATCCGTTGTGGCCTTGACACCGCCGACTCGCTGGGCAGGTCGATTGCAACGACGGTGGCGCTCCGGCGCCACGCCTGGCTGAGAACCACTGGTTTTTCAGGGGATGTCCAGAATACTCTCATGGACATGCCCTTTGATGGAGTCGGTCTTTTGGGTCCAAAGCAGACCATGCGTTGGAGCGCTTTAAGGACTCACGGGCTACTGCAAAGTCCCTGGGCCTTTCTGCTACACGCCCTCCGCTGCCTTCTGCTTTTCGCCCCTATCGTGGCCACGGTAGGGGCGCCCCTTCACGTCAGCAGCCCAGCCACCGGCCCGCGCAGCAGGCGTCTTCGCGTGGCCGAGGACGTGGATTCCGCCGTGGCGGATCGGGCAACCAGCGTGCGGGTCAGGCCACCACCTCCAACCCGTCCGCGGCCTCCAAGCCCTCCTAGTCCCTCCTTTCAGGTGCACGGCACGCCAGTAGGGGGCAGGGTCCGCCATCACCTTCCCCACTGGCGCACCATCACCTCGGACAGGTGGGTCTTGGACATTGTCCGAAGGGGCTACTCCCTCCCCTTCGAGACCACCCCCCAGCCATGCCACCTCAATTCCACCGCATGTCAGGGGATCACTTGGTGCTTCTACAGAAGGAAGTCACGGCCCTCTTGGCCAAGAGGGCCATCGAGCATGTTCCGACCCCAGAAGTAGGGCGTGGTTGCTACTCCCACTACTTTCTGGTGCCCAAAAAGGACAAGGAGGACATGCGTCCTATCTTGGACCTCCGGAACGTCAATCGCTTCCTCCGGAAGGAGAAGTTCAAGATGCTCACCCTAGCTCAGGTCTTGACTGCCCTCGACCCAGGAGACTGGTTGGTAGCGTTGGACTTGCAGGACGCGTATTTCCATATCCCCGTCCTGCCGGCCCACCGGCGTTACCTTCGGTTCACGGTAGGCCCCGAGCATTTTCAGTTCACCGTGCTCCCCTTTGGCCTTACAAGTGCCCCTCGGGTGTTCACGAAAGTGATGGCGGTGGTCGCAGCTCATCTGCGCCGGGCAGGGGTCTCAGTCTTCCCCTACCTCGACGACTGGCTGCTGAAGGCGGGCTCGTCCCAGGCAGTCGTCTCCCACCTCCAGACTACGGCCGAACTCCTGCACTCGCTGGGGTTCTCCATCAATGTGCCGAAGTCGCATCTGATTCCTTCTCCACAGCTCCTTTTCATCGGAGCAGTTCTGGACACGACGCAGTTTCGGGCCTATCCTCCCGAACGGCGAGTCCGGGATATTCAGGCTATGATTCCGATCTTTCGGCCTTTATCCTGGGTTTCGGTACGGATGACCCTGAGGCTGCTGGGCCTCATGGCCTCCTGCATCCTGCTGGTCAATCATGCCAGATGGCATATGCGGGCTCTGCAGTGGGACCTGAAGTTCCAGTGGGCGCAGCACCAGGGCAACCTGTCCGATCACGTCCAGATCTCGGAGGGGACTGCAAAACAGTTGCAGTGGTGGCTCTCGAACCGGCAATGGGTCATGGGCAGATCCCTCTCCCTTCCCCAGCCAGAGCATACAGTTGTGACGGACGCGTCCCTTCTGGGATGGGGCGGTCACATGGGAGAGGCGGAGATCAGAGGCCTCTGGTCTCCGGCGGAGTCCCGGCTCCATATCAACTTTCTGGAGCTCCGGGCGATCCGGCTTGCACTCAAGGCATTCCTTCCCTCTGTCAAAGGGAAGGTAGTGCAGGTGTTCACAGACAACACCACCGCCATGTGGTACTGCAACAAACAGGGCGGGGTGGGGTCTTGGACCCTTTGTCAGGAGGCTCTGCGCCTCTGGACATGGCTGGAACATCAGGGCATGTTCCTGATGGTTCAACACCTGGCAGGTTCTCTGAACGCCAGGGCGGACGAACTCAGCCGCAGGTGCATGATGGATCACGAATGGCGTCTTCACTCGGAAGTGGCGCAAGGACTCTTTCTACAGTGGGGAGAGCCTTGGTTAGATCTATTCGCCACCGAAGAGAACGCGCAATGTCATCAGTTCTGCGCGTTGGAATTTCCAAGGCGGCACTCGCTCGGCGACGCTTTTCGTCGCGAGTGGAGTTGCGGTCTGTTGTACGCCTTTCCGCCTATACCACTTCTACCCAGAGTGTTGAAGAAGATTCGGCACGACCGGGCCCAAGTCATTCTTGTGGCTCCGGACTGGGCTCGAAGAGTTTGGTATCCCGAGCTACTCAATATGAGCATAGATCCCCCGATCCGTCTGCCTCTTCGGGAGGATCTTCTGTCGCAGCAGCAGGGGACGGTCCTCCACCCGAACCTGTCCAGTCTACACCTGCTTGCGTGGAGATTGAGCGGCGGCAGTTGATTCCTTTCGACTTGCCTCCCGAAGTTTGTGATGTGATTCTGGCAGCCAGGCGTCCCTCCACTAAGGTGGTATACGCCTGCAGGTGGAACAAATTTGTGGCATGGTGCACAGCAAAGGCTGTGGATCCCCTTTCTGCCCCTCTTTCTGAGGTCCTTCTGTTCCTTCTCTCTCTGGCCCAACAGGGTTCTGCCCTGGGTACCATCAAGGGTTATCTTTGTGCTATCTCGGCCTTCCTCAGGCTCCTGATCAGCCCTCCCTTTTCAAGTCCCCTGTTGTTAACAGGTTCTTAAAGGCATTACTCACCTCTTCCCTCCTGTTCCGTTTGTGATGCCTCAGTGGGACTTGAACTTGGTTCTTACCTTTTTAATGTGCGCTCCCTTTGAGCCTCTACATAACTGTCCTCTTCGTCTTCTGACTCTGAAGACAGCCTTTCTGGTGGCCATCACCTCCGCTCGGCGGGTGAGTGAGCTCCAGGCTCTATCTTGCAAACCTCCCTTTCTGTCTGTTCATCCAGACAAGGTTGTTCTTCGGACGCGTCCGTCCTTCTTGCCAAAGGTGGTTACTGCTTTCCACATTGGGCAGACCATCACTTTTCCCACCTTCTTTCCGCCTCCGCATCCTTCCAGAGAGGAAGAGAGGCTCCACCGTCTGGACCCAAAACGTGCGCTCTCTTTCTATATTGACCGCACAAAACACTTCCGGGTGGATGACCAGCTCTTTGTTGGCTACGTGGGCGCCAAAAAGGTCGGGCGGTGCACAAGAGGACCATCTCCCGCTGGGTTACCTTGTGCATCAAGACCTGCTATTCTTTGGCTAAGAAGGAGCCTCCTGTTGGGCTGCGTGCCCATTCCACCAGGGCAACGGCTGCTACCACGGCCTTGGGCCGCGGTGTTCCGCTGCCGGTTATCTGTCAGGCAGCTACGTGGGCCTCGCTGCACACGTTTACAAAGCATTACTGCCTTGACAGTCAGGTCCGGAGGGACGGCTTCTTTGGCCGTTCTGTCCTCCAGGACTTCCTTGTCTGATCTTTGTTCGCAGACCCACCACCGGGGTTGGTATTGCTGGGGTATCTATTCTAAGGTAAGGAATCTATCACTAACGTGTCTCTTTCAGATGCACAAGTTACTAACTTGTGTAACGATATATCTGTAAGAGACAGTAGTTAGTGATAGATTCCTACCGCCCACCCATCCTCCCCGTTCTGCGAACTGATTTCTAGGGTTAAGGACATCCCTTTCAGGGCCCTAGTATTTTTCAGACACCTGTGTCAGCTTCTTGCATGGCTCTGCGTTCCTGGCGCGGAAAGTCGTGTACAGAACTGACGTCAGCGCGCAGGGGCGGCGCCTAAGTACTGCCCGCGACGTCATCCCGGCGATCACGACGCCGACGACGGACGCGGAGCCGCACGACGCCGCCTACCGACGCGCAAGGGTACTGCTACGCAAAACTTTCCGGATCCAGCCTGACGCCTGGGGATATTCTAAGGTAAGGAATCTATCACTAACTACTGTCTCTTACAGATATATCGTTACACAAGTTAGTAACTTGTGCTTATGGCTATTAAAGAGGGTCCTCTGACGGATTAGAAAAGGTACTTATCTGTAATCCTAGTTCTCCTCCATGGGAATACTCATGAAATGATAAGCAACCTTCTCGGAGGAATGAACAGATATCCACCTTCCTGGAGGAATGGCATGAAACCCAATATTTGTCTGTGAAAAAGCTGACCTAATTTCCTGTGACAGTGCACAAAGTTATACTGGGGACCTGTGAAAGGTGCACTGTGAGTTCCAGTCTTTGGTTCTGCAGCATTTTCTGACAATATTATGTATTTCCTTACTATTCCCTCCTTTTTCATGTTTTTTGTGTTTTTTTTTAAAGAACAGGTTTGTGAAAGATCTTCCTGGTCACTATTCTTATAGGAGTGACTTATTATAATACAATTTTCTTCTTTTTTTATAGAAAATAAAGAAATTTGCCCAATAAAGCCTTGTATCAGGCTGAATCCATAATGTTTTATTAGCTTTGCTACTCCGTTAGGAGGCGTTAGCACCATCTCGGTGCCAGAAATGCTGATTACATCAATGGATTTCGCACAAACCCCAGGTACATCAACATCAGTTCAGTTTTTTCTGCACCCTTCAATGCAGGTATAAATCTGCTGCCTTTGATTTTTTTCATGTTTTCAATGTGTTTTCAAACTGTTTCTCAAAATCCTGTCAGTGGAGTGTCTAAGGATATCATTGCGAAAAAAATCAGACTTTAAACTCAGTCAATCCTACAAGGAACAGATGTCCATCTCAGATCACCATTATATCCGTCTGTAGTGATTGGGATCGACACACAATTCAAAGACATGTGACAAATGCAGCCCCATGCACTCTAAAGCCATCAAAAAGTGGTGAGGCTAAACCTTTCGCCGCCTTTCATGAGTGTCTGGCTCAACAGTGGTGGTCAAGTTCAAAGTCGAGATCTCCCTTGAAGTTCTCCTCCTTCCCTTCATTGAAGTAATTGAGAGAAAATAAGCGGAAACACATCAACGACTCTCCCCGAAGTAAAGAGGTAGGTCACCTTGATGTACGTTCTCTACATGGAGTCCTCCTCAGAGCCAGACATTTTGGAAATCACTCAGCATGAGGAGGCTCCCCTCTAGTGCCCATCATGGACCCTGTTCTGGGCTTTTCACCGCCTCTAGGATTTGTGGCGCCGACACCAATCGCAATGTATCAGGGGTTTCCAGCAGCTGGTCCAGCTCAATCTCTGTGCCATGATGGGATCTGTTCAAGCAGGCTGCAGTCCCCTTTGGTGGGCATTTGAACCCATTCGATTCTCCATATGGGTTTCCACTGGCAGGTCAACCCTCTGCGCCATTAGTACCCAAATTTCCCCCCTCAAGGGACACTTCTGGCACCAGTCAGCCCTCTTCCATGCCAGGCCTTTCACAGGCTGCCCTTCCACCTACATCTGATCTGACACCCCTGATGCCATCACCAGGTGCTGCCTTAGCCACCACTTCCTCACCAGAAACACACAAAGACCAAGGCAGTCCTCCGCAGGTCCAGAATGAAGCCCAATGACTAACAGAGATGGACAGGACAGAATTATCACAGCCTGAGCCAGTACAATGCCAGCAGGCCGAGGAGCACTTGTTTGTGTTGGACTCCAATGCTATCCAAATGCCAGTCATGCATGAGATGAATAACAGTAGCACGCCTGCAGTTTACTACCCCTTACATTTTCGGACACTGCAGGCTACCTTGCTTTCCAGAATGCCTGTGAGCTACATACATCCCCAGAGGTCAAGACGGAATGACCTGTAAGTGCTTAATTTGAGCCAGTGGTTACCGGTGCTCGGCACCAGCACTTTATTGACAGGGACTTATGACAACTACCACATGGTGGCGCTGCGTGTGGAACATAGAGATGTGCTCAACAACAGTTGTTTATTAATCAAATAGACATTAAAACAACTAATACCTGCCTCCAAGCCATTCTTATAGCTCTGGGGGGCCTCAAATAGTCTGACTTGTCACACTCCTACACAAAATCAGAGCCAGCAGCATATCTGGGTCTTCCCTTTTCCCCCTACTTAAAAACCAAGTTTTTAGAGCTACGTATGGGGAAGTTGCCCTCCAATGGAGACCTGCCTCGCTGGAAGTACCAGGGCTCAAAAGCATGCACTCTCTGTGGGTCTCCCACATTTCATGGATTTCATTCATCTAATATGCATTTGTCCAGCCTTAGGTTTGATACGCCGTCAACTGTTGAAAACACAATTTAATGAAAGAGGCATCCGCTCCTGCAGAACTGCCATATTAAAATGCCTTGACTCGAACGACCCGCAACTTATTTGCCACTTAACCAAGTTTTTAATCAGTTATAAGAAAGTATTGACACAATGAAATTGGTCACAGAGTCGTCTAGTGGTCGTCGTCGTCTGTCTTTTTAAAAAAACAACTGTACTGTAAAGAGAAATATCAATTAATTTTAACATATTGTATAAAAAAGGTGGTGTATCACACGTTCATAGCAATTTTTGAACTTTCAAATTGAATGTTTAAAGAAATGGATGTAACGATAAGTTTTAACTTGTTTATATGTCCGTGTGCTTTTAATGGTACAATGTATCTGGTATTTTGGAACATTGTTTTGGTTTTAATTAACTAAACAATAAAACAATTTCACTTTCACTTGTAGCAGTGTGATGGCGAGTAATTGTGTTTGTACTGATTGGCAGCGACAGCAGTGGCAATGGGTGGTGCAAGTTGGGGTGGCCTCATAGCAAGGGCCCTGGCACTTTTTTTTTTTTTACAAATTAAGCACTTGCTGTAGGCGCTGCTCCTCCAGAAGTGACATATTTGGTTCTAAGTTCTAACGAAGGCAGCAGAGGTCTTAGAGATTCCTTTGCCCACTGTAGATGGTTAGCCCAACATTTTGGCTGACATTTTGTAACCTTCTGCAGCAGCATCAGGAACTCTCGTGCCTTATAAGGATGCCCTTCTGGAACACCTAAAAGCTGCTTGGGTTAGGCTCACCTCAGCTCCGGCTGTTAGCCGCCTTATTGCAAGTAGGTACAGACTTAGCCCAGGGGATCAGCTTTCTCTTCAACTCACCCAACACTATAAAGCCTGGTTGTGCAAACTTCGCCCTGCACCAGGCAAAATCCTGCTTCATCAGCCCCTGTGGACAGATGATCAAAATAACTGTAGGAGGTTGGTGAAAAGGCCTTTTCAGCTGGAAGCTTGGCTTTGAGGACTGTGGAAAGTCTGGGTGCTCACTTGATACAACTATGCCTTATGGGAGATAGCTAACACAGAAGTTACAAGTCACCCACACCTCCATTGGGCCAATTGTGCTGAGAGGGTGAGAGATAGCCAAGATGCCTCCGGCCAGATAACCTGGACATGGTGTCTCCGTAGCCAAGGCAGTGGTATCATACATTGCTCAGAGCAGGCACACCTGACTTCATTCCACCAGGCTCTCTGGCAGTGTCCAGGCGAGCCTCATGAGTATGCCATTTGATGGGACTCGCATGCTTGGTGACGAGGTTGATGCTGCACTTGACAGCGATTCAGAGTTAGTAGAACTACTTCCTGGTCTCTCTGCCTCCAAGCCTGATCTGGGACCACAGACAATTATGGAAATTTTGGGGGTTTCGGCAGCACCAGCCCTTCAAGCTGGTCCAATAGGCCAACCAGATGTCGCACCAATACAGGGGCAGATTCCAATGTAGGGGAAATCAAGTGGATACTTTGTCTACCTGCTAAAGAGAATTACACACAGAGGAAATAGCAACCTTTACAGAATGTCACATGACATTCTTGCACTTAGCGCAGCTTTCCAGACATACTTCTTTCTGGGAATATTCATGAAGAGAAAAAAGCAAAAGTACGCTCAGCTTTAGGCATAAATCTTTTTTTTTTCTTAATCTGGGATTTAATCTCAAGTCCTAAGCATTAATTTAGGTTTTTGCAAGGACCGGTGTACCAATTCTTAGTCTTTTTGCCATATAATGCACTTGTTCTGATTTAAGCCACGTAAGTTACAGCACAGAAAAACATGGTCATAGGCAAACAAGTACATTTTGTTTAAAAACATTGAATTTGTCCGACTCTTATATGCCAACCCACTTGCGCAAGTCGTGGTCAACAACAAAAAGTCAGCCATCTTCCGTCTCCATAGGGGGAGGCGACAGGGGTGCCCCTTGTCCCCCGCTGTTGTTTGCGCTCACTCTAGAACCCCTTGCTTCTTGGATCCAAAGGGACCCTATAATTCGGGGGCTACGCTGGACGGAGGAATGGGAGGACCCCATATCGCTCTATGCAGACGATATTTTGCTGTACCTGGCCTCACCAAAGAGATCCCTGCATAGGGTTCTTAACATCTTCACCAATTTTGGTACATACTCCGGAAACACCATCAATTGGTCAAAATCGCTCATTTTTGTATTGAAGGGAGGACCGCCGACCCTGCCAAAAGATTATCAGATTACGATAGCCACAAGGGGGTTAAAATATCTAGGAATCGTTATTACTAAGGATCCTAAATTGTTTTACGCATCTAACTTTTTACCACCACTACAGCGGCTGAGGTGTGATGTGGAACACTGGAAGTCTCTTCCGCTATCGCTCTTGGGCAGAGCTGCGCTCTTTAAAATGATGTAACTGCCTCGCTTTTTGTACATTCTTCAGAATTCGCCTGATCTCGTCCCCGCATCGTACTTTAGATTGGTGGAAAATGCACAGAGAATGTTGCTTTGGGGAAATAGTCCGCCACGAATTTCATTCCCAAAACTAGTGAAAGGCTAGTATGACAGGGGAATTGGATTGCCAAACATTAAAAAGTACTACTGAGCGGCACAACTAGCGGCCATTAATCACTGCATATATCGACGCCAGAATGATCCGGGTTATGCCATGGATAGGTGGCTACTCCCCGGTAGCAATCATACAGGGGCATTGTATTCAAAGCCCACGAAATTCCACTTGACGGGTCCCACAAAACACTCCGTACAGGTGTGGCATTCGGTCCAAAAGAGTATGGGATGGGCAAAGACCATAACACAGACCACCCCATTATGGGATACAGAACAACTGGGCTCCCTCTGGAAAACGAAGGGGTTCAATAAATGGGATATAATAGGGATCTCTCGGGTGGACGACCTCTAGGTAAAGGGAGGGGTGGTGCCCTTCGCAGCCCTCCAGCAGAATTACGAATTAGCGCACACTGAGGGGTTCCGATATCTACAAGTACGACATGCTTTGCAAGCGGCGATCCCAAAGGGAGAAACCCCTCCTGAGGCCTCTCCCCTGGAGGATAGTCTTCTGGGCGGTTATATGCCAAAAAAGGCAATTTCCCTGACATACTTAAAACTGGTAAATCACTCACCTGATCCTCTTCCACGACTCCGTGCAAAATGGGAGGGCGACTTAGCAGGATTAGAAGAAGAGGAGAGGCTGGAAGCGCTAGCATCCCCAAGGGAGGGGGCAATATCCTCTACACTAAAATTGGTGCAGCTGAAAATATTGCACAGAATATATGTTACAGGGCCAACACTGGTCAAGATGGGGTATAGAGACGAGCCTAGTTGTAGACGACTATGTGGCCGAGAGGGCACATTCTTTCATATAATATGGGAATGCCCATATATTAACAGAAACTGGAGCGATGTCGCCTCATGCATGGGGGAGGTCATAGGAGAGATAATAACAACTGAAGCCAAACGTTGTTTATTAAATATATGGGAACCAACGGACTTGAGTAGCAAAGAGAAAACATGGGTGACGCTGGGTTTGATGGTCGCCAAGAGGAATATCGCAAGAAAGTGGGGAGTACAGACTGTCCCGACATTGAGGGAATGGGAAGGCGATATGGATTGGTGCATGTTTAGAGAGAAAATAGTGTACATGTCAAGGGGATGCCCGAGAAAATGGATACAAATTTGGGGGAAATGGAACGAATATAGGGGAAATATATGTGTGCCACCCAGGTTACAGCCACAGCTTTCCCCAGAAGAATTAGAACCCTAACATGCAGACGAATTCTGGCCATGAAGGATGTTATGTAATGATACTGGGCTATGTGTTCCACGCCACTGACTATTATGATACTCTGATTGTAATATCTGGAAATCTGTATTGTTGTTTTTTGTTAACAATAAAAAAGAATTTAAAAAAAAAAAAACATTGAATTTAATTTCAACATCCTGTATTTGAAACAGATAAAACACTTTTTTCTTTTTTTTTGTCTTGTCAAGGTGAACGTAGAATTCGTGTGCACACGCTTTGTTTGCCTGTTGTGACCTCTCTGTCAGATGTCTACGCAGGGTGTGATGTTCAAGCAATTGTCTGCCTTTTAGCAAACATGGGTGAGTACAGAACATGAATGAGTGCTTTTCCTATTTGGCATAACATATGATTTTCAATATAAAAGGTAAAGTACAAATGGGTTGAATGCAGTCATTATTAGCTGTGTTAACTAACATGTCTTTCATACTATACTTTTTATTTTTACATCTTTCCCATCATGTCAAATGGATTTTGGGTGCGTTTTCAATAGCGCACTTGTGCTTTTTTTTAACACACTTGGACAAATCTACAAATAGCCACCTTTCCTCCATTATTTTTTATACTGACAACAGAATGCATGGACTTTATCACAAGGGGACATGTTTTGGTGTTAAGCTTTTTGAACCTTCCTTTTATTTACACCGGTCTATTCTTGATATTTGAAGTTATTACAACTTATGCTACCACTTTTCTGATGGATAGATCTCTCGCAGATTTCTCACCTCATGAATTTGCCTCCTCAGCAATATCTCTTCAGCACCGCCATAGAGCTTTAGCCTCAACTCTGCCTCAACACAGAACATTAGAGGATGTTCGCCCCAACCAGCATGCTGGTGTCTGTTGTTGTTTTTCGCTACCTCATCAGTGCGGATCCAAAACTCTGTCAGTGTCTCATCAATGAAATTCCTCAGAAATTAGACAGGAGTGAGGTAAAATATCTCCTGAAAGTTTCTGCGTTGAAGCCTTGTCGCAGATACTGCTAGATGTTCCTCTCATACCCACATGAGATCGTTGTCTCTTGCTTGGGATCAGAACAGCATGTAGCGGCCTGAAATTTGTTTGCCACAATTTATCGAAATACATTCAGGCAGCATGAGGCAACATTGTGTTCGAGGCATGTGAGCTGCAGAGCTCACACTGTGCATTAGATCGCCATCTGGTGTTGGGCTCGGATGCTTGCACTTTGTTGTTGTCTTCGAAGAAGTCTTTGTAGTCATGTGATAGGTGACTCCTCCTTTGGACAATAGTGCGCATGGGCATCGACTCCATCCTCAGATTGTTTTTTCCGCCATCGGGTTCGGATGCAACTTCGACACTCCGGTTCGAAACTTGTTTTTGCAACGTTTTTCACTTTTCAACACCTGATATCGACATCTTGACGTCCCTTCCTCGATCTCCTTTCCAGCCGTCGACGCGGGCCGTTGGGCCCATCGGCGCCGTAAGGCCTACTGCCCATGGAAAGGACGCCATTCCGAAAATGCCCCCAGTGTGGAGCAAAGTTTCCTCACAGTGACCACCACCAGGTCTGTAATCGGTGCCTCTCACCAGACCATAACGAGGCCACTTGTCCGGCCTGCGCCTCCTTCCGCTCCAAAAAGACCATCCGCGATCGTCGAGCCCGAAGGCACATCATGGCGCAAGGTCCGCTCCGGAACCCGTCAACATCTTCGATGAGGGTCCCGATGTTCCGGAAGAAGACTCCGAAGACCTCGCTATCATCTCCGAGGCAGAGGACTCCGACAGTTCCATCCCTCCAGGGCAGCGTGTGAGTACTACTGCCCCTGCCCCAACCCTCCCTGCAAAATCGAAGGCACCGGTCAGCACTTCGCCTACGGGCCCCAGTCGAGACCGTAAACGTGCTTCGGACGTCCCGCCTCCGGGCTCGGCACCGAAGAAGAAAACAAAGCCTACTAGTTCCTCGGCACCGACCAAACCACATGTGCCCGTTACACCGGCACCTTCGGCGCCCGAAACACAAAGACCACCCGGCGCCGAAATCCAGTTCGGTCCCCAAATCCGCCTCCAAGCACGCGGATCCTCGGCACCGAAACCGAAGCTACTCGACACACCCCTAAACTAAAGCCGGTCGAGCCTGTAGCTAAGCCGAAGGACGCCTCGACGCCTTCTAAAGCAAAGGAACATTTAAAGAAGCCATCACCGCGTTCGCAACCGAAAAGTCGGCGCCGAAAACTAATATTCAAGGGGAGGAACTGTTTACACCGGATCCCATCGATCCTAATCAACACAAGCTTTATATCAATCCTAAAACAGGACACATTTCCTCTGTGCCACGTCACAAGCCTGTCCCTCCAAAGAAGAAGGACTCTTCCACTTCCCCTATGCCTCCTTCTTCCCCTATACCTCTCTCTAACACCCCTCCTCTCCACATCCCTGTCACACCTCAACCTGCGGATTCTCCCCCACATGAGTATGAGGACAACATGGGGTACGGGGATGACCCTCATAATTTATTTCTGGATCCAGATAATCCACCACAGGATGACTGGGGTTATAATGACCCCGCAGACCCTACAGACCTCCCCAGCCCTCCACCTTATCCCACAAAACCATCTCCACCAGATGATCACATAGGTTTTGGGCAACTCATACATAGGGGCGGCCGTTTTCATGGGGTGCATATTCACACCGACCAACCAGAAGAAGACTTTCTTCTAGACACCTTTGAACGGTCTCAAAAAACTGTTCAAACTTTGCCCCATGATCAAAGGTGTCATTAAACACGCACCTGAAATTTTTAACCACCCAGTCAGAGCCAGGATCCTTAATCCTAGAGTGGATAAAAAGTATAGACCTGCCCCCGATGACCCCACCTACATCAAAGGTCAGCTCCCCCTTGACTCACTGGTCGTTTCTAATGCCAGAAAACGCGCCAATTCCCAAACTTCAGGGGATGCTCCGCCCCCTGATAAAGAATCCAAATTGTTAGATTCCTCTGGCAAACGCGTAGCTGCGCAAGCCACCAACATCTGGCGCATCGCTAACACCCAAGCTCTACTAGCTAGGTACGACAGGGCACACTACGATCAGCTAGAAACCCTCCTCCAACATCTACCTGATCAATACAAAACACAAGCCACTGACCTCATTCAAGAAGGCAAACTTATTTCAAATGCCTCCATTAAGTGCGCCTTAGACGCAGCCGACACCGCCGCTAGGTCAGTTAACACTAGCGTGCTTATCAGACGACACGCCTGGCTTCGCATTTCAGGTCTTAAGCCAGAAGTCCAGACTACCATACTGAACCAGCCATTTAACCAAAACCAACTATTTGGTCCCGCTGTCGACACAGCACTAGAAAAGATGAAGAAGGATACTGACACTGCCAAATCAATGGGAGCATTGCAGTCCCCGCAGCAACGTGGCTCCTTTCGCCGCTCCTTTTACAGAGGGGCTCCAGGAACACCACCGCAGACAGTTCCTCTTCCTATCGAACAAACACCCAAACCTCTCCCAATAGAGGATACTTTAGGGGTGGTTACAGAGGCAACAACTCTAAGGGCAGAGGTCGAGGTAATAATAACAACACCCGTACCTCCACCACTCCCAAACAGTGACTTTCCTCCACTTCCCCCGACCACAACACCCCTGTCGGGGGAAGGCTATCACAGTTCCTGCCTGTCTGGAACTCCATTACAACAGACAGGTGGGTGAGGCAGATTATCCAACATGGCTACTGCCTGGAGCTAACAGCTACCCCCCACCATACCACCCAGGCAGCGTCCAATGTCCACAGACCATCTTACACTTTTACAACAAGAGGTACTTTCCCTGCTTCAAAAGCACGCCATAGAGCCAGTGCCTCTGCTACAGCAGGGCACAGGGGTTTACTCCCTGTACTTCCTCATTCCCAAGAAGGACGGCACTCTCAGGCCTATTTTAGACCTCAGACCTCTCAATCAATACATACACTCAGATCATTTTCACATGATCACTCTCCAACAAGTGCTTCCCTTACTACAACAACAAGACTTCCTTGCCACATTAGACCTCAAGGACGCCTACTTCCACATTCCCATACATCCTGCTCACAGGAAGTATCTAAGGTTCGTTCTCAATGGGCAGCACTACCAGTTCAAAGTACTCCCATTCGGAGTCACCACTGCTCCAAGAGTGTTTACCAAATGCCTTGCAGTAGTAGCAGCGCATCTACGAAGACAACAAATACATGTCTTCCCATACCTGGACGACTGGCTTATCAAAGCCAAATCATTCAACCAGTGTGTCCAACACACCCACCAAACGATACAAACATTACACAACTTGGGGTTCACAATAAACTATACCAAGTCCCACCTTCCAGCCCTCCCATGTCCTTCAATATCTGGGAGCCACAATAAACACTTCCACTGCTCTAGCTTACCCCAGCCCAGCCAGGATAGCCAGTATACAAACCCTTGTCCCCAGGTTTCAAATGCAACACTCTCTTCCAGCCAGAGTGTTTATGCAGCTAATCGGCATGATGGCATCCTGCATTTTTATCGTCCCTCATGCAAAACTTCAAATGCGTCCTCTACAAGAGTGCCTAGCGCGCCAATGGAACCAGGCTCATGGACATCTTACAGATCTGGTGTTGGTGGACAGCCGCACACATCGCTCTCTGCAGTGGTGGAACACCAACAATTTGTCCAAGGGGCGGCCGTTCCTAGAGCCGGTTCCACAAGTAGTACTAACCACGGACGCATCCCTTACAGGATGGGGAGCACACCTGTTACATCATACAACACAAGGCAAGTGGACCACTCAGCAGAAGCTGCTCCACATCAACCACCTAGAGTTACTAGCTATATTCCTAGCTCTCAAGTCCTTTCAACTCCACGTACAAAACAAAGCTGTCCTGATCCGAACAGACAACTATATACAAAAACAGGGGGGGGGACACTCTCCACAACGGTCCCAACTAGCACAGGACATTTGGAGGTGGGCCATTCCACAAAACATATACCTTCTAGCAGAACACCTACCAGGGGTTCACAATCAGATTGCAGATCTGTTAAGTCGACAGACACAACAGATTCACGAGTGGGAACTACATCCACAAGTTCTTCTACCTTTCTTCCAGATGTGGAGCCAGCCAGACTTAGATCTGTTCGCCACACACCAAAACGCCAAATGCCCAACCTTCGCCGCCAGGTTTCCACACCCGCAGTCCAAGGGCAATGCGATATGGATGAACTGGTCCGGCAGATTTGTGTACGCTTTTCCACCGCTCCCACTCATCCCACTTGTAGTACGCAAGCTTCGACAACAGTCTCTAACAATGATACTAGTAGCCCCTACATGGGCACGCCAACCGTGGTTCACCACACTACTGGAGCTATCAGTAGTCCCATACCAAAGACTACACCTCTCCCCAACAATGCTAACGCAGAGCCATGGAGAGATAATGCACCCAGATCCATCTCAGCTGAACCTTGCAATTTGGCTCCTGAAGTCCTAGAATTCGGTTTACCTTAACCTACCCCCAGACTGCATGGACGTTATAAAGAAGCTAGACGCCCAACTACCAGAGCCTGCTATGCAGCTAAATGGAAAAGATTAGCTATTTACTGCACTAATAATAACATCCAACCATTACAAGCCTCTACGCAAAACATCATTTGCTATTTGCTACATTTGCAAAGATGTAATCTTGCATACTCATCCATACGTCTGCACCTCGCAGCCCTTGCTGCTTACTTACAAAACAGACAACACTTATCACTATTCAAAGTTCCCGCCATTAAAGCCTTTATGGAAGGCCTTAGCGGATCATACCTCCCAGATTACCACCTTCCCCAGTGTGGAATCTTAATATAGTACTTACCAGGCTCATGGGTCCACCTTTCGAACCCTTACATAAATGTGAACTTCAATTCCTTACATGGAAAGTTGCGTTTCTAATTGCAATCACTTCTCTCAGGAGAGTCAGTGAGCTACAAGCTCTAACTATACAAGAGCCTTTCTTACAAATACTTCATAAAAAGGTAGTTCTCAGAACAAACCCAAAATTCCTTCCCAAAGTCATTTCGCCTTTCCACCTTAACCAATCAGTAGAACTACCTGTGTTCTTCCAAAACCCAGATTCCGTGGCAGAAAGAGCTCTCCACACCCTAGATGTCAAAAGAGCCCTTATGTATTACATTGACAGAACCAAATCCTTTCGCAAAACCAAACAATTGTTTGTAGCTTTCTCTCCACCACACAAAGGTAATCCCATCTCAAAAGCCGGGGTTGCAAGGTGGATTGTTAAATGTATCCAAATCTGCTACCAAAAAGCCAAACGCACATTATCAGTTCCCCCTAGAGCGCACTCAACACGCAAACTAGGGGCCTCCATAGCATTCTTAGGGAACATTCCCCTAGAAGACATATGTAAGGCAGCCACATGGTCTACAACTCACACCTTCACTAAACACTATTGTGTTGATGTGCAAGCCAAGCAACAAGCTTCCGTGGGCCAAGCTGTCCTTAAAACCCTTTTTCAAACTACTGCAACACATACAGGTGACCACCGCTAGGGAGATACTGCTGTACAGTCTGTGCACAGTGTGAGCTCTGCAGCTCACATGCCTCGAACGGAAAATGCTACTTACCAGTATGCATCTGTTCTTGGCATGTAGAGCTGCAGATCCTCCTGCCGTCGACCCACCTCCCCGGGACCTGTATGTGCTCCAGTCCTATCTTAATTAGATACACACACATGGACATCTCTTTCCTTTTCTACTAACTCCATCACTCCCCAATATGGCGAAAAACAATCTGAGGATGGAGTCGATGCCCATGCGCACTATTGTCCAAAGGAGGAGTCACCTATCACATGACTACAAAGACTTCTTCGAAGACAACAACAAAGTGCAAGCATCCGAGCCCAACACCAGATGGCGATCTAATGCACAGTGTGAGGATCTGCAGCTCTACATGCCAAGAACAGATGCATACTGGTAAGTAGCATTTTCCTTTTTCAGGGGCTGAACTCCCAAGAGGTCGTCCATTGAAAAACACAAAAATGCCATATGAAGGAGAATTTGTCTTTTGCTGAAGGAAACCGTCCCATTCCCATGATCTTACTGAGTTTCAGAGCTGCTCCCTAACACCGTATTCTTTCCTCATCGTCTGATGAGATCTCAATGCTAAAAAAGATGAGAATGAAGTATCTAGGTCCATCATCAGATCCCCGTGCAGGTTGAGTCATTCTGGCAGCAGTGCTTGATCTGTTAAGACCAGCTCCTGTACCCTGTGTGCCACCCACCATTTGAGAGAACATTCATGCCAGCTTGGTGATTTCAGCAAATCCGTTGCCTTGACTCCACAGGCTCTGGTGCCCAAAAAATCTTCGAAGTCTACCAAAGCACCATGCCCCTTTCAGGCGAATTTTCCTTTGGTGGTGACACAGACGGAGCCCACTATGACACCACATTTGAACTGTTGACGTCAGATAAAATTAGTTGTGTAGCAAGAGAGAAAGCTAAGGCAAACTAAAAGCAAATACTCCTTTGGCAGAGCACTCGTTTTTTTTTTTTGTTTTTTTTTAAACAAAATAATTTTCTTAAGTATTATACATCCAAACACATCATGGTATCATCTCAGCAATTGCACAATTACATTTTTACATTTCACATGTAACACAGGTGAGTATCACGATCATGTACATGCATTAACCACCTACCCAAAATTTCCAGGTGCTATTTAGGTCTTCTTCATTGTACGATGTCCCATGTTTTTAAACCACCTGTTCCTCATTGCGGCCTAATTCCTCTTCATTCCCCCAGTACTACATCCATCCTCCCACGACCCTGGAGTGCTTACAGTGTCACTCTATGTGCCATTTTGGCTTTTTGGCATTCATCGTTGGTACTTTCCCATAGTCTCCCTCCCAAGATGATTTTTTTTTACAAATATTATTATTGGCAATAAAGAAACATACAAAAACATAACTGAGCCCTGTAAGATCATGCGACCTCATTAAAATAGACATTACAGACCACACCACCTCCTGCCATGATTTTCATTTTTTTATGGTGTCTCGTGAATTTATCGCCAACTATTTATAGTAGTTAGATGCTTTCTTCCTAGCCAAAGCGCCCCCATTAATAGTTTTGGTTTCAATGGGCTGTGATCAGGCAAGTCTAAAATAACTGATGCTTGTGTAGTTATATGTTTCCTGGAGGTCAGTGAAGAAATGTGGTTCCCTGACATAACATCGCCTAGTTTGGAGATATCTGTGGTATCCCAATCACAGAATTCCTGCAACCTTTTCACTTGGTAAGGCCAGACACCCACTTAGAGAGGAGCTTTTCTTATGAGTTTTGTGCGACAGCCTATACTTTACTCTGTTTCCTGCATAGCTGTATGACTACTTTGGTAGCAGATGGGAGCCCAGGGCTGACTTAACCTCCGTAGAGTTAATGCAGAGGGCCTACATTGCCCATAGCCTCGTTAACCACTATTAAGTATGAATCATAATAGTACGATTGGATATCTGCAGCCATAATACTTCCATCATATTGTGATTTATAACAGTTTACTATTGCTTTTTGGGGAGGAATGCCACTTCATAGAAAGTTTCAGATGGGTTTGTGTGGGTGAAAACTTATCTGGGAATATTGTATAGGTAGTTTTATAGTTGAAAGATGAGGCGCAGCAAGGAGAGCATTTTAATTCTTGCCGCTCTACCTGTTAACGACAGTGGGAGTGTGGTCCAGAACTCAAGATCACTATGTAATCCATCTGCTTGATATTGGAGGTTACGTGCCCATGCCATCGCCACTTCCTGTTCACGTATGTCCCTAGGTAGTTAAAGCATTCTGCAACCACCCACATGCCTGGGGCCCAGGCCATGTCTTCAATCCCAAGTCTAATGGGGGTGCACTACAGATTTCGTTTGGCTTGCTACCAATCCAGAGTATTATCCAAATACCTGCAGAATTTGTAGGCCTTGCTCCCCAAATTCCTGAGGCTGGTTGAGATAGATGAATAGCTCTTCGACATGCAATCAGATGTGGTCTCATACTCCTGCGTTCCACTCAATGCCCTGGAGTGGTGCATCTATTTTAAGCCATTCCGCCAATGGTTCGATGACTATAGCAAACAGCAGAGGGGAGAGAAGACACCCCTGTGGTGTACTCCTTTGTATGGGAAGCACTCTTGACGTGACCATTCATCCAAAATCTGGCTTGCAGGTTTGTTTACAGGAGCTACGTGTATTTTCAGAATTTTGGACCAATCATGACTTTTTTTTAGTTTCGCAAATAGGTATTCCTATCTCACCGTAACGCCTTTCTGAAGTCTACCAGCATCAGGGCCAAAGGCCCCCACAGCAGGCCAGTCAGCTCCTGTTCGCTTTTTAGACTTCTGATATTATGGTTGATTTATCTGGCATAAAGCCACTTTGATGTAAATGGATTATTAAAAAGAAAATTTTCACCAGCCTAGTTGTCAGTATCTTGGCGACAATTTCTAGCTTCAGTATTTATAGTAAGATGGGGCATTATAATGTGCATAGGCCAGGTGGTGTATCCGGTTTATTTATATATCATTGTGATTTCATCCATGCATACGTCTAGGGGCCGCTTGCTGGTTGTCCATGCCTCCTCATTCATGTGTGGCGGCACAGTGGTATGTGCTGAAAGAATTCTAACGAAATGCCATTAGGCCTTGGTGTTTTTCCACTGTGCAGTTTCCAGAGTGCTTCTGTTAATTCTTCTTCACAAATATTCTTCTCTAGAGCAACCCGTAGCTGGCAGGGTTATGGACCGAAGCAGTGTGACCTAAAAGGACATGCAGCACATCAGTCCCAACAGAGGCCTCTGTCTGCTGTTGTGGGGCCTCCCCAGCAACCTTTGCTAAGTTAGCGTGGAGTGGCTTTGCTGCAGCGGTGACATGAAGGCAGACAGAGGCTGGAGCAGCTGGTAGGTTGGAATACTGGCCCACATGGGGCAGCGGTTGTTTGGAGTGGAGAGGGGCAACACCACAGCTGGCTGGGGAGGACGGGCTTTCGGCTCGCAGGTATTGTGCATGGGGCTCCGACATTCACATGGGAGGGCTCAGAAACTGAGACTGCCTTCTTCTGCATTAAACTGGACTACAGCACTCGCGGCTGAAACACCTACCACCAGAATAAAGCCCCAGGCCTCCCTTGCCTCTCTTTAATCACCAAATTGATGACACAAACTACTTGTGCGAGATGAACTATGTACTTCTGTCCCTTTGGATTGGGTGGTGACTGCAGTGGTTGCTTTTTGTGCATAGACTTGTGGACAAGTGTGGATTGGCTGTGAACTATTAACTACTTGGCTACAGCTATGAGGCAACCTAATCACCTAAGAGGCATAGAAAGGCGGGCTAAAGAATCGGAGGGTGCAGAGCAAAACCATGGTCAGGAGCAAGAGCATTGACCCAAAGGTGAAGTGCTGTGGATCCGGGGATGGCGCCAGACACGGAGGCTGAAGGATCTGAGAAAAACGTGGAAGGAGCAGCTCCAGAGGATCCGTTACTGCAGCACATGAGGCCCTAGACATGATTGCCATCCATCAGTTTGCATTGCTCAGAATGGATCAGCATAAATTGCAGAGATAGAATACGCCCAAGTGCGAACCCGACCAATGGTGAAAGAGCTGCAGAAAAAAAGTTACTGATCTCATGACCAGACTGAACACTCTTGAGAATCAGGCAAACGACTCTAAGGCTTGTTTTTAAAGGAACAATTTCTGAATAGTTGGCATCGTGGAAAACGTTGACGGATAATGCATGGAACTTTTTCTGTATGAATAGCTCCCAATTAAGGCGGAACCCAAAGGACTGACTACATTCTTTTAACTTGTAAAGAGCACTGTTGCGACCGGGTGAACCGCACAGACCCTGTCATTTCTCCACAACACTCCAACTGGAGCCACAGCTGATCTTTTTCTCTTTGAGGAAGTCTGATTGGGAGGAAACACTTGTTGGCTGTATAGATAGCTTGCCCCCTTATTGCTTTCTGAACAAATACAATCACAGTTTAAACAAGAATAATTTGAGAACCTTGGACTTTATTAATGTCTAACATGAGAGTGCTCCAATGCTATAACTTTTTTCTCTCATGATAGACTCTTTCGGCCGTCAGCATGTATGACACCCTGAAGTAGTGGAGTATTTTGGCATTGTGGTAGTAGCACCACTTCATCCATTACTGCTGTTGTTGAATGTTCAGCAATTGTTTTTCCACAACGGCCTTAGATTTGTATGCGTTTCTGCAGTTTGAGACAGTGGATTCTTATCCCCGACTAGAAGTTGCGTATAATCGTTTTAGCTAAATCAGTTCAAAGTCCTTTATGACCAGGGAGTGCTCCACTGAGTTTTCAAAGAGCTGCTGAACAACTAAGACTTCATGACAGCCAGTCTTTCAGAGGTGAGGTGACATCACCTGAAGTCTGCACTTCCTGCTAGTGGAGCTGTGGGTATGCCTGAAGCACCTAGAACAGGCCAACTGCTAGAGGAAAGGAGTCTGCCTGGCCCTACAGGAGCAGACTGCCCAGGAGGAGAATGGCCCAGTTTGTTTCAGGGACTGAGGGACATCCAAAGACAGCTGACTGCCCAAGAGCAATCTAGGAGGATCCCATGTGTCAAGGCCCTGTCCCCATCATCTCTAACCCTGATTCCTGGTGGGAATGAAAACTGCTGTCATCATTGTAAGCCAGGACAAGGGCTACAACTGCTGTGATCATTGTTGGCTCATCAATGGCATTGGTATCTCCCCTGTGCTACCCAACAGACATCCTCATTATCAATATCTACTGTGTCCTGACCAAGAGAGACCATTTAGAAGACAGTTGTGCCCAATCTAACTATGGTTGTCTCCACAGCTTTATTCAGGGGTCGCTACATGGTCATTATTGCGCAGCTGTTCACATCTCAGGCACTCAGTGAAAGGTACTTTGCCCAAGCTGTGTTGCGTGATTTATTTGATTAACCAACACTTCTCGGTCCCACATCACTGGGAAGCATTACTTTGGAACTCATTCATAAGGTGAGGAATATGTGGTTTGATGTATCCAACAGAAAAAGTTACTTACCTTCCTCAACAATATTTCTGGTGGATACATAATCCTCCTGAAGATTCCTCACTGCCCTCACTCCTCCCACTTGAGTTAGTGCTGCAAGTTCCCAAGGTTTGCAAACATGTTATGTGCTGTATTTGTCTCTACTCAAGCCAATTTGTTGTCAGGATATGAGGCCACCAGCGCACTGGTTGGCACTTAGACTCCATTGTCGTCAGAGCTGAAACTGAAGCCGCATGGCACCACCTAGTGGTGTGGGAGAGATATTGCTTCGGAAAATCTTTTCTGGTCACGTCGGAAACCTGGAAGGGTAATTCATAAGGTGTGGAATCTGCATTAAGATTAGGTATCCACTAAAAATATTGTTACTGAGGGAATGTAACATTGTCTTTTGGGAGTTTGCTGTTTGTTGTAGTTGTTTTTATTTTCTTTGTTTTTTAAACATTTTCCACTGCTGTTTCCAATTTTGTAAGGACAGCTCTTGGGATAAAACAAATACACGTTTAGGCAAGTGTATAATGTGGGAATTAGGTATCCAATCAAATACTGTTATTTGGCATAGCTTGAAATCAGTTCATGTTTTCAAGTGAGTGATCTGTGAGGACAACATGACCGTGTTTTTTAATATTTCAAGCACCAGACAAGAGGCTTCTGAAATACTTTAAAAGCAGAGTCCGGGGTGACCCCAGGGTTGCCATTCCAGACCTGGGTTCTTTAGACTTAATGAGACATCATGATAAGCTAACTCCCTTGGGCTTGATCTTCAGTTCTTTTTTTAGGTCGAGCCTAGCAGCAGCGCGCATGCGCTGCTCGCTCTGCGAGGCATGCAGTAGTTGAGTATGCTGTGTAAGCCTCGCCGTCTGCCCATATTTTTGACTGGCTGATGTCATTGTACTTGGTAAATGCTTGCTTCCGATTTATTATGAGGCTTGTTAGTCCCTCCTTGTAACCGCCCTGTCTCCACTTGTGACTGCCCTTGACGACTGGATCTTTTACTTGGCTCCGTACACCGTCAGCTTTATCTAGGGGGTGAGCACTATTTTGTTTATGACCACTTATGGGGACAATGGCGGCTGCTATTTTTTTTTTTGTATTTGTATCCTGAGCGCCGCGCCTGCTTTAGGGACACCGCGCTCAGTTTATTTATTTTAATTTAATACTGAGCGCGGGGTCCACTTCTAGGACACCGCGCTCTGTTTAATGTTTTCTTTTTTTTAACTTTTATAGTGAGCGCTGTGCCCACTTCAGGGACACCACGCTCTGTTTGTTTTGTTTTTTTAACTGTAAAACTGAGCGCAGCGCCCGCTTCAAGGATACCGCGCTCAGTGTTAAAGTTTGGGGGGAAAAAAAAGAAACCGAGCGCGGTGTCCTTGAAGCGGCGCCGCACTCAGTTTTACACTTAAACAAGTATTTGCAATGCAATAGGTCTCGCATTTACGTGAGTTTAAGGTATTGACATTGTAAATGACAATGCCTTTTATTTACGTTTTAAAAAACCAAAAAAATAGGCATTGTCATTTACAATGCCAATAGCTTAAACTCGCATAAATGCAAGACCTATTGCATTGCAAATGCTTGTTTATTCTGTATCACCAGACATTTACTTTCCAACAGGGACGTTTGAGCTATCAAGAAATGTTGCAGAAGACACACACACGTCTGCTACAGCCACTTAGAACTAGTACAAGCACCAGTGGCACATGCACTAAGAACTCAAAACGTAACCCCCTGCTATTATCTTTCTTCTTAGGGGCCAACACTCGTTCTGTAAAGCTCACAACTGATCTATTTAGATCTTGAGTTTTTAAAGGTATGCCGTTGTCAGAGATCCCCAACCTTTTCTTCTAAAGGCTGAAAAAGTACCATCCACAGGTGTTTAAGAGCAGCTGTTGTCCATATGCGAAGAGCAGGGCACTGCTTTCTGAATTTATTTTTATTATTAAAGTGTTGCTATAAAACATTCTGAGATACTGTTCATGGGAAAGGCAAGTATGTGGGGAGAGCAAATGCAGTAGTAGTTGTGAGCTTCTAGTGTATATGTCATCCATCAGAGGCTACATAAGGTACCCAAGATGAAGGATATTTTCTTTAAAAGTATCTGCATCTTTTATTTAGCATGAAATGCTCAAATACTAATGAAGAAATTTGTAATGGTTTAACATAAGCCACACCACTACACATTGTTACAATAATATCCACAATATTCACTTCCACTCATTTTATTGATAGAGTACTTTGGGCCTTCTGTATTGTCTTCTTTTTGTATGCTATTTTCGCTATAGAGTTCTCTCCCCACGCATATATATTGAGTGTTCTGTTTCAATACATTCCTTGCCAGGATCCCTTTCTCTACTATTAGAGCACAGTCATGTTAGTGACGGCTGAATTTATCAGTGATGTGTTATAACTGTTCCGCAAAGCCTATTATAGGCTTGTCACTGCCTTTCTCTTCTTTCCTAACCATGTAGCATGGCAAACCAGCCCAATATGTAATATTTTCCATTGACATATTATTTAAGCTGTCATAAGAGATTTTGATTTATACACCAAGTTTCTGGAGAGGTTGATTATAGTGCAAAACCTTTTTAAAAGAAAATCATTTTGTCTACAGTTAGAGCAAAAAATTTGAATGGAGTGTTATTTTATGATTGGCAGTAGATTTCAACAAATTAGAATTACCTAGTCAGTGAATAATAATCCATCAAGGTGTACCTGTGAAGTGCTCTTTTATTTTTAGCACCATAAACGTGATTTTTTATGTGACATAGTAATGCTTTTTCTCTTTTTTTGATTTAAAGCTGTTGATCGTTCAGTTGCATCAAGTTTATCTGATGCTAGAGATGCCCTGCTAAATGCTGTTGTGGACTCCTTATCAGCATACAGCTCAACACTTTCACACCGGCAGCAATCTACCCTTCTAGCGCCCATCTCGCTAAAGCTGTTTCCTCTTTTTATCCTGGCTCTTCTAAAGCAGGTACGCTGTGGTAGAATATATATTACGTTTTATCTTATGACAGCTTGTATAGTATGAGGGGATATCTTATTTGTTTTACTTAGCATCACTGGGATGATATTTAATGTACTTCCTTTATAAAAGGTACTGAAGTCTCAGACCATTTCTTTACATCATCTGGGTAGTTCCTTTGTCATTATGTGTGTGAAATTGTTTTTTGGGCTGATGCGACACCTTAAAAATGTATTTTGTGTAAGGCCATTAATTTTTACTTTATTTCATGTGCACATTGTTAAAGCAAGATTTCTTCAAGGCAGGGTTGCAGTAGAATCACTTAAATACAGTTTGAAGTTCCTGACCTAAACTTTCATATATCAGCTATATTAATTGTGGTGCTCAAGTTTTCTTTTTTTCTAACGAGACGCTGTGGGCATATTAGAATAGATCTTCTCCGTGCGATGCGTGCAAGTATCCCATCAAAGTGGGATTTAAAAAAAGAAAGAAAGAAAGAATAGGCAGAGTCACCAGTTTTTATCATGGCTTTTGTAAATCTTTTTTGATTGTGGAGATGCCAGGCCTTCACTAGTATAAAACAAATTGGCTAAAACCAAACACAATTTTTTTATCTCAAACCATAAACATTGCCATTGTGTGATCCCTGGCATTGGAGGGAACTATTTTGTGTGCGGATTTGGTGAAGTTAGGCAATGGCTAAAGAGGGCTGACCCATAGCCCCATGATGTACACTGTAGTGGGCTTAACACAAATGTGAAATAAACAACAACAAACCAATGGATGAAAAGGGCTGGCAGAAAGGCCCTATATTGTTAAAATATTATAAAGATAATTTTAGCAAAACCTAAAATTATCTATATAACATCTTGGCTAATGCAAGACTTAAGAAATGATAGCAAATAAAAGTAAAATGTCCGTAGTTCTCCCTCCTTTTTGCAGCTTATTGTGCCAAAATATTAAAAATCAATTAAGATATGTGTTCGAGGCATGTGTGCTGAAGATACACATGCCTTGCATACTCTTGCCATCTAGTGTTGGGTCCGGATCTTTGCAAGTTGTTTTTCTCAGTCATGAGGTAAGGTGACTCCTCTTTCGGTGATACTGCGCATGGACATCGACTCCATTGTTAGATTGTTTTCTTTTCGTCATCCGGTTGGGACGTGTATTGTGGCGCTCCAGTTCGAGACCGTTTTTCGGGGTCCCTTCAGTGCGCTATTCACTCTACCCTCATTGGTATTGTTTCGAACACGTTTCACCATCCCTCACATGACTAATATCGGAAAACTTTCCCTAGTCGGGTCGGAATACTCCAACTGTGGCCTCAGGCCTAGTCCGTTTAACGTATCTTCCACTTGACAAAAACTTCATAGAGTAATCTGCTGATGGAACGGACTCCATTTCAATTCTGCCATTGATGTACTCGCGCACGGACCTTCACAAAGTCTATAATCTGTGCTTCTTCCCCGGAACACAGAGAAGAAGATTGTGATGCCTGTCGGTCGTTTCGATCCAAAAAGACCTTGCGGGACTGTCTGGCTCGACGAAAAGAGATGCAGAGGCAGAGCCTTGAAGATACTCCTGATCTTTTCGGAGCACAAGATATTGAACAGGAAGATGTGGAAGCATTGGCAGCTGAAGAGGAAAAAACTTTTTCTCTCCAAGACTCCCGATTCAGAGCTCGAAATCGAACTGGAATCCCATGATGTTTCAGCTGGTCATGGTATGGTGAGTACGCAAACCCCTTTGCCGACACAAAAGCCTGCTTCCACCAAACAAAAGGCTTCCGGGCCACCACTGCCATCTGTCCATGGTAAGCACTGAGATTCTGCTTCCAACGCCCCACCCTCCGGCTCAGTACCGAAAGCACAACTAAAGCCTTCCGGCTCTGATTCGAGCCGAGACTTCACTACTGCTCCAAAAACTTCAGTTCCGATGGACAAAAAAGAGAAGCCTGGTTCGGCTCTGAAAATGTTGGTACCGAAACATAAACCTGCTCATCCAATGTTTCCAGAACCAATTCTGGAAACAATGCGCAAGAGACTGGATCCAAAACAGAAAAAACTTCATATTCATCCAGAGACTGAGCACATAAAACCTGCGCTACCACCACCCTCCACAAGAAAGATTCCTTTTCTAGAGTACACTGGATATAAAATTCCTTTAAAAAAGAAAAAGGACATTGCTACCAGTCCCTTCCACCCTATACCTCCTTCACCACCACTACCATCTTCACCTGTACCATTAATACCTTATTCACTAAGAAGCCATTTCAACATTACACCTCAGGGTTCTCCTTACACAGACACTGATGCAGATGGGGGGGATGACACCTATAAAGCACCACCAGACCCTTGGCATGATTACAATGTAGACCCTCCAGGAGACACAGATCATGATCTCTATCCTGCAAAACCTTCACCTCCTGATGACAACACCTCATATCGGGAGTTAATAGCCAGAGCAGCTACATACCATGGGTCACTTTACATAAAGAAGCCTTAGGAGAAGACATTCTATTAGAAATATTAGGGGCTACACATAAATCACAGTCTCTCCCAATGTTAAAAGGCATGATGCGTCATGCAGAGGATATTTTTAAGGACGCTGCACGAACACACATTATAACACCTAGGGTTGACAAAAAATACAAACCCCCACCATCTGACCCAATTTTTATTAGAGGTCAGCTTGCCCAAGATTCTTTAGTAGTGTCTAATGCTGGTAAAAGAGCAAATTCACAAACAGCTGATGCATAACCTCCAGACAAAGAATCTATATTAGTAGAGGCCTCAGGCAAAAGAGTGGCTGCTCCTTCAGCCAATCACTGGCTCATAACACACAGGGTTTGCTTGCCAGGTATTATAGAGCCCACTGGGACAAAATGGAAGAATGTATCCAATACCTCCCAGAGGAACGCAAGAAAAAGGGACAAGAATTAGTGCAAGATGGAAAATTAATCTCCAACTCCTCTATCAGGTGTACACTAGATGCAGACACTGAAGCCAGAGGAGTCAACACCAGCATTCGCTTCAGAATAGACGCATGGCTTTGTATCTCTGGTTTCAAACCAGAAGTCCAACAAACAATTTTAAATACTCCTTTTGATAAAGAACACCTTTTCGGACCACAAGTGGATGAAACACTAGATAAGATGAAAAAGGATACTGAAGTGACTAACTCAATGGGGGTTCTTCAGACACCCTCTAATAGAGGTTCCTTTCGTCGCTCATTCTTTAGGGGAAGTTCAAAAAAGACATTCACAGATGCCTCCACATCTTCATACAGGCCCCAAACTCAATCCTATCCCTTTAGAGGATTTTACTGAGGTGGATATAGAGGCAACAACTTTAAAGGTAGAGGTAATGGCACACCAACCCGTACCTCCCCATTTCCCAACAAGCAGTGACTCTATAACAATTCCCCCAACCATCTACACCTGTTGGGCGACGTTTGCAACAGTTTCTTCCCACTTGGCAATCAATAACATCAGACAAGTGGGTGTTGGACATTACCCAACAATTTTATTGCCTGGAGCTCACCAGCAATCCTCCCAATATCCCACCTTGCATAACAGGCTCTCTCTGGAGCACCAACAATTGCTCAAACAAGAAGTACAAGCTCTTTTAAGAAAAGGAGCTATAGAACCAGTCCCAATGCTACATCAAGGGTCAGGGGTATAGTCACTTTGCTTCCTAA
Source organism: Calotriton arnoldi (assembly GCA_963921515.1). Lineage (NCBI taxonomy): Eukaryota > Metazoa > Chordata > Amphibia > Caudata > Salamandridae > Calotriton > Calotriton arnoldi. The sequence continues at coordinate 1,965,723 of CAWUFW010000212.1, read as the reverse complement.
TACCCAAAATTGAGGTTTCTCTATGGCCAATTTTAGATCTCAGGCCTTTAAACCTTTACATACTATCAGAACACTTCCATATGGTCACACTTCAACATGTGCTTCCACTACTGCAACAAGACAACTTTGCCAACACTAATCTTAAAGGATGATTATTTTCACATCCCTATTCACCCTGTGCATCGCAAATATCTCAGATTTGTCATAGCAGGAAAGCATTATCAATTCAAAGTGCTCCCATTCGGAGTCACCACTGCACCCAGAGTATTCACCAAATGCTTACCAGTGGTAGCAGCTCATCTAAGGAGAAAATAGATGAATGTCTTCCCATATTTCGAAGATTGGCTTATCAAGGCAAACCCACACCATAAGTGTCTACAACACACTCAAACTGCCATAAATTTTCCACATCAGCTGGAATTCACAGTCAATGCACAAAAATCCTATCTTCAACCTTCACAGCTGCAACCTTATCTAGGAACGATGCTCAACACTCAAATAGGTCTATCCTATCCCAATACAGCCAGGATTCAAAATTTCCAAACACTGCTACCACAGTTCCAGACCAATCCGTATCTAACAGTCAGAACTTTCATGCAGCTACTGGGGATGATGGCATCATGCATTGCCATAGTACCTCATGCAAGATTAAATATGCGTCTCCTACAGGAGTGCTCAGCACGTCAATGGAATCAATCACAGGGCCAACTACAAGATGCATTGTTGGTAGTTAGCCGCACCCATCACTCTCTGCAGTGGTGGAACACACAAAACTTATCAGACGGGCGGCCCTTTGTCGGCCCTGTCCCACAGATTGAGCTAACAGGGTGAAGTGCTCACTTACAACATTTAACAGTTCAGGGACTCTGGGACAGAAAACACCAGAATCTTTCCATCAACTACCTAGAGCTTCAAGTTGTTCGGCTAGCGCTGAAAGCATTTCTACCTCACCTTATAGGCAAGGTTGTCCTAGTCCAGGGCGGACAATATGACAGCCATGTACTATGTACAAAAACGGGGGGGGAGGCACTCTTTACAGTTATCACGCCTCTCTCAGACCGTTTGGCGTTGGGCAATAGATCACAAAATACAACTTCTAGCAGAATACCTTCCAGAGACAGACAACGACTTTGCCGACCTCCTCAGCAGGATGCGGCAACAAGTCCACGAGTGGGGAACTCCACCCTCAAGTCCTCCTCCCATACTTCCACAGGTGGGGCTTTGCAAAAATAGATCTCTTTGCGACATTAGAGAACACAAAATGCCAAAACTTCGCCTCCAGGTCCCACACCCTCTACCCAAAGGCAGTGCCATATGGATAAATTGATCAGAAATCTTTGCCTACGCTTTTCCGCCTCTCCCTCTTCTTCCATTTCTGGTTCGGAAACTCAGGCAGACGTCTCTCACCCTTATTCTAGTGGCTCCCTCATGGGCTCGTCAACCATGGTTCACCACACTACTAACACTTTCAGTAGTTCCAAGAAACGTCTCCTCACCTCAAACCTTCTCACTCAGAACCATGGCGAAATCAGACATCCAAACCCCAAGAAGCTCAACCTAGCGATTTGGCTCCTGAGGTCATAGAATTTGAATATCTAAATCTGCCACCAGATTGCTTGACCGTTCTTAAGGAAGCAAGAAAACCTACCACTAGAGCGTGCTATACAGCTAAGTGGAAAAGGTTTGTTATATATTCTAATAACCAAACAATTGACCCATTAGACACATCTATACAACTAATTATTTGTTATCTATTGCATTTACAACGTTCAGGCCTTGCCTACACCTCAATACGCCTACACCTGGTAGCTGTGGCTGCCTATCTTCAAAACAGACAACACTTATCTTTATTCAAAGTTACCAATAATTAAAGCTTTCATGGAGGGCCTTAAAAGAGTAATACCACCAAATGTTGCACCTGCATGGAACCTTAATGTTGTCTTAATAGAGTTTTGGGTCCACCTTTTGAACCTTTACATAACTGTTTCCTCCAATTTCCTTCTTGGAACGTTGTGTTTTTGATTGCTATCACCTCACTAAGACGCATAAGTGAGATTCAGGCATTTTCACTAGAAGAACCATTCTTCCTACTTCATAAAGATAGAGTGTTTCTTCGTAACCAATCAGTTGAGCTATCTGTTTTTTTCACTCAACCACAATCTGTAGCAGAACGAGATCTCTATCGTCCCCCCTATAGAGTGGCCTGCTGCAGGACAAATTGTGCTCGATCAGCCACAACTACAGATTTTGAGCCGTCTCCTCAGAGTCCTGGTTGGTGTCAACCATGCATTCTTGGTTCGTTGGAGGTGAAGAAGCCTCAGAGCCACCCTAGCCTTGAGCTAAGATTGAGCCTCAAACATTGAGAGTATAGCCAGAAAATGCTGGACTCATTGCTGCAGTGGAAAAGCCTTAAACTCCACTGTCCTGAATCGCCCCAATTCATGGAACTTCTGCAAGGGAATCAGGAGGAATTTTGCTTGTTTATGATGAAACTGAACAGTTTCAAAGGTTCGTCCTTATATGGTCCACGACTGACTTCGGTGAGTCCACCTTCAGCAGCCAGTCGTCAAGGTACAGGAATATGGGAACTTTTGACCTTCAACGATGGGCAGCGACCAGCTCTATCACTTTCATGAATACCAGTCCTTAGATGGTCCACGACAGACAGCGTCGTGGACCATCAGTGGCCAGTCGTGGAGGTACAGGAATATGGGAACTTATGACTTCCATAGATGGGCAGCGACCACCTCCATCACTTTCGTGAATACCCGGGAAGTGCTGATGAGGCTGAAGGGGACCTGCCAAACTAAAGAATTAGCCTGGCCCACCTTGAACCACAGGTAACTCCTGTGGAACTAAAGTTTGGGTATATGAAAATATGCATCCAGGACAACATCCAGTCTCCAGGGTCCAGAGCAGATAGGATCTGGGACAATATGAGCATTTTGAATTTGTCCTTCTGTAGGAGGTGGGAGCAGAGACACAAAAGTTGCCCGCCCAGGCTGTAGAATTTCCATCAGAACATTTGATAAGAGCCAAAAAGTAAATTGAGCCTCTACTGAAAGCAGCAACACGGTTGATGCACCGGGTTAGAATTGGCACACATGGCAACCGGTTGTACTTTTGTAATCTCATAGTGTAACATCAGTTGAGCTCGAGATGACATTGGTTCGGGTTCCAACATGGACATCGGCACTGGATCAGCTCCTGGCGTCTGTGTGGTTGGAACGGGCGTGAATCTCGGGCCAGAATGAAAGTCTGTACTGGAGGTGGTACATGCCTAGTAATATGCCCTATTGAGATAGGTGGTGCCTGGAAGGACTTGCCAACAGTAAGCTGAGTGGAGGAACTCCAGAGTGAGTTAGAACTGCACGGATAATTTGCATGATGGCCCCTAACTGCTGCATTGTGAACCATGGCCAGGAAAGTCAGGGCGTGTCTGGACCAACTGAAGGATAGGCTCCATGGCAGGTGACCTCGATGTAGCGCGAATGACATCTTGACATCCTTGTCTTTACTCTTTGGAGTCAGAGTGGCTTTGAGACCTGTTTCACTTTTTTGTGCTTGTGCTGTGACTAAGATTGAAATCTGGCCCTCGACTTGGAGCATGATCTGCACGAAGGGTGCAACGTCTTCTTGTTTTCAGCGACATACAACTTCAACTCCTGGACTCAAATCATTTTCAAGAGCAGTAGGACACACTTGTCACAAAACTTTGAGTCATGTCTGCAGCTCAGGCACCAAAAGCCCACTGCAGGTGGGTCTACTACTGACATCTGCTTCCAGCAGTCACAGCTCATCTTTAATCATGCCGTTTTGGATGGGGACACCATTTCCAAACACACTGTGAGAAAAGGTTTGGTAGTTGAAAGACTGACCAACTCAGGAGCAGGGCTCAGGATCCACAGCAGAAGGTGTAGAAAGAAAGGAACTGACATCAACATGCAGGTGTGGTGATTATTTGTGGGTCTGCTCTTTCACTACTTGGGTGGTATGAAGCCAAAGTCGAGTCGCATGACACCACCTAGCTTTCTGCTTTTTCTTTTGTTGTGGGCCTTGAGTTTTCCATGCCGCTGGGTGTACCTGAACCACTCCCCTGCAGTCTGTCATTTCTGATGGTGCACCCCATGGCTGTGGACAGGTTTTTTTTGTAAATAGTGTGAAACTCGTGAGTTTGGGGCTGACTCGGGAATTTCAAGATGGTAGGGGGAAAAAAGCCCTTGTCCAGTCAATCACATTTTTTTTTTAAATCGTTTTTGATTTGCGAGTCATGACTTGGGGGAATTAAAACTGCAGAGATATAAATGAAAGTATGAACCTTTTAAAGACTGCTCACCAACTTTTTTTAGACGCTGATATCTCAAAATCTAATTAATAGATTTACATCAAAACAACAAAGTCATGCTCTCTGAGAAAAGTTCTATTTTCATCCCAAGTTTGGTGTAAATCTGTACAGCAGTTTGGGCTGTAGGCTGCAGCAAATTTCCTATGGGAGCTAAGATGGGAAATCACTTTTTTTTTTACCTGCCCCTTTGGCATGTTGGACTTTAGCTGACAAAACTAGTCAGTTGCCATATTTGGTGCAAGTCCCACAGGGGTCAGAAGTTACAGGCAAATTCCAAAAATGCCTTTCTAATGGAAAATGCATCTGAACCATAACTATACAGTGGCTACCACCATACCACCACTGTGTTTATATATATCTCCCAGTGGTGGTCGTCACAGGGTAGTTATAGTTAGGGCCACGTTTTCATAAGAAAAGCAATTTTTGTTTTTCTCATAACTTTGGCACAGTTTGACAAATCTTCACAAAACGTTCCAAAAACAACAAAAAAAGTTTCTCCACCTCAGCTCTTTCCTTCAACGTTTCGGGGTGATTCATCAAGCAGCGTTGGAGAAAAAGGAGGGGTCCCAAAACGTGTTTTCTCCTTGCAATCTTCCATGGGAAAATTAGACACATTTACAGCCAAAACAGCTGAATGGAATTACACCAAATTTGGCAGAAACCTAGCTCTTGGTCCAGAAAGCGTGCTTTTTGTGATTTGGTGTAAATCCTTTCAGTATTTTTTGAGAAGCTAAGGTTCAGAATTTCTGTATGTATCATGTCATGAGTGAAGAACCGCAAATCAAATACATCAAAAGATATGATCTGATGGGCTGCCACTGCATCTTCAAAGATGTGGCAGCAGCCATGTTAAGACTCTGGGACCCAGTCATTTGTCTTGAAGAAAGGTTGAAAAAAGGAACGTATGGAGGCAGGGTAGGGATACCTTGCTACCTAGATGATCTGTGAATCTGTGGTAAAAACTAAAAAAATAAATGGCTGGTTCCCTCCCTTTTCTTTTTTTAATTTTTATTTTTTATTTTAAGTACCTTTATTGGTACCAAGTAACTCCACACACAGCATGATGCCTACATCCCAGGCGGGCCGGCACTGCGAGTTTACACATTTTAGAAGAGTGGGGGCGGGGAGCAGTGTACACAGCATGCCGCCTACAACCACTATGGGCCGGCCGCGTCAGGTGGGCAGTTAGAATGATGTGGATCCACTAGAAAGGAGTTACAAACAATTGTGAACCAATATAAACTAAAACATAATAACAGTGCCACTGTCCGTCCTAAGTAGCGCAGTTGCTTGCGTGCCTGCCTGCGTCGTGTCTCACGGTCATGCACAGACATGGTTCGCCCAGTCACCCAGAGTTCCCTTATGGTGTCCACGGGACCGCCTGTGTGGTGGCTCTCAGGTATCAGTTTCCGTCTCTGTCGTATGTGTTGCCCCTGTCAGCGTGGGAGTTGGTACCTGTGTCGTCTGATAAGGCATGTTCCAGGAGGTAAGTCTGGAGAGGGCCCCAGATGTCTCGTGGGCGAGAGGAGGGCGGCAACAGGTCAGCATAAGTATGTAATTATTCTTGACAATATATGAGATCGTGAAGCCATTCCTTGAATTTGGGGGCTCTGCCCCTGCCCCATTTACATGCGATGCGCCGTTTAGCTAGGAGGAGTGCTAATGAGACATATCGCCGTACCGTGATGGGTATTAGTTCAGTGTATCCTAGGAGTGTAGTGAGGGGGTCGTCCGGGATGTGTGATCCTGTCATATGGTTCAAAGCAAGCAGAACTTCCCCCCAGTAGCGGCTCACAGGTGCGCAATCCCAGGCCAAGTGTTTGAAGTCGGCTCCCTCAGCTCCACAGCGATCACAGCGATCGTCGTCCCGTAAGTGAAGGCGATATAGTCGCGCAGGTGAGTAGTACATTCGATGGAGATATCTATAATGTATTAGGCGCAGTCTGCAACTGGCGGAGACTTCCCCCGTTTGACGGCAGCAGAAGGTCCATTGTTTTTCATTAATGGGGTGCCCCAGTTCGTCCTCCCACTTGATCTTTGCTGGGGATGGGGTGTGTACGCCGCTGTGTTGAGTGGTGCGGTACAATAGTGAGACCACATGTATGGGAGTCGTTTGTTGCAGGAGTGCATGCAAGGGGGGCATAAGAGAAGGTTCGAGCGGGAAACTGGGGGTGAGAGACCGCATGTCTTGTCTGAGCCGAATGTAATAAAATCGTTCTAGCGGGGTAGGAGAGGAGGCTCCGAAAAATTCATCGCTCGAGCAGAATTTCCCTTTCGTATAGAGTTGCCCCCAAGTGAGAATGGAGAGCCTGCGTCTGGTTCCCTCCCTTTTCTATTTTAATCCCCTTGGGGTGAGCTAGGGCACGGGGTCATTACAATATTAGTTATTGTACGGCCCCCTCTTCAAGCCTTTTCCAGGCCCCGGGGACTCCATTCCCCAGGGCCGCTTTGCTTTTAATGGGGAGTGTAGCGAGCAGCTCCCCTCCGCGTGTCATTTTTAGGCTCAAGGGATCCCATCCTCATGGTACTAATTTTATTTTTTGGGGAGGGGCATTCAGTTCCCCTCCCTAAGCCATTTGAGACCCTGGGACCCCATCCCCCAGGGCTGATTTCCTTATTTTGGGATGGGGCAGGTGACCCCCCCCCCCCTCCCTGAGTCATTTTCATACCCCAGAGACACCATTCCAGTAGCCAAAGCATTTAATTTGAATGAGGGGCATCGGGCTGCCCTCCCCGACCCATTGAAAGGCCCCAAGAACCCAATCTCCGGGGGCTGAAGGCATTTTTAGTTGGGAAGAGGGGCACAGACCTCCCTCCTTGAGCCATCCTATGGTCCTAGGGACCCCTTCCTGGAACAATGTGTGCTGGCTGGGGAGCCCAGGGGGCTTGTCCATGGCCCCCAACAATTTCTTTGCTGTGGGAGCCCTGGGTGGGCACAGTGGTACCCATGGTAAAATAAAGCAGACTGGTTCCCGCCGGCACCCAGTAATTGTGCTGGTAGTGGTCTTTGGGGCTACCCCAGGACCCTCCATTTTGAAAACAAAGTCTGGGTGCCATCCAAAGGCAAAGCGTCTTTTTTGGAGGTGAAAAGGGCACTCCTGTAGCATGCCATTCAGTACGCATTGTTGTAGCCGGCTAGGCTGAAAATTATTCTGATGGCAAGACTGCCTTCTTCACAGGGGCCGCTGCAGCCTGGGACTGGTTGGAAGTATGTTAGACCGACCCAGGAAGGACGCACCTGTCCATGTACCCCATGCCCAAGAGGCAACGCGTCCCAAGGCATCGGCAGAAAAGTGTGAAAAATAAACACCAAAGCGCAGGAGGAGAGTAGGGAGGCGGCATTGACAGCGGCAGTGGCACTCAGGGACAGCGACAGAAGCTCAGGAGGAGATGCATAATCTCCTAAAGCCTCAGGAAAGGACTCTGAACACGACCGAGAGACACATGGTGATAGGCTGACCACCCGTCCGTTCTTTTCACAGACTGTCTGTAATATAGCCCTAATATCCGTTGTCTGTGATGGATGGTTTAAATGACGGCATTTGTCCGTAATGTTAGCCTTTCAGCTAAAGGACAAAAGTTAAGTCCCACAATTGAGCTTCCCCAGCTGGAAGGGAGAGGGAGTCTCCTGTACTGTGATCCAGAGGGAGGGGTAGACACATAAGAATCAAGCCTTCTTGCCATGGTGCCTGCTTCCCGAAAGAAATGCAAATGTGCACAACTGATAAATCTGCAAATGTAAAGGCTTCTTGGGAGCCGATACAGGCATTAATTGATGGAGTCACTTGAATCCTGATGGCAAATATATTTTCTTTTTGGGGGTATTGTAAGGGTGATCCAAGCTAAGCTGCAGAGTGCCTGCTTTTAATGAACAGTTATAAAAAAAATTGCACGGCTTAGAATCTGCATATTATAAAATCTATATGTTAGAAGCAATTTTTATCTTTAATCCAAAATGTATATGCCTATTTTGTGGCAGCCTATATTATACTGTGTGTAATGCACGTTTAAAAAACTGACTTACACAATATCAGTGCTTTCAGGGACCTCATAGCATTAAAAATGCACAAGTCACTTTTCCCTGCTGCACAAATCAGGATTCCATTCTGAGGGCCTCTGATTGTGCACATAGACATTTGTAGCGATGGCATTAACGAACAAAGGTTTCATTACTTAAAATAGTGCATTTCCCACTGATTAGTTTAACTTTCATTTACTTTTTCATTGAAGGTGTGTGTTATTTCATATGTTGTTACTTGATGGTAAAAGATAAACAAAATAGTCATAGAATATTTTGTTCTTTTTAGTTATGCCTTGATTCCTCCTCCACGCTCACTGACCCTGTCCCTACTGCAGAATCCTTAAGTTTTTTTAATGCACTTCCGCATTGAATAGCTATGTAATGTCTGAAAAAGCCAGTGATATTAGCATATGTGTCCTGCCTGCCCTTACCTTCATTATGTACCTTTTTCTTTTTTTAGATATTGTCAGATTAACCTGTGATCTGTATTTATTCAACACAATGTACTAGTCACCCTACTGAATTGTCCAGAACATACTGTCTGTCTTCTGGATTTAAAGGATATTGAGAAAAACAAATTAACCTAGTCAGTGGCTTAAGAGCACTAAATTGTGTGATAGAAGTCAAATCAATTTACTTCATGTGTATAATTTACTTGAAAGTGACATTTGAGAGCACTTTCAAGTAATTCAGTTTAAAATGAACTGTGTACAAAAACTCACTTGTATGTGTTATTAGCCTGTAATGTTCCGCCATCAATAATGGCCATGGTCTAAGAGACACCAGACAATTTGTTCTCTTTGTTCACTCGTGGTGTTGTCAGGGAGTGTTAATGATTGTTTTAAAGTTCATGTATAGAAACTTTCACTTCATATAAATGTCAATGCAATGTTGTGATCTAATGTACTAAACTGAAACACTACCATATGTTTGTTTTTAAAGATGTTATTGTTGTATGACAAAAGAGGTTACATCAGGATCGTAGCCAGGTATGGAGCAACAGATTCTATCGTACATGTATAGAAGAACAGTGCTGGGCTACATACATTTATCACACAATTTGTTTTACATTTTCTGTGTAACAAACTGACTCATAAAAAAAACTGTCCCTCTCAACCCCTCCTGTCCAGTTGCCACTGCCTTACCTATCGGCATAGGGAAGCAGAGCAATGAACCCTGTGGTGCTTAGAAGAAAGTGTTCTACTGGGGAAATCATGAAAGTGTGTCAGAGATAGGCACCCTTAGACCACTGCCTTGTGTAGTTGCCTGGATGTGGCAAGAACAACTAGTACATAGCAACCAAGAGTGTAAGTGGCATGGATGGTTTACGGGGGGAGAGCATCATCCTTGGTGCAGTCTGTGCCTGCTCATTCCTACCTGTGCAACAAACTGTTCTCAGATCGAAACCAAGAGAGCGGCCTCGGTCAAACTTACGATAGTCGGAGCAAGTGGATCCTTTCAGTGCAGTGTGATATTGTGTTTTGCTAGAAGATTAGCCAGGCCAAGGAAATTGGTGGAGGGTTTCTTGATCTTAGGGCAGGAGAAAACACCCAATAGGACCACTTTTGGGGAATACCTAGTACATGGCCCATTGTGGTCGATAGCACCTCAAGAACTCTCTGCCAGTATGAAAGGAGTGCGGGGCAAGACAAAAGCATATGAAGGAAATCAGCATCTATTTGCCTACAATAAGGACATGCAGCCGCGGATCCCCGGTATATTTTGTTAATTCGGGCAGGTGTAAGGTAGGCTCAGTTCAGAATAATAAATTGAATATACTTAAAATGGCAGTCGTTGGATACTTTGTGGAGATAGTCCACTATTTTAGCCCAGCCCGTATCATGCAGAGGTTTGGCCATGTCAGTCTCCCAGGTAGTATGGAGAGAAGCACTGGAGTGGTCTTAACGTTGCAGGAGAACTCTGTACACCCATCTTATCAGTTTGCCTCCAGTCCTTATGGTGTATAGCACCTGGCACACCTCATGTGGGGTTAGTGCTAGGTGGTAGACATGAAATAGAGCATTTTAATGATTAAGGTGTTCATAAGTAAGGAGTTTACCTGAGTGAAGATTGTAGTCTGTATAAGGGTTTGGAAATCTAGTAGCTCGCCATCAACAAACAAATCTCTCAATTTTGAGAGACCTGCAGCATGCCACTGTATCAGTTGCCCCGAGTGTAGCCATCCTGTACAGGTGGGAAGGCCTAGCAAAGGTAGTGCAGGAGCGTAGGGTTTCTTCGTGTTAGTGAGTTTACGGGTTATAGTAAGGCAAGAGAAAGCTGTGAGAAATAACGCTGAGTGGCGTTCAGAGAATGGTCAGTAGGAAACAATGAGTAGTGCAGTAAACCCTCCTTAAAGTCTTTACAAGTAAACTCCATCACATGCAGGGGGAGGCCAGACAGCCAGCGAGCCACCCCATTGGAGCTGTGCAGCTAAATAACAGCGTTCTAATTCCGGAAGGACTAATCCACCTACACGTCGCAGGTAGCTTTAGAATGGAAAGAGCTACGCACCAGTGCCCCAGCCCCCAAATCAAACGTGTCTGAAGAAGGAACAAGGGAAGAGCAGGGGGAGGTTTGCAAAATAATACAATATCCATAGCACTACCATCTTCAGTTGTGCCACGTGGCCCATTACTGGAAGAGAAGACCAGAAAGCAAACTGGGCTCGGAGGGACTGTGTCGCTCTGCCCAGATTTCCATCCTGCAAATCACTGGGGGTATGGTAGATCTTAATCCCTAGGTATTGATAGGTAATTGATTCCCAATTCAATATTGGGTCTGATTTTATATAAAGGGGAAAACACTACCATATGTTAAGGAAAAACTTCTTACAGTTTAAAATCGGATTCATGTTCTTACATTTTGTTTGTGTAATTTACATCCCAAATATTTTGAATATTCTATGTGCACTTTGGCACTTAGGGATGAGCCAGATCACTGATTTGGCCTTGTCTGGACTGCAAAACTATTTTAAGAAATGGACAGTGTGGGCAATTGCCCTGCACAACCTTCCAAGGGGTCTGGCTCCTGCTCATACAGCGGACCATTGCACCAGAAGAGTTCACCAGCATGGGTGAGTGCTGCTTGTTCAATTACTTGACAGTGCCTCTTCTATTCCTCTCCACTCTGCTGAGACAATTCCCCAGGTACCCAATACTTTCCAATACTCATGGTGGACCCATCTTCTCTGATTTTAGGAATTGTCCTACCTTCTTCTATTCCTTATTTATCCAGTTTTTAGCAACAGTCCTTTGAACCAGTTGCTGTGGATCTCCCATCTGATCTTGAATTCATCTTCCTCTTTAATTCTCTTTGGTTGGTAGTTTGGGCTGCCAGTTCTGCTATAAATGTAGAGTCCTGTACTCACACTCTAGTGCTGTGAGACTACAGAAATGTTGTGGGTACTTCACATCCTGACATTAGGTGTGAGATTGTCGCACACACCATCTATCGGCTCTGCCTCCTAATTTTTTTTTTATGTTTAAAGTCCACTGGAGGTTGAGGTAAAACAGATATTTTTTGTTCAACTTGTTTAAACTAGCAGAAGGTCACTTACCTTAATGTTTTCCAAACTGTTTGCATTGGGTTTTAAAACGTTTAGAAACAATAAAAATGTTGCTCTTGCTTTCTCTCCAAGAAAGATTGGGTAAATTTGGGTAGGTGTGATGTCCTTGAGATGGTGCTCGAGGGCATTAATTTACTATTGATCCAGGACGTAATGTGCTACATGACTATAGTGAGTAAATAATGCTATGTAGAAAATAGTAAATAAATCCACTGATAAAGTAGTGGGGTATGGCCTCTCCTTGGATGTGTCCATAAAATTGACCTTTTGTCCTGAATTTTGATCCATTGTCCTGATTTTTTTACAGTCCTGTCCTGAATTTGCCTCCATGCCAGGTGGTCACCCTACATGGGGAGATATTATAAATCCCTAATGCACGTGCTCAAAGTGAACTTGCTAAGAAGGAGTTATGGGAATTTCACAGAGGTCCACCCATAATGCAAGGCTTAAGTACATACAATTTAAATATATCCATGCATCAAACCTCACACCCTAAAGGCTCACCTTTATGACCTAGGGCTCTGTTTACAACTGCCCAAGTGCAATCATGTGGAATCCGATTTCATGCACATGATATAGGAATGTGAGATCATTTCTGTGTTTTGGAGGGGTGAGAGCCTAATCATTGCCCTCACGACACCACCATACGAGATCAGACACCAGTAACTGTTATGCTCTGAATTGCTGTATAGTTAATTGGATACAAAAAACACCTGTGTAACTTGATGCAGCCACCAGTCCAGAAAAAGAAATGCACAGAATGGCATACATGCTATATATAAAATTGTAATGACTGAATAAGATACAGATATGTGACCACATGTTGCGAACAATTATTTCTGTACCTGATTGAAAATGTTCTAAACCGATTTTTATAAAAGACTACTTAATCCACATTACACTGTGTGAGATTAAAAGCATGAACCTGATTAGGCATAAACGTGAGTCTCGGAGGACCAATTTGAACCATGCTGATAAGAATCCAGACACTTTATTGAGACTAAATAAATGCTCTAGTATGTAAAATTGAGTGGGCAGAAAGCACAGAATCTCTTGGTAACATGTTGCTGAACAGAACAGATATGATGGTTTATGCCCTACGCTTAATATGAAAGCAACAAATATAGCAAAATAATACTTGATATCTAAAGACTCTATAACATATAAGAACAAGCATTAGAAATGCAATAGGTCTCGCATTTGCTTAAGTTAGAGCTATTGGCGTTGTAAATGGCGTTGTAAATGACAATGTCTTTTATCACATACAAACATTTGAAATGAAAGACCATGACGATTAACCCTTCGCTGTTGAGCTCTTCCCAAAGTACAACGTTTAAAACTTGGCCTACTTGGGAAACGTCGTATGTTACAGGGGAACAACCACCACGATCGCCCAGTGGTTTTGTGTGCTTGCTACAGAGGTGTGTTTGTAATTTGAAGAACACAGGGCACAATCCTGACAATTTACTCTGCCTTTCTTCTTTCCCAGTAAATAAAAGGAGTACCACTGAGCTTGTAAAATGTCATGATAAAGTCTTTGTGGGGGTCCCTCGGAGCTCTCCCAAAGAGGCTACTGGTATCCAAAATGTCCACTTTGAGTGAGCACGTGTAAAGGGTTTAACGAACCCCCTGCAGCGTCACCACAGGAACATGAAAACAGAATAGAAATGAATGCAGGTCCAGATGAGGTGAAACTGAAATCCTAACGTTTCGTATTTATCCGTTTATTGCACTTTGCTATAGTACACAGTAAATAGTCACAAAAAATAAAAATGTCGCAAACGTCTAAAGGTTTTAGTTGCTGTCAGGTGGCCAACAAAGAAAAGGCTGTCACCTAAAGTCCTGGGGCGGCGATCAGCGGCTGATTAAATATGAACCCATCGATGGATTAAAAAGACATTTTAAAAATATCTGTTCTAACATTATGCGATACACAGGGAGCCCAGGAAACGAGCAGAGACGCGGCTGTAACTACGAAAATAACCCATAAGGGGCGGGGGGCGTTTAACTTTTCCCCCTCCCCACACCAAGGAAGCCATGTGCAAGAATGTAGCAAGGGGAGGCTGGGCACCGGGTCCGGATAATATACACACCATGTAAAACAGAGTCCAAGAAGTGACAAAGAACCCCCTTCACCCCCCCACTCCTTTGACTCTTCCCCCCTTCCCCCCACTCCTCTGACTCTTCCCCCCCCCTCCCCCCTTCCCCCCCGTATCCTGCAGAAGGAGCCCATTGTTCTCCACGGTGCAGTAAACAAGTTGCAGCGCCTTCCGGTGGCCAGCGCCGGGCACTGCAGCCTGCACTGGAGAAAAACAACTTTGATTGGCAGTGATAGTATAGCGAGGAACTGATGACCCCAGGAGAAAGGAAGGCAGGGATGTGGGACGGGGGGGTGAGTGCTGCAGCAGGGGGCACTGAAATGCTGGAAACTAGACACGCTACTAAGAAACAACATCTGAAAGAGACACGTTAGTGATAGATTCCTTACCTTAGAATATCCCCAGGCGTCAGGCTGGATCCGGAAAGTTTTGCGTAGCAGTACCCTTGCGCGTCGGTAGGCGGCGTCGTGCGGCTCCGCGTCCGTCGTCGGCGTCGTGATCGCCGGGATGACGTCGCGGGCAGTACTTAGGCGCCGCCCTGCGCGCTGACGTCAGTTCTTCTTTTTCCGCGCCAGCAAGCGCAGATCCGGGAAGAGCAGTGCCCTGGTCAATTTTTGACCATACTTTTTGGTGATTTTTTCACTGGTTTTTTCACAACTTTAAGGTGTCGTAGGGATGCCCGGCTTCAAGCGATGCGGCGCCTGTGCGCGGATGATGTCCGTCACCGACCCGCATTGGGAGTGTCTCTTCTGCCTCGGCCGAGGCCACGACACCGAGTCTTGTCCCGAATGCCAGGCCCTCAACCCGAAAGCTTTGCGAGAGCGGTCTCGAAAGCTCCTCGAGGCCCGGCATTCGGCTCCGCGGAAGCCCCGGTCGCGTGAGAGGTCCAGGGGTCGCTCGCGGAGTGCACACCGGTCGTCGACTTCTTCGTCCGGTAAGTCGAAGCACAAGAAGTCCAAGAAGCATCGTCGCTCTCGGACTTCGCCTCGCCGGTCTCGCGACTCGGCTGAGGCCCCTCCCGGCACCGTCCCCGCCCCCGCGGCCCCGGACTTGCCTGTGGAGTCGCCCCCGTCATACCCGCCCTTCCCGGGTTCGGGGGCGGATCCGGCCAAGGTACAGGAGTTCCTGTCGGCCATGGCCCGCCTCTTCGGGCCTTCAGGCCCCTCCGGTGCGCCTTCGGGCCCCGCGGGCCCTGATGGGGTTGCTCCGGCGTCGCCGGCGGCTCCGGCCCCGGCGTCGCCCGAGCCTCCAGCCTCGATCCCGGCTCCGGCTTCGGCCCCGGCCTCGATCCCGGCTCCACAACCCCCATCGACGCCGGTCGACCTCACGACACCTCCGCCGGCGCCGATGTCTCCGGTGCCGTTCTCGGCGCCGCCCTGGGCTCCGGGCGGCGTCGTTCCCCAGTTCCTTCCGGCTCCGGACATGGACCCGGAGCGACGTCGCTCGACGCCGGCTCCGGCGCCGATGGGACCTTGGGTCCCAAATGTCCCTCCTCCTCCTTATTTTGAACCAGAGGAGGACCAGGAGGACTGGGAGGGGTCTGATGACCCTCTGACACGAAACTGTCAGTATGATGAGGACTGGACAGAGAGTCTAGGGGAGGCCAGTGGTCTGGATACTTCTCCTGACACTGGCATGCTGTCTCCTCCCGTGGCTACGGAGGAGGGGGCCAATTTTGGTACGGTGTTGCGTAGGGCTGCTGGGGCCTTACGTCTCCAGCTCCCTACTTTGACGGTCAAGACTAACATCTTGACAGAGGTGCTTCAGCCGGCAGCCTCCTCTGCGGAGACTGTGCTGCCGTTTAACGACGCCCTCACTGACGTTCTTTTGGGCGCCTGGTCCAAGCCCAACACAGGGGCTCCTGTGGATCGGAACGTGTCACGACGCCATCGCCCCGCTCCGGGCGACCCCCTGTTTCTTTCTGTCCACCCCACTCCTGAGAGCTTGGTTGTCCAAGCCTCCGCTTCCCAAACCGCCTTCCCTACCGCTCCTCCGGATAGGGAATCCAAACGCCTGGATCAGTTTGGGAAGAAAGGTTTTTCTTCCTCCAGTGCTGGCTTGCGGTCCGTTAACACCGCTTGTCTTTTGGGCCGATATACCCACTCCCTGTGGGATTCGGTGGCGGATGTTTTGCCCCAGTGCCCTGAGGAGGTCCAGGCACTGCTTTCCCGCGCCATTGCGGAAGGAAGGGATGCGGCCAAATACACTATCCGTTGTGGCCTTGACACCGCCGACTCGCTGGGCAGGTCGATTGCAACGACGGTGGCGCTCCGGCGCCACGCCTGGCTGAGAACCACTGGTTTTTCAGGGGATGTCCAGAATACTCTCATGGACATGCCCTTTGATGGAGTCGGTCTTTTTGGGTCCAAAGCAGACCATGCGTTGGAGCGCTTTAAGGACTCACGGGCTACTGCAAAGTCCCTGGGCCTTTCTGCTACACGCCCTCCGCTGCCTTCTGCTTTTCGCCCCTATCGTGGCCACGGTAGGGGCGCCCCTTCACGTCAGCAGCCCAGCCACCGGCCCGCGCAGCAGGCGTCTTCGCGTGGCCGAGGACGTGGATTCCGCCGTGGCGGATCGGGCAACCAGCGTGCGGGTCAGGCCACCACCTCCAACCCGTCCGCGGCCTCCAAGCCCTCCTAGTCCCTCCTTTCAGGTGC
This sequence comes from Calotriton arnoldi, assembly GCA_963921515.1. Lineage (NCBI taxonomy): Eukaryota > Metazoa > Chordata > Amphibia > Caudata > Salamandridae > Calotriton > Calotriton arnoldi. Next base: position 1,949,036 of record CAWUFW010000212.1, on the reverse strand, counting down.
ACGGCACGCCAGTAGGGGCAGGGTCCGCCATCACCTTCCCCACTGGCGCACCATCACCTCGGACAGGTGGGTCTTGGACATTGTCCGAAGGGGCTACTCCCTCCCCTTCGAGACCACCCCCCCAGCCATGCCACCTCAATTCCACCGCATGTCAGGGGATCACTTGGTGCTTCTACAGAAGGAAGTCACGGCCCTCTTGGCCAAGAGGGCCATCGAGCATGTTCCGACCCCAGAAGTAGGGCGTGGTTGCTACTCCCACTACTTTCTGGTGCCCAAAAAGGACAAGGAGTATCTTGGACCTCCGGAACGTCAATCGCTTCCTCCGGAAGGAGAAGTTCAAGATGCTCACCCTAGCTCAGGTCTTGACTGCCCTCGACCCAGGAGACTGGTTGGTAGCGTTGGACTTGCAGGACGCGTATTTCCATATCCCCGTCCTGCCGGCCCACCGGCGTTACCTTCGGTTCACGGTAGGCCCCGAGCATTTTCAGTTCACCGTGCTCCCCTTTGGCCTTACAAGTGCCCCTCGGGTGTTCACGAAAGTGATGGCGGTGGTCGCAGCTCATCTGCGCCGGGCAGGGGTCTCAGTCTTCCCCTACCTCGACGACTGGCTGCTGAAGGCGGGCTCGTCCCAGGCAGTCGTCTCCCACCTCCAGACTACGGCCGAACTCCTGCACTCGCTGGGGTTCTCCATCAATGTGCCGAAGTCGCATCTGATTCCTTCTCCACAGCTCCTTTTCATCGGAGCGGTTCTGGACACGACGCAGTTTCGGGCCTATCCTCCCGAACGGCGAGTCCGGGGATATTCAGGCTATGATTCCGATCTTTCGGCCTTTATCCTGGGTTTCGGTACGGATGACCCTGAGGCTGCTGGGCCTCATGGCCTCCTGCATCCTGCTGGTCAATCATGCCAGATGGCATATGCGGGCTCTGCAGTGGGACCTGAAGTTCCAGTGGGCGCAGCACCAGGGCAACCTGTCCGATCACGTCCAGATCTCGGAGGGGACTGCAAAACAGTTGCAGTGGTGGCTCTCGAACCGGCAATGGGTCATGGGCAGATCCCTCTCCCTTCCCCAGCCAGAGCATACAGTTGTGACGGACGCGTCCCTTCTGGGATGGGGCGGTCACATGGGAGAGGCGGAGATCAGAGGCCTCTGGTCTCCGGCGGAGTCCCGGCTCCATATCAACTTTCTGGAGCTCCGGGCGATCCGGCTTGCACTCAAGGCATTCCTTCCCTCTGTCAAAGGGAAGGTAGTGCAGGTGTTCACAGACAACACCACCGCCATGTGGTACTGCAACAAACAGGGCGGGGTGGGGTCTTGGACCCTTTGTCAGGAGGCTCTGCGCCTCTGGACATGGCTGGAACATCAGGGCATGTTCCTGATGGTTCAACACCTGGCAGGTTCTCTGAACGCCAGGGCGGACGAACTCAGCCGCAGGTGCATGATGGATCACGAATGGCGTCTTCACTCGGAAGTGGCGCAAGGACTCTTTCTACAGTGGGGAGAGCCTTTGTTAGATCTATTCGCCACCGAAGAGAACGCGCAATGTCATCAGTTCTGCGCGTTGGAATTTCCAAGGCGGCACTCGCTCGGGCGACGCTTTTCGTCGCGAGTGGAGTTGCGGTCTGTTGTACGCCTTTCCGCCTATACCACTTCTACCCAGAGTGTTGAAGAAGATTCGGCACGACCGGGCCCAAGTCATTCTTGTGGCTCCGGACTGGGCTCGAAGAGTTTGGTATCCCGAGCTACTCAATATGAGCATAGATCCCCCGATCCGTCTGCCTCTTCGGGAGGATCTTCTGTCGCAGCAGCAGGGGACGGTCCTCCACCCGAACCTGTCCAGTCTACACCTGCTTGCGTGGAGATTGAGCGGCGGCAGTTGATTCCTTTCGACTTGCCTCCCGAAGTTTGTGATGTGATTCTGGCAGCCAGGCGTCCCTCCACTAAGGTGGTATACGCCTGCAGGTGGAACAAATTTGTGGCATGGTGCACAGCAAAGGCTGTGGATCCCCTTTCTGCCCCTCTTTCTGAGGTCCTTCTGTTCCTTCTCTCTCTGGCCCAACAGGGTTCTGCCCTGGGTACCATCAAGGGTTATCTTTGTGCTATCTCGGCCTTCCTCAGGCTCCCTGATCAGCCCTCCCTTTTCAAGTCCCCTGTTGTTAACAGGTTCTTAAAAGGCATTACTCACCTCTTCCCTCCTGTTCCGTTTGTAATGCCTCAGTGGGACTTGAACTTGGTTCTTACCTTTTTAATGTGCGCTCCCTTTGAGCCTCTGCATAACTGTCCTCTTCGTCTTCTGACTCTGAAGACAGCCTTTCTGGTGGCCATCACCTCCGCTCGGCGGGTGAGTGAGCTCCAGGCTCTATCTTGCAAACCTCCCTTTCTGTCTGTTCATCCAGACAAGGTTGTTCTTCGGACGCGTCCGTCCTTCTTGCCAAAGGTGGTTACTGCTTTCCACATTGGGCAGACCATCACTTTGCCCACCTTCTTTCCGCCTCCGCATCCTTCCAGAGAGGAAGAGAGGCTCCACCGTCTGGACCCAAAACGTGCGCTCTCTTTTTATATTGACCGCACAAAACACTTCCGGGTGGATGACCAGCTCTTTGTTGGCTACGTGGGCGCCAAAAAGGTCGGGCGGTGCACAAGAGGACCATCTCCCGCTGGGTTACCTTATGCATCAAGGCCTGCTATTCTTTGGCTAAAAAGGAACCTCCTGTTGGGCTGCGTGCCCATTCCACCAGGGCAACGGCTGCTACCACGGCCTTGGGCCGCGGTGTTCCGCTGCCGGTTATCTGTCAGGCGGCTACGTGGGCCTCGCTGCACACGTTTACTAGACATTACTGCCTTGACAGTCAGGTCCGGAGGGACGGCTTCTTTGGCCGTTTTGTCCTCCAGGACTTCCTTGTCTGATCTTTGTTCGCAGACCCACCACCGGGGTTGGTATTGCTGGGGTATCTATTCTAAGGTAAGGAATCTATCACTAACGTGTCTCTTTCAGATGCACAAGTTACTAACTTGTGTAACGATATATCTGTAAGAGACAGTAGTTAGTGATAGATTCCTACCGCCCCACCCATCCTCCCCGTTCTGCGAACTGATTTCTAGGGTTAAGGACATCCCTTTCAGGGCCCTAGTATTTTTCAGACACCTGTGTCAGCTTCTTGCATGGCTCTGCGTTCCTGGCGCGGAAAGTCGTGTACAGAACTGACGTCAGCGCGCAGGGGCGGCGCCTAAGTACTGCCCGCGACGTCATCCCGGCGATCACGACGCCGACGACGGACGCGGAGCCGCACGACGCCGCCTACCGACGCGCAAGGGTACTGCTACGCAAAACTTTCCGGATCCAGCCTGACGCCTGGGGATATTCTAAGGTAAGGAATCTATCACTAACTACTGTCTCTTACAGATATATCGTTACACAAGTTAGTAACTTGTGCAATAAGTATTGGGGCCAGAATTTATATCAAGCAGATCTTTACTCCGAGCTGAAAAAGTATCAATTAAATCAAGCGCTGTAACCACAGATGGTCACCCTTTCAGAGAGGGGCACATGATATTTAACAGGCCGGGACCCTTTTAAGGGATCTAAAGCACAATGGAGGAGTTTAGGAACAGAACGGACACTGAATGAGGTGCCATATGCACCGGTTATCAACACTGCGCTCGAAAGGCAAAACACTTTACATTTGGCGGCGGGCATAAGACAGTTAAAACAGGGACGGGCTTGGCAAACACAGCGTGGAAGCTGGAGCCCGGTAACTGACTGCAAGGGAGGAGGGGGGGAGTGAGAGCAGAGAGAGTGGGGTGGAGGAGCAGGGAAAGGGACACAACAACGAAAGCATAACCAGCGCGGTGCGCGCTGATAGAGCTCATACCTCGAGTTGTTCAGGGAGACGAGCCAATCCATGGCCGGGGCAGCTGCGAGGAGCAGGGCAGGCACAAACATCAGTGCCCCCTGCTCTGAGGCAAGCAGCACAGCCCTCTGTCTCGTCCGCCTGCCGGCTCTGCTCTGGAGTTGGGAAAACAACCCAACAGTGAAAGCGAAACCAGTGCGGCGCTCGTGAAACGGGCGGCGCGCTGATACATTATTTATGGACTATTATTATTTATGGCCACAATTGTTAAATAAAGCCATCCATCGCTAAACGTTTAGATTTAGAGAAGTTCACAATTGATACCCATCAACTCTAAACAAACAAGCTGTCGCCATTGTGATAAAAAGATAGTGCTTACCGACTAAATAAAGGACACTGGATAACGCTGCAAGTAAAAGATCCAGTCCGGGTGGGCGGGGCCAAAAGGAGACAGGGCGGTAACAAAAAAGCCTAATTTTCAATCGGAGGCCAGCGTTTTGCATAAATGATGACGCCAGCCAATGGGAATGATGGGCGGGGCTTTAAGTCCCCTTCTCAAAGTGTATCGATGACAATAAGCCTCGCAGAGCGAGGAGCGCATGCGCGCTCCAGCTCTAGGTCTGCGAGACCTAAAAAGCAGTGAAGAAATAAAAACGTAACTTTTTTTGTTTCCTCTTACACGATCAGTGTAATGTTATGTATGGCTCTCACAGATATCCATTACTGTGAATACTGGATTCCAAACCCTGTTATTCACTGCTATGATGCAGCAACAGTGGGAAAAAGTTGTTTCTTGTTGCTACACCATAAAGGAATCCCAGGAAATGCGGAAAGGGCTTTCAGAGAGCCTGTCTGTGTGATGTCGGCTGTCTGGTACGATGCAGAACTGAAAGCACAGCTTCAAGTGGGGAAAGGGTGGGAAACTGAAGAGGTTGTGTGGGAGAGGAAGGCGTAGGACCAGGTATCCTTTTTTTTTTTCCACTTATCTTTGTAGGGGAAGAGATGGTGGTGTGTATGTCTGCTAAAACACCATTGTTTTAAAATTTGGATGGGGAAGGGTAAATGCAGAGGGTGGGTGACAGGTCACCTAATATATATATTTTTTAAAATAGGGAGGAGGGGGGGGGAAGGTAACGCTGAAGGTGATGTAGAAGGGTGGCAGGACACTAGGTGCCTCATTACGACTTTGGCGGTCCTGGTTCCGCCGTTGCAATCTGGCGGTCCAACCACCTGCGGTCAGACCGCTGGCTTACGATGCGGATTGTGAGAGTGCAGCAAGACCGCCGCCGTGACAGGCTCTTCGGTCCTGCGGAAGACAGGTAAGGGGCCATAAACAGGGCCCCTGGGCGATTTAGCCTCTGGGGACTGTGTCTGGGGGCACATGTTGTGCTGCCCCATGTTTGCACTGTCGTGCGCACTGTGTGCCATGCACGACATGGTGCATGGCAACAGTGCACCTGACGTGAAAGAGGCACTGCAGCGGTATTTGCTTCAGGCTCTCTCTATGAGCGGACGCATTCCGCCACCCTGGCACCGCAGCCGTAACCCCGCCAGCCCCACGGTAAGATTGTAAGCGGCGGTCAGGATGCCACTGCTGCGGCCTGGCGGTCCTCCCACCAAAGTCATAGTGAGGCACTAAGTATTCTTTTTTTGGGGGAAGGGGAACATAGGCGCTGGAAGTCAGAGTACAAAGGGTGCTGCAGCAAAAATAACCATGCTGAAGTTCAGAAGGAGAATGAGTGATAAGGATGCCTTTAAAATTTGTTTTTTTTCTTTTTACATTTGCTGTGCGTTACAATACAGAAGTCAAATGTCAGGCAATGTCTTCTAGCAAATTGCTGCATATTCTGTCAATAGGGAGGTTGGTGTTTACTTTTCTTTCTCTTACTGCAAAGTTAAAGGATTTTGTAAAGTGAACTGTTCTAGAATCTTGCCGAGTACAGTGAGCGTGAAAAGAAAGGCTGTAGGACATTATTTTTTTCCTAACACACAATGACATTTAAAAAACTGTGAAAGAACTGTACAAGTATTTCAGAATATATAATTGGTTAGGAGAGCACAATTGAAGCACATTTTTTGTAATTCTGAAATATGATGGAAGCAAAGATATTAGTAGGAGCTATATCAATCAATTCACTTGGTGATGTGTAAATGAAATATTAGTTGAAACCCGATTTCCGCACGTTATCGTTTGTGCAATGTGCAGCTTATCAGAAAGACTGTATGTCTGTGCAGATTTAATGGCCATTTTAATGGAAAATGTGTTGAATGTAGATGAGTGTTTTACCACACCATGCTTTAGAAATATACTTGCAACAGTGCGCTCCAAAATGCACCACCAGCTACGTTCTACAACCCTACCTACCTCTCTCCTTCTGTATACATTTGCTGCAGTTGTTTTTTGTGTAATTGTTTTATTCCCCATCCAAGTGACTTCAATGATGTAACACTGATTACGGCACCCTCACTTTGAGAATTGTTCCAGCACCACTGGTGATGGGAATTGATGGCCAAATGGCAGGTCACAGGTTCTTACATGGCAGAGGGCAGAGGCTAAATTGCCTATGGCTCCCCTGTGACTCCTTTAATGCCGGCATAGCTGTTGTTCAGGCGCGCAACGCTCATTGGGCTCAAAGGGCTTTTTTGTTTGTGAATTAAATGGAATATTGTATAATATGTATATTTGCTTGATCTAGAACTTTTAATGTATTTTTGTGCATGGTTTTGAGGTTCAGCTTGTAGAAATTGCTTATGCCTGTGTCCCTGGTTTCCAGTAGTAATTCAGAGGGGGTGCACAGACGTCAGAAGGTTACTATTTGCTCCTCTACTCAAAGCATTTGTTTCCCAGTCCTGGGCACAGTATAAAAACATTACCATAATGTTTGTCATCACCCTTTCCGTAGCCTTAGTGCATATGATGTTCCAGTTGTAAGTTCATCGGGCATTGCAGTAAGGATGAAAGGACTTTTTCAATATTTTTTGAGATCCCCATGCAAAACTACACTTCTAGTAAAAACGTCTTTAGAAGGCAATAATACTGTTAATACTATTACATTGCATGTCATTGATGCTTTTGTAAGTTGAAGCTTAATTGTGAGTGTCCGAATGAGAAAGTCCCTTGAATTGTGATGCAATGGCGCACACTGTGCCTTGATTTATCCAAGAGTGAATCTCTGGCCTGTATTTCACTTTTTTTTTAACCTTGGCACAGACAATCCTCATGCATGTGCGCTGAGCACCACTGTAGGTATGAAATTGAAACCCACAGCGCCGCGTACCATGTGTGCCATCCCCTTTTGATTGGTGGAAGGTGTGAGGAGTCTGGAGACAGCGATCTACTTAGAAGAACAAGGTTAGCTTTTTGACGTGCCCTCCCTATTGTTGCCTTGGAGGTGCTGCACCCAAACAATTGATAGTTATGAGGTGCGAGGGCTTCGTTGCCCTTAATGTTCTCAATTTTCTCCCGGTGGAAACTCCCGGCATTACTCCCTTCTGACCACCACCACACCTGCAAGCAAAGAGTGTGTCAGACCTATCTGAGAATGACTGCTCAAAGTGGCATGGCTCACTCGATCGATTTATTGTTGTACCATAATTAAACCAATTGTCTCTTTGCAAATTGGTAGTCATTTGGTCTTACAGAAACAGATTTGAAACTTGTTTAATTAGTCTCTAGATTTTGATATGATACTCTTTTTGCATTTTTAATTGCTCTTTATTGGATTTATACCCATGAAGTGGTAATCACAAACTGTCATATCAATTAAGCTTGGTTAAATATACATCAGGATCCCCAATGCTGGTAGGAGCATTTTAAGTCAATGTTTTCCACACTATTAATAGCTTGATATACCATAAACGTCAATAAGTTCAACCTTCTAATATTTGGGCATTTTATTCCACTCTTTGTCTGACCAATACCAGTTTTTGATTCATAAACACTGTTGAAATCTTTATATCTTTTCCTCCAATTTTAATATGCAAACACCGTTATTGCAGACAATTAATTTACTTTCAACAAATGACAACATAGAAGCTCATCTACTGTTTGTTAAGGTTGAGAACTCTGAATGAAGCATATTGTTCCACATTCTGGTTTATTTAATTATGCGGACAGTTATGTTTCTCTTGCAGAAGGCGTTTAGAACTGGTACCAGTACACGCCTGGATGATCGTGTCTATGCAATGTGCCAGATGAAGTCTCAACCATTATCTCACCTGATGAAAATGATTTATCCTAGCCTTTACAGGATAGACCGACTTACTGATGAGGTAGAGTTTTATTTTTTTGTAAATTTATCCCTTACATCCTTAATTATCAATGTAAGAAAATCCATTTTAATATGCGGTAAAAAAGCAAGTCACATATGCAAGGGCAAGGGTTATTTCTCTTCTGATGCCCACCAGACAAATTCAGTACAGGCAATGCAAATAAATCGTTGACGTTTTGACCCTCCAATATTGTAGTTAATAAACAACATCTCTATGGGTCTTCATCAGGACTGTGTGTGGAGTAACCTGTGTTAAAAATATATGTTTTCAAACATTGTCTTTTGTGAGAATAAATAAAACATTAATATATATTATTATATATACTCTCAGGCACGACTCACCTAAAATCGTGTAGTACCTTATCTGATAGAGACATCTAGCCGCAGATTCCTTAACTTAGAATATCCCCAGGCGTCAGACTGGATCCGGAAAACATTTTGCAGCAGCACCTCTGCGCGCCGGGGGGCGGTGCCGCGTGGCTCCACCCTGACGTCGTCCACGGACATGACGTCAGCGAAGCCATATAGGACCCCTCCCGGCGCGCTGACGTCAGTTTCCTTCTTTTCCGCGTCCCGACGCGGATCCAGGAGTAAGCGGTTCCTCTGGCCTGTTATTATCAGGCCTTTTCGACGCCTTTGGCGTCAGGGAACAGTGTGTGATGCCTTCGGGCTTTAAGGCGTGTCGGCAGATGTCGGCTACAGATCCGCACGCCATTTGTATGTGGTGCCTCGGAGTGCACCACGACTCTGAGGAGTGTGACGCCTGCCGACAGATGCGGCCGAAGTCCCTGCGGGAGCGCCGAATGAAGCTGTTGGCTGCCCGGATGTCCCGCTCTCGGCCTCCGCGCCGCTAGCCCTCTCGGGCTGGGTCTTCTGTTCGCGTCCGCTCACTGAGTCGTTCCCGCGGACGTCATCCGCCGGACAAAGGTAAGCACAAGTCACGGAGGTCGTCGGCCTCACATAAACGTGACGACGGGGCCCGTTGCTCCCGTTCCAGTCCGGACACGGGCCCCCAGGAGTCCAGCCCCGTCTACCCACCCTTTCCCGGTGCGGGGGCGACTCGGTCCCAGATGGAAGCCTACTCCAAGGCTCTGCACTCCATCTTTGGGTCACCTCCTCTACCTGGCACGCCTTCGGGCCCCACAGAGGAGGTAGGCACTCAGGTTGGATCTTCGCCGGCGGGTTCGCCCTCGGCGCCGGCCGAGTGCCTCGACTCCGATTCCGGAGTCGCTGCGACGTCGGGACACGGCCCGGAGGGGCCTCCCCTTCAGAGGTCAAGCCCTTCTGCCCTGTCTCCGCATAGCCCTTTGAGGCTCCCTGCGTCGACATCAGAGGCGGCTGCACCACGAATGTCGACTCCTGGTCGAGATCCTCCCTCTCCGCAGATCTCAATGGAGGGAACGTCGACGCCGGTCCGTGACATGGCCGGATCGCCTCTTGTTGAAGTCAACATCGGTACGACGCCGTCTGGACGTTGGTCGACGCCGGTGCAGGCGCCGGTCCCTGTTGTTCCTCTGTTTGAAGAGGACCCAGTCCCGGAGCACCCAGGGTTGTCTCCACGCCCTTTGGCTCCGATGCCCCTTGCTATTCCAGCTGCGGGGCGCGTTAGCTTGCAACCGTCCCCTACCGATGGCCTGTTATCGCCACCCAGAGTGCCTACTGAGGCTGGTGCAGCATTTTCAAGGGCTATTCGCAGGGCTGCAGCTATTTTACACTTGCACCCCCCATCGGTCTCCTTGCCTTCTGATCCATTATTGGATCTTCTCCACCAGGGGGCGGGTTGTTGTTGGACACCCTTCTTGGCACCTGGGCACGGCCCTCCTCGGGAGACCCTGTGGATCGGGCCGTCGCGCATCGGCATCGTCCGGCTCCAGGGGACCCTGCCTGTTTGTCTCTCCATCCTGGGGCTCAGGGCCGAGTAGTCCAGGTGGCTTTTGCCACGCAGCCTTCCTCGCCTCTTCCATTGCTGCCTCCCACTAGGGAGTCTCGTTGGTTGGAGGCATGTGGCCGCCATATTTTTGCGTCCACTAGTTCGGGCATCCGTGCTCTGAACACAGCTTGCGTGTTTGCCCGGGCTTCTTGTGCCCTTTGGGACTCCGTTGAGTGTCTTCTTCCTGCTCTCCCCGAGAGTCCTCGTGCTGACCTGACTCGTCTCCTTCATGTAGGCCAAGAAATGGCACACTTTACCATTCGGTCGGCCATCGACACCACAGAGTCGGTGGCGAGGGCCAGGTCCGTTGCTCTGCGTCGCCATGCCTGGTTGCGCGACGGGGGTTTCCCTGACAATGTTCAGGAGAGTCTTCGCGATTTGCCGTTTGATGGAGTGTCCCTTTTTGACCACCATGCGGACTCAGCGGTCAACCGCCTCGTGTCTGACCTGCCATGATTTTGCTGTTCTAGTCCGTTTGCGGATTTTTTCCTCCCCTATGCAGTAGTTGTCTCTGCTTAATGTGGGCCCTGGGTTCATGATGTAATACCCAGACGGCCTCGGCGGATTCTCGCCTTGGTTGCTTCTCTTTATTGCAGCTAAAAAGGCTGCTTATGTTTCTGTTGATCCTCTGTCTATGGGTTTACGCTCAAGAGTGCCCCTTGTTGGGGTTGGGACTTACCCTATGTGGGGTATTCGTTGGCTATTGTATAGCTGCCTCCCTCACGCGTAAGGCTTGGTAGACTCCTGTGGAGTCTTTTTCAAGCGACTGTCCTGCGGATGTTACTGTAGTCTTTTTCTGCTGTTGTGGTCCCTTCCTCTACCTTATTGCGGCCCACTGGTTGGCAGATGCTCACTTTCTGGAGGTTCTGCCTCATTTGCCTCTTCCAGCAGGGACTTTTGAGCTTGGCGCTCCTTGGCTTTTTCTTGGCTACCCTTATCGTCAGCCACTGTCCCTTAGACCACCTTGTTTCCATTTCGGGCAAGTCGGGATGGCAGAGTGGTCTAAGCCGTTGCGTTCAGGTCGCAGTCTCCTCTGGAGGCATGGGCTCGGATCCCGCTTATACCATCGTTCTTGTGGACGTCCCACCTATGTACGGCCCCAGAGCAGGGCCCTGTTACTGCCCAGGGGCACGCAGGGCTGCCTCGGCTCCATTCTTCTGTGTTCTATGGCCGTCCAGTGGATGCTCCCTGGTAGGTTCGCTGTCACGGAGGGCTTCCGCTTTCCTTCCGCTTCTGCGATGCCAGGTTCTACTCTCCTCTCTGCGATGAGTGGTTCTTTCTTGTAGTTCAGTCCAGTTTGGACTTCATTCTTACATGGTGGTGTCTTCGCCACATTATTCCTTACTGTGCATTGCCCTGTGCCCTACTGTCACGGGCGCTTCCCCGGCAAGGGTTTCCTATTCCCCTGTTGCATTCCGCCCTGGAGTTTGTCATGCTTCTACTTTGGGCTGCTACTCTCAGTGGACATGTTCTCCTCAGGCCATTCTCTGGTCTGTGTGGTATTATACGTACATCTGTACACACTTCCTGTTACTCTCTGTAAGTTTCGTCCTGATTCTTTACTGTACTACTCAGTCTTCCAATCCGTCTCGCGGGGACAGTGGCTCCTCCTTGCCGAGAGCTGGTGTCGCTTATAGTTCTAGACATTGCTTCAGATGCAACATAGCTGTTGGTACCTATGGTGCGCTCTTGCTTTCTTGTAACAACGCATCATTCATGGCTGAGTCCTCTTTTGATGTTTGTTCTGCTCGGCGTTCTACACGCAACTGAGGGTCACGCATGCTAGGTACTTGCTGTGTCCGTGGTCTTGGCCTCCACTTTCCTGTAGGAGCAATCGTTCTATATGTGTGCAGTTTGCCGGCACCCTTTCACAGGTTGACTACCTGGGGATGCGTCTCTCGCATCTAGGCTATTACTCGCGGCGCTCCATTGTGCCTTTCCTTTTACGCGGTGTGGTTCTAGCGGTGCACACTGTCTCTACTGTGTACTTATGTCCCCCGCATGCGTCGCTCTTTTTATCGCATGATTATATGCCATTCTGCTTTTGCTCTCCGCCCTTTCCCATGTCTTTTGTGAAGGGCGCTTGGGCGATGGCGAGTCTTGTGTCTCGACTACACAGGCTCTTCCTGGGCATGGTCAGCATCCTACTGCTGCTGTCCTCACTTCCTGGCTGGTACGCTTCCACAGTGCTTCTTCCACTGTTGTGCATGTTCCACCTTTATGCTCGGACTCACTTGTACCGTCTTGCCCTCTCGCTGGACCTTTCTCTTTTCCAGACCCATTGGATCCTACGGATCCCTCGGCCCCTGCGATCAGTTTCTCTTCTTTGCTGAAGTAATCGACTGTCGCATTCCGCACTTACCTTCTGGTTCTGTGCTCCCTTTCAATCCTGTATGAACAAAAGGGCTTTCATGCCGCCCCTCGGGGGCTTGTGATGCCTTGCCTCCCATGGTTCGCCACTCCTTACGGAGCTTCCAGGTCTAGTGTTGGCCACTCTGGCATTGCTGCCCCACTGTGTTTAGTCAACTTGTTGACGATTGGGTTCCCTTTGGAACTTAGTGGGGTTCAGTCGCAGACCCTCCTCCTATGGGGTATGACTTTGGTATCTATTCTAAGTTAAGGAATCTGCGGCTAGATGTCTCTATCAGATGTACGAGTTACTTACCTTCGGTAACGATGTATCTGGTAGAGACACAGTCTAGCCGCAGATTCCTTAACGCCCGCCCATCCTCCCCGCTCTGCGAGGACCTTCCCAGGTTGGGTTTTATGCATTCGCATCCCTCTGGGTGGATTTGTCTTCCTGCGGGGTGACATCTTTCCCCTCCCTCCACGGTACGGTGATTCATTTGGTTTACTTGTTCTGCTCCTCCCAATATCGTGATTGGGCGGTGGGTTCAGGTATCCTTCTACATCCCTACACCTTGGTTCTTCCAGTGTGGGGCCTTCTGGTGTTCTTCTTCCCTCCCTCCCACCTTCTCCATTGACTCTCCTTCAGTCAATTGGTTGAGGTCTCTTGGCCTGTTCCTCAGTCCAATGGATCTCTTACAGGGGAAAGGGTATCCCTAGTGTTGCAGATCTTAATAGCTCATTTTTAATTCTGTGGTTCCGGGCTTTCTGGCCTGTCACGGTTAGATCTTGTGATTGCAGGCGTTCTGTCGTCTGCCTTGACATTCTTTTCGTATGTCATTTTGCCTCGGGGGAGGGCATAGTCTTCCTTTTGCGGGACTGCTTCTCAGTGTCCTTCTCTGCTTTTTTCCTTCAATTCATCTGGTGCAGGCTTTCTATCATCTGCCTTGGCATTCTTTCATATGTTGTTTTGCCTCAGGGGAGGGCATTGTCTTCGCTTTTGGGGGCTCCTTCTCAGAGCGTTGCTCTGCTCTTTCCTTTCAATAGCTTTCAGGTTACAGTGCTTGTCACTGTCGTTTCTGAAGATGTTTTTCCCCATTCGGTTCTTTTGTCTCACTGATTTTCATCTTTTTCGCACACTGTTCCCATACTCTCACAGTTTTTTGGTGGTGGCTCCGCATTGTGGTGCGGAAAGGTTTCTCCGAAGAAAACTGACGTCAGCGCGCCGGGAGGGGTCCTATATGGCTTCGCTGACGTCCTGTCCGTGGACGACGTCAGGGCGGAGCCACGCGGCGCCGCCCCCCGGCGCGCAGAGGTGCTGCTGCAAAAAGTTTTCCGGATCCAGTCTGACGCCTGGGGATATTCTAAGTTAAGGAATCTGCGGCTAGACTGTGTCTCTACCAGATACATCGTTACCGAAGGTAAGTAACTCGTACGACTGGCACTTAAAATTGGGGCAAATATCTATTTATGTACGGAAGACACGATATTGAATATTCAAAACAGCGATTTATTTTAATCACCTGTACTGGATTTCTTGTCTGGTGGGTGTCAGAAGAGAAATAACCCTTGCCCTCGCATATGTGATTTGAAATTATAATGACCCGGACAGGCTGATTATCATTTGTGATTGATTTTATTTTGAATTTGAGCTTGTTTTCCTTTTTTTCACATAGTCACTTTTTACTGAATGCAGTGCGCAAGCACTTTCACCTTGCACCTATGCAGCATCCATCTTGTACATTAATGTGTGCCAATTTACTTAATCATCCTCTGAATATATGAAAGGTTACAGGCTCACACAGACCCGTGTTTTGTTTTGGTGTTTTTTCTATTTTGATTCAGGCCCTGCTTATACAGGTATTTAGTAAATTATACATATTAGTTGCTTTGCTACCACAGAACCATTTGTTTTTGTACTAAATGATACCCAGGTTCTGAGGAATGCAGGGGCACCCCATTGAAACTTAACGTTATATATGAGGCATGCATTATACTGGCAGTTGCCTGGTTGAGCCGGTTATTTTTCACAGCTCCTGTTAATAGGCTCTCAGACCACATGTGAGTTTTTCATACCTCTGTTTCTTGATAGAATTGTGTGTCATCGCTACGATTTTCTCCTTTTTCTGGAATTATGTTTCAGTCAGAATGCCTTCCTCTTTGAGAAGTGTCCATCCTCTTTGAGAAGTGTGAAATAAAAAATGTGGTCTCAGACCTGTTCATGGTCAGTGCGGCATGACTCCTGGCTTCATATTCTGTTAAAGAATGTGACATTTGTCAAAAAAATGTCTAAAAGGATATTAGAAAACTGAGAGTGAATTAGACTCAGAGAGATGCTCCAGGACATGAGGGTAGAGGAGAAGAGAACAAAATAGAAAAAGTTTAAAGAAGCTTCCTCTCATGCACCCTATGGAAGTAATAGTAATGGGATACAGCGGTACACCCATACACATCAAAGAGAACCAGGATCGAAGGAATTTCAGAACACAACAATGTTCCAATAGGGTATCATTCATTTACTTTGTGAACAAATTATTGTTTTGAATATGACCACAATTAGCAAAATGGCAATCAGTATGCCATGTGAACAATTTTTTAGTTAAAGCACTGTCAATGTATGCAGCGTAAAGACCAATTTCATTAACCAACCTGGCTACAGAGACTCATTTTGAATGGACATATTCCAGCCCATAACACACTGCAATCATTTAGCAGATTATCACTGTTCTTTCCACATAAACATATTTGAGCCATTGTTTGCACTTTTTGTACTGTGCTCACATACCTGAATCTTCTCCAGTTTGGATCTTTCATAGGTTCACATACTTGAATTTACGTAGTCGGAGTGGGAGTCCCACGGTATCATTATGAAAGCAGTAAATACCATAACCATAGGCTACAATGCAAAGCACAGTCACTGCAATAGCCTATTTACCTTCATTTGTTAAAAGAAGAACCAAACTTAAGCAATAACCAATCAGGCGACAGCACCCTGTAGAACACTCCCAAGAGAGGCTGAGTTCCTCAGATTCTCTACCGCACGTCGTCTATCTGAAAGAAACACGTTAGTGATAGATTCCTTACCTTAGAATACCCCCAGGCATCAGACTGGATCCGCAAAGTTTTCGTCAGCAGTACCCCTGCGCGTAGGAAGGTGGCGTTGTGCGGCTCCACGTCCGTCGTTGGCGCCGTGGTCGCCGAGATGACGTCGCGGCAGCTACTTAGACTGTAGTGTAGCTCCTATTTCCCTAATAGGCTCTGCGCATTGGAATAATATATCCTATAGGTTTGACATAGGACTAAGGTCAGTATGTCCCTATCGAGTATATTAAACTTAATTACTTGTGCCAGCTAGCTCAGAGGCCACTAGAAACTCCTTGACAACAAGAAGGAGTAGTTTCTGGCAGCCGCAAAACATGACCACTGTGTTTCCCTTTAGAATCAGAACGTGTCCCAGAGTCGTGGAAACAATAGATAACTATTTCACTCAGCTCAGTCGTGCATGCTTAGTTTTCTCCAAGTTACACAGAAAGGAATAGACGGGCGTTTTCAATAAAAGATTTATTGAACAGTCTTGTTTCTGGTGTAAGTTAAATGTGCTGTTACGATCAAAAGACAGTATGCGAGATAAATAATGTACAGTGTGAGCAGTAGAAATAAATAATACTGCGAGAGCATTATCTTTTAGTACATATGCTGTTACATAAATAACACAGACTAAAAATGCGAGTACTCATACGATGCGTTGCTAAGCTAGTTCTACCCCAATGTACCTAACCTAACCTAGGTGTAGGAAGAGGGAAGAAGTAGGTGAAGTATTCCTTACTATGGTATACTAAGAGTATGTTAAGTCTAGTATGCCTAGTATGCCAAGAGTCCCTCTAGGTTCTTATCAGCTCCATACCTGAAGAATGAGAGAGGTTGGAATCTCTTTGCCAGACTCGAACTCCAACACCCCGCAAGGGAAGTCAGATCACTGGAAGCTGGACTCTCTGCGTGCAGGGATGACAGCGTCTTCTCAGTGCGTCAGGCCGGGATACGGGCTCCTCTGAAGTCAAGGTCTCCTCTAGTTTACAAGGGCTAGGGAAGGTATATTTATACCTGAGAGTACCTAGGAATGTTTAGTATTGACGAGAGTCGGACAGCGAAAGACGTCATGAATGAACCCCTAAGGAATAACGGTTCATACATAATATATGAGACCTTGAAGAAATCAATAGTCCTGGACTAGGGAAACTCCCGCAGCCTAAGGGTCTGTTCTTCATGTACTCGTTGTGACGTTAGGGTGGACGGATGTCGGATACCATGCCTGTATTTGGAGTGCATGGTTTAATGCCTAAATAAGGCCTGGGAATTTATGCCTATATAAGGGCAGGGCGAATTGTGCCTATATAAGGACATGATACTGGAAAGCCCGTTTATGGACACCCTAAGAGGAATACAACACCCACTCCACTTTCGTGTATACGATGATACTAAAATGCTAAACATTTAAAATGCTAAACATAAAATGGAGTACCGCATATTCTAAAAAAAAAATTCTTAAAAACATAGTAAAAAATGCAAAAGGTGCTGTACATTTGAAGCAAATGCTTTTCATTTCAGGCATAAAGTTCGAAAATAAATGCAATTGGAATGAAAGAAGCAGTAATATTTACATGTGACAAAGAAATGATCGATAAGTTGTTAAAAAAATCAGTCATTTCATGTCATGAAAATTAATGAACTGTTTGAGACACACAAGATGACTAAGTGTCTGTGGAAGTACCGCCAAGTCTGTACTATAAGGCTAGTTCTACTTTAAGCAGATTGAAGTGCCATTTTCGTTCGTAAAATGGGAAAAAGTTCAATTTTGGTAGAGTTCCAAGTTGGTTTGAAAAAAATGAATTGTTACTGCATCTCTGGAACACTGTATGCTGAATCAGAGTCAGTTTACGGGTCTGGTGTAAACATGAGATCATCTATTTCTATAGACAAAACATCGTCCACTGTAGTTGGTGTCAGTTGGAACACGTCGTGTAGCAGATTAATTGCACAGAGATGTGAAGCTTCGCTTCCAGCATAGGGTGCCGCAGCAAAGTTCGCGACCGTTGTTACCTGTGTGCCTGTAGATCTTTCTCGTACCTCGGCAGCAGCCGGAAGCGTCTGTGAGATCTCAATGAATGCTGACATCAGGATAGGAAGCCTCTGGGGACAACACATAGCATGGGCCGTTATCTGGTCCAGCAGAGTATCGATATCCGTTGGCGTCGCTGATGGAAATGTTAGACAGGTGTCCAACACTCATTCTACACCGCATAGCAGGCATCGTAGAACAGGTAAGATGCAATCTTGCCAGATTGGTCTGAAGGACAGGAACCACGTGGTATTAAGGTCCCGTAGACGATTTATGCCCAAAAGCTCTACTATTTGCTCACGGCACTTTTGTTCAAGGAGAGCTTTCTCCATTTCGCTCGGAGTGATGTCTGCGAATAGGCTGGCCATAGCGCAATAGCAGGAAGAGAAATAGAATTCCGGCAACAAGTGCTAGAATTAATGGTATGCCACCAAACACCGAATGTGCAAAGTTCGGGATGATTCCGAGTATTGCCTGGAAAGGTGCTAACAGACCTGAGCAGATGCCCTTAAATACATGTACAATTCCAGTTGTATCAGACATGTTGAAGATACGTGATATCATTTCTACGAAATGTATAGGGCAGTTTGTACGTATTAAAGTCTGTATCTCAGCCGAAGTCCTTGCTATTTGTAGATCATAGGTTTCTTTGGCCGAGGTCAAAGGCACTGTTTGCTGTAAAAGCATGGCTTTCATTCTGCTTAGAGTATCAAATCTTATAAAAGAGACGTTCAGCGAAGGCCATAGAGGCGACTCCCTGACTGTGTCTATTGGGGCAAACAATACTTGCATACAGCAAGTGACCCTGGAGTTGACCGTTACTAGATATGGGATGCCTGGCAGCATGCCGCAGCAACTCTGATCATTCAACATGAGGTAACTCCCATTAGAAAGTTGTCCAAACGTTGGATTAATCACAGCAGCTGGTGTACCCTGCTGAGGGCAAGACAAATTAGCCACAGAACCATTACAAGCCCCGTGTAAGGAAATGTCCTGACATATAAGCGAACCGCTCAGTGCACGTTTACAGTGTGTACCGCTCAAAAACACTTCACGATCCCCACTCCAACATCTATATGTATACGGTAAATCCCAAGATGTCTTAATGTATTCCTTACCCAACCTTTCATATTTGCCTGCTTGCATTTGTCTGAGGCAATACTGAAACTGAAAAGTAGTCACAGGTAGTGTGATTTTGCCATGAATAAGCCATTCTGTAGCTGGTTTTTCTGCCACTGTGAATGGTAACTTTTCCAGTTTTTCAATGCTCAGCACTGTATACCTTGCTCCTCTTTGTGCCAGTTCGATCTGTTTATCAGTGAGATTGTATTCTGCAAACAGAGCCGTTGTGTTGATGAAACGCCAAGGCACATAGCCCGCTTGCAAAGATTGCAGCATCCAGCTTAATAACATAATAGAACGTAATTGAGATTGGCCTTGTTGTAACATCGCCAAATCTTGTTCTAGTATGTCGATAGCAGAGGATACAATGCCATCCAATGAATATATTCTGGAGGACAAAGTTGTTAACCCATTGTCGACCACAGAGAGTGTGTTCTCTAAATTAATACGATCAAGTTCACGTATTCGTTCTGCAGCCTCTATCTGTGATACCTTCCAAGCTTCATTATAAGCAGCATATATGAAACGTTTTTGACGCGGTTTTCTTGGTCCAAGCAAGAATTCCCTACGGTCTGTGTCCTTTTTAAGTAAGGTTAAGTGTTGTTTCACATCCTGTAGTGTAGACTTATACAGCCAATCGAGGCATAATTTTCCTACACTGTATGTTGTTACTACCCCCGGATGTTGTCTTTGGACGTATCTTGGGTCTGGCCTATTAATAGTAAAGCCCTGAGTTTTATTCAGGAATCTTTCCTGACAGTTATTCGTGTCTGTTGGCCAGATCAACCATTTTTTCCAATCAGGATTAGATCTGTTGAGTTGTAGTATATTGTCAACTGTCACCACTGCCTGTGTATCGTTATCTCTGGCAGGTGTTGGTACAGAAGGTGTGTTCATCTGTTTTATCTTGGCTAGTCCAAGACAAGATGTTTGTTGGATGGTTTCATTCAAAAACATTATTTGTTCAGGGATGATACAGGCTCTAAATAAAGCTTCTATCCCCTGCACTTGCCATTCTTTAGTACCCCACACAGTTTTTGTGTCTATTGTGTCTTTCCAAAAGTCGAAACCCTGTCTAGACAGTTGGGCATTAAATAATGCAGAATAAATCTGTTTTGTATTTGTTAACATAATTATCTGAAAGAGACACGTTAGTGATAGATTCCTTACCTTAGAATATCCCCAGGCGTCAGGCTGGATCCGGAAAGTTTTGCGTAGCAGTACCCTTGCGCGTCGGTAGGCGGCGTCGTGCGGCTCCGCGTCCGTCGTCGGCGTCGTGATCGCCGGGATGACGTCGCGGGCAGTACTTAGACGCCGCCCCTGCGCGCTGACGTCAGTTCTTCTTTTTCCGCGCCAGCAAGCGCAGATCCGGGAAGAGCAGTGCCCTGGTCAATTTTTGACCATACTTTTTGGTGATTTTTTCACTGGTTTTTTCCAACTTTAAGGTGTCGTAGGGATGCCCGGCTTCAAGCGATGCGGCGCCTGTGCGCGGATGATGTCCGTCACCGACCCGCATTGGGAGTGTCTCTTCTGCCTCGGCCGAGGCCACGACACCGAGTCTTGTCCCGAATGCCAGGCCCTCAACCCGAAAGCTTTGCGAGAGCGGTCCCGAAAGCTCCTCGAGGCCCGGCATTCGGCTCCGCGGAAGCCCCGGTCGCGTGAGAGGTCCAGGGGTCGCTCGCGGAGTGCACACCGGTCGCCGACTTCTTCGTCCGGTAAGTCTAAGCACAAGAAGTCCAAGAAGCATCGTCGCTCTCGGACTTCGCCTCGCCGGTCTCGCGACTCGGCTGAGGCCCCTCCCGGCACCGTCCCCGCCCCGCGGCCCCGGACTTGCCTGTGGAGTCGCCCCGTCATACCCGCCCTTCCCGGGTTCGGGGGCGGATCCGGCCAAGGTACAGGAGTTCCTGTCGGCCATGGCCCGCCTCTTCGGGCCTTCAGGCCCCTCCGGTGCGCCTTCGGGCCCCGCGGGCCCTGATGGGGTTGCTCCGGCGGCCGCCGGCGGCTCCGGCCCCGGCGTCGCCCGAGCCTCCAGCCTCGATCCCGGCTCCGGCTTCGGCCCCGGCCTCGATCCCGGCTCCACAACCCCCATCGACGCCGGTCGACCTCACGACACCTCCGCCGGCGCCGATGTCTCCGGTGCCGTTCTCGACGCCGCCCTGGGCTCCGGGCGGCGTCGTCCCCAGTTCCTTCCGGCTCCGGACATGGACCCGGAGCGACGTCGCTCGACGCCGGCTCCGGCGCCGAGGGGCCCTTGGGTCCCAAATGTCCCTCCTCCTCCTTATTTTGAACCAGAGGAGGACCAGGAGGACTGGGAGGGGTCTGATGACCCTCTGACACGCCACTGTCAGTATGATGAGGACTGGACAGAGAGTCTAGGGGAGGCCAGTGGTCTGGATACTTCTCCTGACACTGGCATGCTGTCTCCTCCCGTGGCTACGGAGGAGGGGGCCAATTTTGGTACGGTGTTGCGTAGGGCTGCTGGGGCCTTACGTCTCCAGCCCCTACTTTGACGGTCAAGACTAACATCTTGACAGAGGTGCTTCAGCCGGCAGCCTCCTCTGCGGAGACTGTGCTGCCGTTTAACGACGCCCTCACTGACGTTCTTTGGGCGCCTGGTCCAAGCCCAACACAGGGGCTCCTGTGGATCGGAACGTGTCACGACGCCATCGCCCCGCTCCGGGCGACCCCCTGTTTCTTTCTGTCCACCCCACTCCTGAGAGCTTGGTTGTCCAAGCCTCCGCTTCCCAAACCGCCTTCCCTACCGCTCCTCCGGATAGGGAATCCAAACGCCTGGATCAGTTTGGGAAGAAAGGTTTTTCTTCCTCCAGTGCTGGCTTGCGGTCCGTTAACACCGCTTGTCTTTTGGGCCGATATACCCACTCCCTGTGGGATTCGGTGGCGGATGTTTTGCCCCAGTGCCCTGAGGAGGTCCAGGCACTGCTTTCCGCGCCATTGCGGAAGGAAGGGATGCGGCCAAATACACTATCCGTTGTGGCCTTGACACCGCCGACTCGCTGGGCAGGTCGATTGCAACGACGGTGGCGCTCCGGCGCCACGCCTGGCTGAGAACCACTGGTTTTTCAGGGGATGTCCAGAATACTCTCATGGACATGCCCTTTGATGGAGTCGGTCCTTTGGGTCCAAAGCAGACCATGCGTTGGAGCGCTTTAAGGACTCACGGGCTACTGCAAAGTCCCTGGGCCTTTCTGCTACACGCCCTCCGCTACCTTCTGCTTTTCGCCCCTATCGTGGCCACGGTAGGGGCGCCCCTTCACGTCAGCAGCCCAGCCACCGGCCCGCGCAGCAGGCGTCTTCGCGTGGCCGAGGACGTGGATTCCGCCGTGGCGGATCGGGCAACCAGCGTGCGGGTCAGGCCACCACCTCCAACCCGTCCGCGGCCTCCAAGCCCTCCTAGTCCCTCCTTTCAGGTGCACGGCACGCCAGTAGGGGGCAGGGTCCGCCATCACCTTCCCCACTGGCGCACCATCACCTCGGACAGGTGGGTCTTGGACATTGTCCGAAGGGGCTACTCCCTCCCTTCGAGACCACCCCCCAGCCATGCCACCTCAATTCCACCGCATGTCAGGGGATCACTTGGTGCTTCTACAGAAGGAGTCACGGCCCTCTTGACCAAGAGGGCCATCGAGCATGTTCCGACCCCAGAAGTAGGGTGTGGTTGCTACTCCCACTACTTTCTGGTGCCCAAAAAGGACAAGGAGGACATGCGTCCTATCTTGGACCTCCGGAACGTCAATCGCTTCCTCCGGAAGGAGAAGTTCAAGATGCTCACCCTAGCTCAGGTCTTGACTGCCCTCGACCCAGGAGACTGGTTGGTAGCGTTGGACTTGCAGGACGCGTATTTCCACATCCCCGTCCTGCCGGCCCACCGGCGTTACCTTCGGTTCACGGTAGGCCCCGAGCATTTTCAGTTCACCGTGCTCCCCTTTGGCCTTACAAGTGCCCCTCGGGTGTTCACGAAAGTGATGGCGGTGGTCGCAGCTCATCTGCGCCGGGCAGGGGTTTCAGTCTTCCCCTACCTCGACGACTGGCTGCTGAAGGCGGGCTCGTCCCAGGCAGTCGTCTCCCACCTCCAGACTACGGCCGAACTCCTGCACTCGCTGGGGTTCTCCATCAATGTGCCGAAGTCGCATCTGATTCCTTCTCCACAGCTCCTTTTCATCGGAGCAGTTCTGGACACGACGCAGTTTCGGGCTTATCCTCCCGAACGGCGAGTCCGGGGATATTCAGGCTATGATTCCGATCTTTCGGCCTTTATCCTGGGTTTCGGTACGGATGACCCTGAGGCTGCTGGGCCTCATGGCCTCCTGCATCCTGCTGGTCAATCATGCCAGATGGCATATGCGGGCTTTGCAGTGGGACCTGAAGTTCCAGTGGGCGCAGCACCAGGGCAACCTGTCCGATCACGTCCAGATCTCGGAGGGGACTGCAAAACAGTTGCAGTGGTGGCTCTCAAACCGGCAATGGGTCATGGGCAGATCCCTCTCCCTTCCCCAGCCAGAGCAAATGTGCGCTCCCTTTGAGCCTCTGCATAACTGTCCTCTTCGTCTTCTGACTCTAAAGGCAGCCTTTCTGGTGGCCATCACCTCCGCTCGGCGGGTGAGTGAGCTCCAGGCTCTTTCTTGCAAACCTCCCTTTCTGTCTGTTCATCCAGACAAGGTTGTTCTTCGGACGCGTCCGTCCTTCTTGCCAAAGGTGGTTACTGCTTTCCACATTGGGCAGACCATCACTTTGCCCACCTTCTTTCCGCCTCCGCATCCTTCCAGAGAGGAAGAGAGGCTCCACCGTCTGGACCCAAAACGTGCGCTCTCCTTCTATATCGACCGCACGAAACACTTCCGGGTGGATGACCAGCTCTTTGTTGGCTACGTGGGCGCCAAAAAGGTCGGGCGGTGCACAAGAGGACCATCTCCCGCTGGGTTACCTTGTGCATCAAGACCTGCTATTCTTTGGCTAAGAAGGAGCCTCCTGTTGGGCTGCGTGCCCATTCCACCAGGGCAACGGCTGCTACCACGGCCTTGGGCCGCGGTGTTCCGCTGCCGGTTATCTGTCAGGCAGCTACGTGGGCCTCGCTGCACACGTTTACTAAGCATTACTGCCTTGACAGTCAGGTCCGGAGGGACGGCTTCTTTGGCCGTTCTGTCCTCCAGGACTTCCTTGTCTGATCTTTGTTCGCAGACCCACCACCGGGGTTGGTATTGCTGGGGTATCTATTCTAAGGTAAGGAATCTATCACTAACGTGTCTCTTTCAGATGCACAAGTTACTAACTTGTGTAACGATATATCTGTAAGAGACAGTAGTTAGTGATAGATTCCTTACCGCCCACCCATCCTCCCCGTTCTGCGAACTGATTTCTAGGGTTAAGGACATCCCTTTCAGGGCCCTAGTATTTTTCAGACACCTGTGTCAGCTTCTTGCATGGCTCTGCGTTCCTGGCGCGGAAAGTCGTGTACAGAACTGACGTCAGCGCGCAGGGGCGGCGTCTAAGTACTGCCCGCGACGTCATCCCGGCGATCACGACGCCGACGACGGACGCGGAGCCGCACGACGCCGCCTACCGACGCGCAAGGGTACTGCTACGCAAAACTTTTCCGGATCCAGCCTGACGCCTGGGGATATTCTAAGGTAAGGAATCTATCACTAACTACTGTCTCTTACAGATATATCGTTACACAAGTTAGTAACTTGTGCTTCAGTCCTGTCTTGTTTACATTTTTATAGTAAAACATTTCTGGTTCAGATGTATTGTATCCTGAAAAATATGGAAACTTACTAGCAAATGTTTTTGAACTACCTTTCGGTGGTGTAGGACAATGTTCCCATTGGTTAAACATAAACACATTTCTTGGATATGCAGATTTATGCAAATAATGATGACCATAGTGATTATAACAATACAGTTGTCCATAGTCTGATGAACCCTCTAAATATTCATTTTTAGAAAATGCAGCAGATTTTTCTAGGTCAAACATAATGTCATTTACAGTCTCCAAGTCCCAATCATCAGAATAGGTACTGGACGAGATTAGATCACTTAGTGAAATTTTAAATACATGTGGAATGTTCAATTGTTCCGTCGGACCGAATATATCAAAATCTGTTTTGTCCCACACTATACCATCTTGTATAGGAACAGCTGTGATGTTCACTGATGACAAGTCTCTTGCTTCACGATGGGAAGATTTATGAGGTTTCAAAAGTACGTTCACGCCTTTTCCTTCAGAGTTCACATGGATGTATCTGCCACTTATAAGCACGCTCACAGTTGTTACCAAAGCTAGCCAGAGCAGAAAAACAAAAAGTCCAGAGTTCAATCCATGGAGAAACCAAATAAGTCTTTTTCAGAAAGTGAAGAAAGTCTTGTACTTGCTGCTTGAATTTGAATGTTGCTGGCGTCGTTTCAGGTTCACTTGGATCTTCTGAGAACGTATCAAAGTTAATGAAATAGCCAGAAGCAGTTCTATCAATTGTTGGAATTGCATTAGGATGTGTAGAAATCACTGGAACCAGTTCATCACTTGTTACGTTGGTGTAGACAGGTGTATTTGGACGAACTGTTATTTGGTGTTCAAGAGGGATGAGTTCCATAGAGTTGTTGCTTAGTCCTCCATCTGTTACAGCTGAATTCTCGATGGTTATCAGTCTTTCAGTCTGAACCTCTTGGATAGTAGCGAGAGGAGTGCGTCTGCTACTAGGTCGGAGTCCACGAGGCCTACTATTTAGTATTGGCCACATACTGTGGTTTGATCAGGTCGATGGACAGAAATCTTTTCTCCTTTCTTCCAGCAAGGGGCGGCAGAAGTACTGTTCTTGTTCCTTGAACTGCTAGGACAGGTACTGGTTGTCTGTAAGAAGGTCCAAATTCCTTCTTGTCCGCAATCTTTTCTCTGACTAGATCCCCAACTTTTGGAATCCAGACAGGCCTTGCTGGGACCGCCGATTTTTCCCCAGTGGTGGTTGGCTGTAGGAGTACGTTGCTTTGTTTCGTTCTTAACTTGTTTAAGTCCTGTAAAACAGCCAAGCGATCTTTGATATCAAAGGGTTTATTTTCCACCACTGTGCCTACGTGTTCAAGGTCTGGTCCCCACATCCTTGTCCCAAATAGGACCTCATATGGAGTGACCCCCCCCTAGAGAACTTCTTGGCAGATTGTTCAATGCACGTTGAACCCCACTAAGGTGTTTGACCCACCCATCACCCGAACCTAATACCCTAGCTGTTATAGACTGCTTTATGTCCCGGTTTTTCCTTTCCACAACCGAATTTCCCTCAGGATGGAATGGAGAGGAGTACCGCAATGCAACGCCCAGACTGGCCATGGCCTCTTTGTAAGCCCTAGAGCTAAACGCAGGACCCTGGTCAGAATGTAGCGTGCCTATTGCGTATATGCCGATAACGACTCGCAAATCTTTTATAACAGTTCGAGCGTCAGCTGAGCGCTGAGGCCATAACCATAGGAACCTAGATTCAGTATTTGTGGAAATGCCTTTGTCCAGTAGGACGTAGGCGCGTAGTCGAATGCTGTCTAACAATGGTGTCTGTACAGGGCTGCCGCATTCGCAGCATGGTGTCTGTGGCTCTCTCGCTGTAATTTACAGTCTAAGCAGTTGTTGATGAATATGTGAATTTCTGTATTCATTCCAGGCCACCAGTACATCTCTTTTAACGTCAAAATTGTTTTAGAGATCCCTTGATGTGACAGAACCTCCCCCAAATGTGTTTCATAAATCAAGGCTGCTCTACGTTCCATGTTTGGGATTACCCTATCCCCCACTCCAGGGATTCGAGCAAAAGGAATGTTGTTCGCATCAATTACATAAGAGTACTTGAGTGGAAACTTTTTTGGTAACGCTGCACTGCTGCCTTTGCTTGAAGCATTGACAGCCAACATTATCTCACCGTCTATTTTCGTTTTGGAACGAGTGATCGCAGCTACGGAAGCCGTTTGCACAGCCCCCTTTGCGGCTTCGTCAGCCAATGAATTCCCTGCAACGTGAACGCCATCACGTTGATGACTCAGTGTGTGGATCACGTGAGCCTTTGGTAGTTCGTTTTTCAACTGAACTACTTGTTCCCAAAGCATTTTGTGCTTTATTGTGCCACCTTTCGCATCTTTGAAACCATTTTCAAGCCAGTTTTGTATATAGTCATTATACGACTGAACACAGTAAAAGGAATCGCACACTATTAGTGTGGGGAATTCTCGATCTGTACTTTCAAGTGCCAGTTTAAATGCTTGTAGTTAAGCTCGCTGAGCCGTACAATCTCCTAGAGACTGTGTTTTAGTGACCATAGGTCTGAAGATGCCATTTCGCATGCGACCTTTAACGATTGCACACGCTGCACTGTAAGCTTGCTTACTCCCTGTTGCGGGTTGTGCGGATCCGTCAGTGTAAATTATAAATTCGTACTGATCGAGAGGCAGAATTTCAGTAGGCAGAGGACATTCATGTTCGTATTGCAGGAATGCTTGTGTTTTTAAATCTGGATCAAAAACATATTCAACATCAGTTGCAGCAAGAGAATTAACCCATTGTATCCATCTTGGATGTAATGCTTTAGCATTTGGAATGCTTGCTTTTGTGACCGCTTCTAAAGCTGGTACCGGGTTACGACAATAATGCGTTTCCCTTGGGCTAAGGCTCTTTCTTTTGCTACAGCGGTTTGAACTGCTGTTAGAATTTTTTCAGTTGAACTGAAGCGCATTTCCGCTTGTGTGTACAAATGGGATTTGTATGCTATTGGTATTTTCTCACCCTCATTAAATGTTAAGTAGGTGAATCCGCATTGACCCGAAATTATTCGGATCACCAAATTGCGTTGACTTACGCGTGTTTGTAAGTGATTTGTTGCTAACATGTTAGCCTGGAGTGAACGCAAGATTTCTGTGTGTTCCTGTGTCCAGTTTCTGATTGAAAATCAGGTTTGATTAATGCGTAGAGAGGTTTAACCCTTTCTGCATAATTTAGAATGTATGTTCTTCCAAAATTTAGGAAACCCAGGATGGATTGTAAGTTTTTTAGCGTTTTTGGAGGTTGGAGCAGCGCACACTTTTCTAAAAAGTTAGCTGCCAAGCTCTTGCCTTCACTTGAAAGCTCATATCCTAAAAATAGGACATTGAGATGGGCAATTCTAGACTTTTTAAAGTTGAACTTGTAGCCCTCAGATGCGAAACCCAGTATAATGGTGCTCACCCTGTTCAAGTGTTTTTTTCAGGTCATCGTCTGCCAGATATATGTCATCGACATAGGACAATGCCTCATTGTCATAAATTTGTAGTAACTCCGTTACCCTCGCTGAGAATAAACCTGGGCTGTTCTTGAACCCTTGTGGGAGTCGACAAAAGTGACGCTGGGTCCCCATTATGGAGAATGCTGTTAAGTACTTGCTTTCAGGTGCTATGTTTTGACAAAAGAAACCATTTGAGATGTCTAATGTTGTTTTATATTTTTTACGCACAATGTTATTCATTAATGCTGTGCTATGTGCATTTTGCACTGCAAAGGTTTTTGAACAAGTGTTTAAGTGTCTGTAATCCAAAACTAGACGATATGTATTGTCTGGTTTGGAGACAGGAAACAAAGGATTGTTCATTGAGGAGGTGCATGTTTCAATCACCCCTTGATATTCAAGTTGATCTAAGATCTCCCTGACCTGTTTTTTAGCTTCTTGCTTTATTGGGTACTGCCTTTGTGCAGTTGGTTCATGTTTCAGATGTATGTTATGTTGAGGTGAGTCCTCATCCCATCCTACATGATTTTTATATAATGCTGGGGCCTGGGCCACTGCCCATTTCCTGGCATATGTATATTTTAGGTGAATTGGAATATGGTTGGAGAAGGCAGGCATAATAATGTCATCGCCATGTGGGCACTCCCTGACAAATTGTGGTGGCCAGTCCTTTTCTGCTAGAAGTATGTCATAGCCCTTTGATAGTCTTTCCCAAAAAAGTGCTTTCACTTGTCTAGGTTTGTCTCCCTCCATCCGGAGTGTTATGTCATATAACTTTTGTGGAGTACTAACCCTGGTGTCTACAGTCTCAACTGTGATGTACTCATTCAAGTCCACTATCTCCAGAAGTTCCCTCAGGTTCTGGCGAACTATTGTGACTTCTGCTGCACTGTCCAGCATGGTCTGAGCCCATTCTCCGTTCTTGAGTTGTGTTCTCAGTATTCTCGGCATGTCTGATTTTCAGACCTGCTACTTTCTTTTTGGAGAATTGAGGTTTTACTTTAGTTTTTGGAGCGTGTTTGTCGTCTTTCGATTTCACACGTTCTTCTCTGTGTTCCGATCGTCCTCTTCTTTCCGAAGTCTGTGGTGAGATCTGAAAGGGACGAGAGGAACGTGTATCAGTATCTTGATACCTAACAGGTTTTCTCAAATTATCCCTATTCCTGAGGTTATACCTCCTTTCAGAGGGCTCCTTTTGAGGAGACCTACCTCGGGATTGAGAATGTTTCTCGTTTGATTTTTGTTTAGTAGTATCCCACTTCTTTTTAGAAGATGTAGGAGTTTGTTTAATTGAGTCCTTCTCAGGACTTTCAGATAGCTTCGGCTTCACTGGTCTTCCACCTAAACTATCTCTACCTAATTCTGCATAAGATTGTTCTATAATTCTGGGTAGCTCTGTTTGATGTTCTGTAACATCCAATTCCCTTAATTTTTGGCGGATCGCCACTGCTGCTTCCTCCCCTTTAATATTTGATAATATTATTGTTGAGACCTGGTCGAAATTGTTCAGTAATTTCATACCTAAATTTAGAGCAGGCTCTGCCCCGTATTCGTTTTGAATTTGTTTCAGGACATCAGGTATTACCGCAATTGACGGAATGCCATGTGTTTTAGTATAGATGGCAGCAAAGACTGAGCCCCAAGTGGTGCAGTCTTCCAGTTGTGGTGTGATCCCCATTGATAAACTGATTGTCAGTATTCTGTGTTTCTCATACGGGCTAGTATTTGGAAATACTGCTTCGATTTGAGTAATTTTTTGAGCTATCCAGAAAGGAATTTGCTCACGTTTTGTGGGCATTTTACCCATGACTGCATATAGAGTCTGTGGTGTAATTTTTAGAGTGTTCCCCTGGTGAGGGGTTTGATTTGGAAGTGTTAATGGTGTTCGGACTGTAAAAGTCCGCATGACATATTGGACCAATTGTCTTTAGATTTTTATTAACTCTGTGAGTTGAGTAAGTAAGTCCTCATCTGACATCTCTTCAATGTCAGGATGAGGTGTGTAGCCGGCTAGAATCGGCCATGTTGCTCCTGGTCTACCTAGTGGACCGAGCCTAGTAATGTTTTTGTGATGTTTTAGGGCGCCTTTAAACCAGAGCTGATGCTCCTGGTATGTTAATGGAATTTCTATAACCTCGAAAGGACTGTATTCCTCTGGTGGATCATCTTCTTTTGTAGAAGTGAAACTTGTGTTACTGAATTTGATTCAGGAAATATTACCCATGAATAGAGTACCTCTGTCTGAAAGGATTCATGTGCCTCTATCACGAAAACTGCTCTACCGCCTCTCGGAGGTAGGCCATGTTTTATAAGTTTTAGAGTGATGGCTCTTCTTAAGTTTGGAGCGATGTCTATGACACCCTCCTCGGTTTCATTTAAACCTGTAATGTTAAAAACTGCTGGTAGGGCTGGATCAGCCACAGCTACACCGTCTCCGGCGTCTTCAGTCATTTTTGTTTTTTGAAAAATGTAGAACAAGTTTCAAGGAAACAAAGATAAGGTGCACAATATTGTAGAACACTGTATCCTTCAACGTTGAGCAAACCAAACAGCTAATATATAGGGTACTGCCCTATGTAGCCGTGGTGGATACTTAACCCTGCCCACTCCAGACGTCTTTTGAAGTATATGGGTAGGGGTCTTGAGAGAAAAAGCACGGCTGAGTTACTCAGTATCTAACGTTGAATTACTGCCTTACCAAACCATTGGGCGCCATGTAGTGTAGCTCCTATTTCCCTAATAGGCTCTGCGCATTGGAATAATATATCCTATAGGTTTGACATAGGACTAAGGTCAGTATGTCCCTATCGAGTATATTAAACTTAATTACTTGTGCCAGCTAGCTCAGAGGCCACTAGAAACTCCTTGACAACAAGAAGGGAGTAGTTTCTGGCAGCTGCAAAACATGACCACTGTGTTTCCCTTTAGAATCAGAACGTGTCCCAGAGTCGTGGAAACAATAGATAACTAAGCATGCACGACTGAGCTGAGTGAAATAGTTTTCTCCAAGTTACACAGAAAGGAATAGACGGGCGTTTTCAATAAAAGATTTATTGAACAGTCTTGTTTCTGGTGTAAGTAAAATGTGCTGTTACGATCACAAGACAGTATGCGAGATAAATAATGTACAGTGTGAGCAGTAGAAATAAATAATACTGCGAGAGCATTATATTTTAGTACATATGCTGTTACATAAATAACACAGACTAAAAATGCGAGTACTCATACGATACGTTGCTAAGCTAGTTCTACCCCAATGTACCTAACCTAACCTAGGTGTAGGAAGAGGGAAGAAGTAGGTGAAGTATTCCTTACTATGGTATACTAAGAGTATGTTAAGTCTAATATGCCTAGTATGCCAAGAGTCCCTATAGGTTCTTATCAGCTCCATACCTGAAGAATGAGAGAGGTTGGAATCTCTTTGCCAGACTCGGACTCCAACACCCCGCAAGGGAAGTCAGATCACTGGAAGCTGGACTCTCTGTGTGCAGGGATGACAGAGTCTTCTCAGTGCGTCAGGCCGGGATACGGGCTCCTCTGAAGTCGAGGTCTCCTCTAGTTTACAAGGGCTAGGGAAGGTATATTTATACCTGAGAGTACCTAGGAATGTTTAGTATTGACTAGAGTCGGACAGCGAAAGACGTCATGAAGGAACCCCTAGGGAATAACGGTTCATACATAATATATGAGACCTTGAAGAAATCAATAGTCCTGGACTAGGGAAACTCCCGCAGCCTAAGGGTCTGTTCTTCATGTACTCGTTGTGACGTTAGGGTGGACGGATGTCGGATACCATGCCTTTTATTTGGAGTGCATGGTTTAATGCCTAAATAAGGCCTGGGAATTTATGCCTATATAAGGGCAGGGCGAATTGTGCCTTTATAAGGACATGATACTGGAAAGCCCGTTTATGGACACCCTAAGAGGAATACAACAAGACGCCGCCCTCGCGCGCTGACGTCAGTTCTTTCTTTTTCCGTGCCAGGAAGCGCAGATCCGGAGAGAGCGGTACCCCCAGTCATTTTTTGAGTGAGTTTTTCGAGGCCTTTTTGTCTCTTTTTTCGAGTCGATCAACTCCTGGTGCCATAGGGATGCCCGGTTTCAAGTCCTGCGAGGAATGTCATTGCATGATGTCGGTGACGGACCCGCACCGCATTTGTCTCTACTGCCTGGGGCGCGACCACGCCGCTCAAGGTCCCGGTCCCGTGGGAGGTCGCGGAGCCACCACCAACGTTCGTCGGGATCGAAGTCTTCGCACTCGGGGTCAGGTAAGACGAAGCACTCTAAGAAGTCGAAGAAGCGACGTCGCTCTCCGACTTCCCCTCGCCCGTCGCGGCTGAGGGTGCGGGTGGTGCCACCCCCGCGGCTCCGGCAGAGCCTACGCAGTCGCCGCCAGCCTACCCGCCCTTCCCGGGTCCGTCGGCGACTCCGGCCCAGCTGCAGGAATTTCTGTCAGCCATGGCTCGCCTCTTTGGGCCGTCATGCCCCGCCGGTGCGTCTTCGGGCCCCGCCGGTCTGACTGGGGGTCCTTGCCCTTTACTGGCGACGGCTCCGGCATCGCTGTCGGCTCCGGCCCCGGCGCCGCAGGGCCCCCATGGATCCAGCCCTGGATCCCGGTTGACGCCGGTTGACCTTGTAACACCTCCACCGACGTCGACCCCTCCGGCACCACTTCCGACGTTGCCCGTCCCACCGGACGACTTCGTCCCCGGTTTCAGCCCCGAAGTGGACACGTCGCCGGAACGGCGTCGCTCGACGCCGATTTCGACGCCTATGGGACCTTTCTATCCCTGTGTCCATCCTCCTTATTTTCGGCCTGTTCATCAGCCTTCGGAGGAAGGGGAGGACTGGGAGGGGTCTGAGGACCCTCTCACAGAACAATGTGAGTTAGACCCGGACTGGGCAGAGGAACTGGGGGATGCCAGTGGTCTTGACACCTCTCCTGACCTTGGCATGCTCACTCCTCCTACCGTGGCTACGGAGGAGGGTGCAAGTTACGCCGTGGTGTTGCGTAGTGCGGCCGAGGCCCTCCACCTCGAGCTCCCTACAGTGGCCGTCAGGACTAACCTCCTGACAGAAGTGCTTCAGCCGGCGGCTACCTCTGCGGAGCCACTGCTGCCTTTTAGTGATGCACTGTCAGACTTTCTTTTGGGCACCTGGTCCAGGCCCACCACAGGGGCTCCTGTGGATAGGAACGTGGCCCGACGCAATCGCCCGGCCCCGGGCGACCCCCTTTTCCTCTCCCAAAACCTCACCCCTGAGAGCTTGGTTGTCCAAGCCTCTGCGTCCCCGAGTGCATTCCCTACCGCACCTCCGGATAGGGAATCCAAGAAACTGGAACAATTTGGGAAGGAGATTTTTGTCTTCCGCCAGTTCAGGGCTGCGGTCTGTGAATACTGCATGCCTCTTGGGCCGTTATTCCCACTCTCTGTGGGATACGGTGGCGCAAGTGCTGCCTCAGTGTCCGGAGGAGGCCTGGACAGTGCTCTCTCAGGCTATTGCCGAAGGGAGAGATGCAGCAAAGTTCACGATTCGATGTGGCCTTGACACCGCCGACTCGCTGGGCAGGGCGATTTCCACGACAGTGGCGCTCCGTCGCCACGCATGGCTGAGGACTACTGGTTTCTCTGGGGATGTCCAGAACACCCTGATGGACATGCCCTTTGATGGCATTCGCCTTTTTGGCAACAAGGCAGATAGTGCGTTGAAGCGCTTTAAGGACTCGCGGGCTACGGCCAAGTCCCTGGGCCTTTCCGCCACACGTCCTCCTCCGCCTTCTGCTTTTCGCTCCTTTCGTGGCCACGGAGGGGGCGCCCGACACGTTCACATCAGAGCCACAGGCCTGCGCAGCAACAGTCTCAGCGCGGGCGTGGGACCCGCCGAGGCGGGTTAGGGGGCCAGCGGGCGGGTCAGTCCACCTCCACCCCAGCCACCACTGCCTCCAAACCTTCCTTGTCCGGTTTTTCAGGCCCATCAAACGCCAGTGGGCAGCAGGATTCGCCATCACCTCCCCCACTGGCGCACCATCACTTCGGACAGGTGGGTTTTACAAATAGTCCGAAGGGGCTACTCCCTCCCCTTCGAGACTACCCCTCCAGCCATGCCACCCCAGTACCACCGCATGTCGGGAGATCACTTGGCACTTCTTCAACAGGAAGTCGCGGCCCTCTTGGCCAAGGGGGCCATCAAGCGCGTTCCTGCGCCAGAAGTAGGACGTGGTTGTTATTCCCACTACTTTCTGGTGCCCAAGAAGGACAAGGGCCTGCGTCCTATCTTGGACCTCAGGGACGTCAATCGCTTCCTCCGGAAGGAGAAGTTCAAGATGTTAACTCTGGCTCAGATCTGGTCTGCCCTGGAGACTGGATGGTAGCGTTGGGTCTGCAGGACGCATATTTCCACATTCCCGTCCTGCCGGCCCACCGTCGTTACCTGCGGTTTACGGTAGGCCACGAGCACTTTCAGTTTACCGTGCTCCCCTTTGGCCTTACCAGCGCCCCTCGGGTGTTCACGAAAGTGATGGCGGTGGTCGCAGCTTATCTGCGCAGATCTGGGGTTCCAGTCTTCCCCTATCTCGACGACTGGCTGTTGAAGGCGGGCTCGCCCCTGACAGTCGTCTCCCACCTCCAGACTACGGCCGACCTCCTGCATTTGCTGGGGTTCTCCATCAATGTGCCGAAGTCGCACCTGATTCCCTCTCAGAAGCTCCTCTTCATCGGAGCGGTTCTGGATACGACACACTTTCGGGTCTATCCTCCCGAACGGCGAATCCAGGATATTCAGGCTCTGATTCCGATCTTTCAGCATCTATCCTGGGTTTCGATCAAAATGACACTGAGGCTGCTGGGCCTCATGGCCTCCTGCATCCTGCTGGTCACTCATGCCAGATGGCATATGCGGGCTCTGCAGTGGGACCTGAAGTTCCAGTGGGCACAGCATATGGGGAACCTGTCCGATTACGTCCAGATCTCAGAGGGCACTGCACACCAGCTGCAGTGGTGGCTCACAAACCGGTATTGGGTCAATGGCAGATCCCTCTCCCTTCCCCAACCGGAGCACACAGTGGTGACAGATGCGTCCCTCCTGGGATGGGGCGGCCATATGGGAGAGGCGGAGATCAGAGGCCTCTGGTCTCCGGCGGAGTCTAGGCTCCATATCAACCTTCTGGAGCTTCGGGCGATCCGACTTGCACTGAAGGCATTCCTTCCCTCCGTCAAGGGGAGAGTAGTGCAGGTGTTCACAGACAACACCACCCCCATGGGGTACTGCAACAAACAGGGCGGGGTGGGGTCGTGGACCCTAGGTCAGGAGGATGTGCGCCTCTGTACATGGCTGGAACATCAGGGCATTTCCCTGGTGGTTCAACACCTGGCAGGTTCACTGAATGCCAGGGCGGACGAACTCAGCCGCAGATGCATGATGGATCGCGAATGGCGTCTTCACTCGGACGTGGCGCAAGGTCTCTTTCGACAGTGGGGAGAGCCTTTGGTTAGATCTATTCGGCACCGAAGAGAACGCGCAATGTCAGCAATTCTGCGCGTTGGAATTTCCAAGGCGGCACTCGCTCGGCGACGCTTTTCGTCGCGAGTGGAGTTGCCGTCTGTTGTACGCCTCTTCCGCCAATACCACTTCTGCCCAGAATGCTGAAGAAGATCAGGCGCGACTGGGCCCAAGTCATTCTTGTGGCTCCGGACTGGGCTCGAAGAGTTTGGTATCCCGAGCTACTCAGTATGACCATCGATCCCTCGATCCGACTGCCTCTTCGGGAGGATCTTCTGTCGCAGTAGCAGGGGACGGTCCTCCACCCGAACCTGTCCAGTCTCCACCTCTTTGCGTGGAGATTGAACGGCGGCAGTTGATTCCTTTCGACTTGCCTCCTGAAGTCTGTGATGTCATTCTGGCAGCCAGGCGTCCCTCCACTAAGTTGGTATACGCCTGCAACAAGTTTGTGGCATGGTGCACAGCAAAGGCTGTGGATCCCCTTTCTGCCCCTCTTTCTGAGGTCCTACTGTTCCTTCTTTCTTTGGCCCAGCAGGGCTCTGCTCTGGGCACTATCAAGGGCTACCTCCTTTCTGCTATTTCGGCCTTTCTCAGGCTCCCTGATCAGCCCTCTCTTTTCAAGTCCCCTGTTGTTAACAGATTCCTCAAAGGCAGTACTCACCTCTTTCCTCCTGTTCCCTTTGTAATGCCACAGTGGGACTTGAACCTGGTTCTCACATCCTTAATGTGTGCTCCCTTTGAGCCTCTTCACAACTGTCCTCTTCGTTTGTTAACTGCCATCACCTCTGCTAGGAGAGGGAGTGAGCTCCAGGCTCTTTCTTATAAACCTCCTTTTCTGTCTGTACATCCGGACAAGGTTGTCCTCGGGACACGTCCATCCTTTCTGCCTTTCACATCGGGCAGACCATCACTTTGCCCACCTTCTTTCCGCCTCCGCATCCTTCCAGAGAGGAAGAGAGGCTCCACCGTCTGGACCCAAAACGTGCACTCTCATTTTACCTGAGTCGCACACAACAGTTCCGGGTGGATGACCAACTCTTTGTTGGCTACGTTGGCGCCAAGAAAGGTCGGGCCGTACACAAGCGGACTATCTCCAGATGGGTCGTCTTGTGTATTAAAGCCTGATATTCTCTGGCAAAGAAGGAGCCTCAGTTGGGGCTGGGCGCCCATTCTACCAGGGCGACGGCTGCCACTACGGCGTTGGGACGTGGTGTCCCCTTACAAGACATCTGTCAGGCAGCTACGTGGGCCTCGCTGCACACTTTTACTAAGCACTATTGCCTGGACAGCCAAGTCCGGAGAGACAGCTTCTTTGGCTGTTCTGTTCTCCGGGACTTCCTGGTGTGATCTTGGTTCGCAGACCCACCACCAGGTTTGGTATTGCTGGGGTATCTATTCTAAGGTAAGGAATCTATCACTAATGTGTTTCTTTCAGATGCACAAGTTACTTACCTTCGGTAACGATACATCTGTAAAAAACATTAGTTAGTGACAGATTCCTTACCGCCCCACCCATCCTCCCCGTTCTGCGAACTGATTTCTAGGGTTAAGGTCATCCCTTTCAGGGCCCTAGTTTCAATGCACCAGTGGTCAGTATCCTCCATGGCTCTGCGTTCCTGGTGCGGAAAGTCGTGTACAGAACTGACGTCAGCGCGCGAGGGCGGCGTCTAAGTAGCTGCCGCGACGTCATCTCGGTGACCACGACGCCAACGACGGACGCGGAGCCGCACGACGCCACCTTCCGACGCGCAGGGGTACTGCTGACGAAAACTTTCCGGATCCAGTCTGACGCCTGGGGGTATTCTAAGGTAAGGAATCTATCACTAACTAATGTTTCTTACAGATATATCGTTACCGAAGGTAAGTAACTTGTGCGACAGGGAGTCTCCCTGAGCTCTGCCCAGTTTTTCCTTCATTCTTCTGATGTATATACTCCAGTTTCCAGCAAACCATGTCGGATTCTTCTAAGAAGGGGCTCTTCAGATCATGTGGGTCTTGTAGGCAAAAGGGACTTCATGCAGAAGATCCCAATAATGATGGTATATACTGTTTGTATCCTCAGCATAAAGTTAAAGACTGCAAAATCTGTAGAACCTTTTCAACCAAAACCCTAAAAGACAGAGAGGGTAGGTTGCTGATTTAGTTACAGAGGCTAAAAACAAATCTGATGTTGTCTCTGAGGATGAGGATAGTATTACCTCTCACACCTCTCTGGAAAAACATAAAAAGAGGGAGAGGTCACAGGAATCTTCTTAGGGCCATAAAAAAGCTTCCAAGAAGTCTCATCTTGACTCTGCTAGCTCCTCAAAAAAAAGAAAGCGTTTATTTCCTAATGAGGAAAAATCTTATCCTTCAACTCCATTGGCCTCAAAACATGAAAAATCCTCTTCAGAACACTCTATAGTGAAGATTCAGATCATGAACAAATCCTCATAGTAGACGGCACTGTCTTCGAGATCACCGTCGATGCAAAAGTCAACATCGGGGTGTATTTCCACTTCATTGTCGTCGATGCTCTCGTTGTCCGCAAAAACACAGTCGACGAAGGTTACAGATTCCACAAAGTCTGCACTGTCGACGGCAGCTCCACCGACCTTTACTGTTGATGAAGTTACCTTCACCGCCGACGAGCTCCTCGTCGATGACCCCTACACCGTCGGTGACAACTTCCTCGTCGACAGTACCTATGCTGTCAACGACCACTTCCTGGTCGACGACTACTACAACGGTTACGACTGTAAGAGCATCGACGGAGACAACCTCATCGTCTGTTCCCATCATGTCATCGTCGGCAGTGCAATCACCGTCAGCGAAACTGACGACGACACCAACTTCACCCAACCTAAAAAGACCTTCAACCCTGCAATTTACTCCTCTTTATTCGTCATCGATGTTCTCGTCGATGACACAGTCGAGGCATTTTCTTCAGAATCCTTCAATAGTTTCACCTTTGCCTCCTACTACTTTCTTAGAGGAGTCTGATGATGAAGGTCTGTTTGGCCTTGCACATAGTCCATCCCAACATCACGTAAAATATCAAGAAGAGGATGATGAGTATTATCCACAAGACTTTCATCACCTGCATGGTTCTGCCAAAACCCTACAATATATAGAACCTGCTCATGAGCCCATGGTCCACCTTCCTGTAGCTTTGGTGCAGGATTTACAAGCCATGTTACAAGATTATCCCACTCGTTTCCCTTCACCTGCGGGTGCACCACCACTGCCACCTCCACTGGCATCTCCACTGATCATGCCTCCACCCACACCTAGAATGAAGCTGAGAACTGACATTGTTGTGCATCCACAACAGGATGTATCCTCTGATGAAGACATGGAGGAAGGAGAAATTCAGAGCAATAGACTGGCTGTCAGTGACTGGGAAGAATATATAATTTCCACACCTGCTTCTCCAACTCCTCAATCAGTGGACTCTCTGCCGGAAGACATAGGCGGTTTTCATGCTTTAATTGAAAGAGCTGCTACTCGGTTTCAACTGCCTTCAACAGTCAAGCAGTCTAACTTCTTTCTTTATGATTTTAAAGATCAATCACGAAAGACAGTTGGGGCAATCCCTTTAACTGATCATATTTGGGAGGAAGGAGTTAAGGTAATGAGAACACCAGCAACTGTAATTGCAGTCCTGCCTAGGACAGACAAAAAATATAAGGCCCCTGATAAAGCGCCGACTCGTCTGATAGGACATCCGAAACCAGACTCAGTGGTCACTCAAGCCACGCAGCGAAGATCAAAAAATCCTTCGGCACCTATCACTGCACCACCGTATAAAGAGGGTAGGCGCCTGGATAATATAGGCAAAAGGTTTACTACCACTTCAAGCTCTACTGCGCGCGCAGCCAATGCTCTAGCGATATTGGGAAGATACGACCGCCAGATGTGGTCCGATATCTCACCACATTTGGACCTTCTTTTAGAAGATAAGAAGCTAAAGGCAAGTAAGATATTATCTGAAAGAGACCATTGCTTATGGATTCCTTACATTAGAATTACCCCCAGGCGTCAGACTGGATCCGGAGAATTTTTCTTTAGCAGTACCCCTACGCGTCGGTAGGTGGCATCAGTCGACTCCGCGTTCGTCGTTGGAGTCGTGATCGCCGGAATGACGTCGCGAGAGGAGCAAAAGGGCCAGTCTTGGGGCACCCTTCGACGTAGCCACGCGGGACAGATTGGAGGTCCCGATGCGACTCGAGGGAGTGGGGGCAAGTAAAGGGCCGACTGAGACATCTGGAGACACCGTAGAAGTCGCCACGGCAGGCGAGATAAGGTGTGACGGTAGGCGGGGAAAACCGCAGGAGAGACCTGCGAGGAGCAGCATGGAAAAAGTCCTGGAAGAGATCAGGAACAAGAATGAGGATTTAGAAGCTAGATCTAGACGGAATAACTTGCGCATCGTGGGAATTCCTGAATCCACTGCCATGACACGAGTGGAGGACGATGTGGAAGAAATGCTGCATTCTCTATACGGCGACTCCTTGTCGGCTGTCTGTATTGTAGAGAAGGCACACAGAGCATTGGGTCCGAGACCCCCGCTGGGCACCCCGGCAAATTAGATAATCGCCCGCCTGCTGAACCTCAGGGACAGTGACACTGTGCTCCGCAGAGCCAGAGATCAGCAAGAGGTAGTATAACAAGGAAACACTATTTCGTTTTACCCGGACTTCACCATCGCTGTGCAAGAGGCAAGAAGAGAGTTTGTGCCGGTGAAACGGCTACTTCAGAAAGAGGATATGAAGTACTCTTTGCTCTACCCAGCGAAACTGTGCATTTTTTACACAGGCAAGACCTTGTACTTCACCGATCCAAAGACCACCACCAAATTTGTACGAGACCTTCGCACGGCCAGACTGTCCCCGTGACCAGAGAAGGACACTGGAGAAGATAGCCGGAATCCGGGTCGGGCCCGCTGAGCATCTATTCTGTGTCCATGGGGACATACCTACCCACCTTTCTCTTTTTTCTTCTTCTTATATGACATGTACTGTGCATTGATGTTTGCCTTACTGGCAGCTGGGAGTTCCTCCCCGCTGTGTTAACTTTGTCCAGCCACCCAGCTTCCACCAGCTGGGAAGTGCCGGGCCTCTAGTGGTTTCCCCTTAGGGGTGATTCCTCTCTTGTGTCTTTCAGTTGGCCACAGGTGGCCTTATTGTGGTTGGGGGGGTTCAATTCAGCCAGATTATCTGGCTGTAATGGGTGTGGGGTACTCTGGGACTAGCTAGTTGGTTAATATGTTGCTTTGCTACCCCCTCTTTCCCCTACCCCTTCCCCACTGGCGGCCTCCTATCGCAAGACGTTTGGCGATGAGCCTCTAAGCGTGAGAGAGAGACTTCTGCTGGACGCATGGGGGTACATGAGGAGAAAATGACCCGACTAAAAGTAATAACCTGGAATGTCCGTGGCCTGAATGACAGATGGAAAGCGAGGCTGGTAGCTGCTTACTTGCACCGCCATGAAGCGGACATCTGTTTTTTGCAGGAACTACACTTGACAGGGAACACTTGCGCGCGCCTGAAAGCAGGCTGACTTGGGGAGAAACATGTTGCATGCTACTCTAATTTTACGAGGGGGTTGACCATTCTCTTCAGAAAAGGTCTGTTATGGCACAAGCATAAAGCCTTATGCGACCCACAGGGGCAAAACGTGATGCTAGCGGGCACGCTGTTGGTGGGGGGGGGAGGCGGGGGGAGACACCCAATCAGGCTTATCTCGATATATGGC
Source organism: Calotriton arnoldi (assembly GCA_963921515.1). Classification (NCBI taxonomy): domain Eukaryota; kingdom Metazoa; phylum Chordata; class Amphibia; order Caudata; family Salamandridae; genus Calotriton; species Calotriton arnoldi. Next base: position 1,907,914 of record CAWUFW010000212.1, on the reverse strand, counting down.
CCCAATGTAGACGACCCAGACTTATTTGGAGAGGTCTGGAGGTTAGCAGATACCCTAGTCCCAGGAGCGATTCTGGGGGGGGGGGGAGGAGGGAGACTTCAATATAGTCCTAGATCCCTGCAGAGACACATCGATCCCCCACCCAAGGGCAGCGGCACAACTGCAGACTATTTTAGCAGACCACGGACTGGTAGATATTTGGTGCAGTCGAAACGCAAACATGGAGGAGGGTACTTGTGTATTCTCAGCCGGCCCCTCTTGGTCCAGAATTGACTTCTGGCTGACATCGAGAGACGTACTCGCCTGGGTTTCTACAGTCACCCATCTAGCTAGAACCTTATCTGACCACTCCCCGGTACTTGTTGAACTGACTCTGCCGGACTATCCCAGCCGAGCAGTTAGCTGGCGACTCCCATCGGGTGCTCTACAGGATCAGGTGTTCCGAAACACCATCAAATCAGCAATAGAAGAGTATTTTGCATTAAACAAGGGTAAGGTGGATTCTGCCTCTATGCTTTGGGAGGCATTTAAGGCTGTGATTTGGGAGGAATGCATCGCAAAGCAGGCGGGGGTGCTTCGCTCGCTGCGGGGAGACCTTAAGCACCTAGAAGGGGAGATACAGGGTCTGGAAAGCGAATTCTTTGCTACCAACAGGTCCGAAACCTGGTGAATATTAGGGGTAAGATAGGGGAGTTTGAAGAAGCGGCCATACGGGAGACACACTACCTCGGAAAGGAGGTTTGTGCTAGAAGATACGGATAGGGGGAACCGAGCAGGCAAGACACTAGCTGGCCTATTAAAATAAACGTGGGCTTGTGACTACATCAGCGAGTTACTCAATTCGGACAACGAGACGGTGATTGGTCAGACTGCTTTCCAGGCAGAAATTATATCCTTTTACTCCTCACTTTGAGGCGAGGCAAACTGCTACCCACCCGGATTTGGTAGACTTTTTTTTTTTGCTCTAGCCAGATGCTGTGGCTCGAGAAAGGCCACTGCAGCTATCTGGACGAGCCGTTCTCCAAGGAAGAGGTGATCAAGGTAATCCACGTCTTGCCTGGGGATAGAGCTCCCGGACTGGACGGCCTGACGCCCACTTTTTACAAAGAATTTGTACTCTTGCTTGCGCCACATCTCATAAACATGTATGAGGAACCGCTAGAGCGGGGAGAACTCCCCCCGTTGCTCCTTGAAGCGCTTATTATTACGTTTCTAAAACCTTTGCGGTGTGATTCTTATAGGCCACTGTCCATGATCAATTTGGACAATAAAATCCTTGCTAAACTCATTGCTGCAAGACTACTTCTGCCCCTGCCCCTTGTGATACGCCCTGACCAGTGCGACTTTGTTACCGGAAGGGCTACATCTCACAATCTACGCACCTTTTCTGCAACAATGCAAGAAATTGACCCCTCACTACACGCAGCTGCGATATTTCTGGATGCAACTAAGGCATTTCATTCCTTGGAATGGCCATATTTGTTCGCACTCCTTTCCCTACTGGGCATTAGCTCCAAATTCATCAAATTGATCACTCTCCTATACTCTTCCCCTACGGCCAGGCTTCAGTTTAACGGGACAATACCCCCCCTTACCCTACTACTCTGGGCACAAGGCAGGGATGCCTGTTGTCTCCCACTCTTTTTGCCATAGCCATGGAAACCTTGGCGGCCCGATTGAGGCAGCAATAGCAAAAATGGTCGTTCTCCCCAAATTCCTCTATGTATTTATTAACCTCCCGCTCACCCTTAGCACTAGTTTCAGGCGCAGACTGTGATCAAACTTGATATCCCTTGCCTGGGCCGGAAAACAACTCAGGATTTCTTGGGAAACCCTGCCCCTACCCTTTGAATAGGAAGGTTTGGGCACCCCAGACATGGAGCTTTACTTCAATTGCGCCCAAGCTCAGTTTGGATTTCATTGGATATTCCCAATGCAATTCATGGCGCATACAGCGCCAGAACACAACCAAGCGTCTCCGACGGCGCTGAACATGGTACTTTGCAGGCCACACACTAGAGAGCAATCTAGGGTAGACATGGTGGGGTGTACAGTATGGGCCTGAGACGGGCACAACTGGAGGTGAAATATGCCCCCTTGGTGTCTGCCTCGGCATCCAGCATTGCCGTCCGTTCTCAGGGGATATGGGCGCCTGTAGTAGACTTGGGAAGCTTTATCTTCGCAACTATAGGAGATGCGTTCCCGGAGGGAACATTCATAGAGCCAGACCGAGCGTTGGCAGGGGAGTGAATGGGGTTGCTTGACAGAATGACGTACTACCAGCTCCGCGCGGTACTGCGCGCTGGCTTTGCTTCTTTCCCGACAGCGCCCCCCACGTTCCAGGTACTGGAAGACTTCTTAACTAACCCGTCACCTCGCAAATTGATTACCTGACTATACACAAGCATTCAGCGCACAGTGCCGATATGCGTCCCGGGGGTGCGGCAGGGGTGGGAGGCGCTGCTGGGATTCCCCATAGCAGAGGACCAGTGGGCATAATGCTGCGCGCAGGCTCAGGAGCAGTCCCCTAACTATAGGCTACGGTTGATTCACTTTAAGTTTCTAAATAGATTATACAGGACTCCTGAATGGTTATAATAAGTTGTTTGAGTGGTGATGCCATTTTTTGATGCATTTGATAAGATGCTGGGGTATCAGATGGAACGATCCCCCTTGATAGTGTTGCTCGGTTATGTGAGAAATGCACCTGCGACAAGTAGAAAACTAGTGGCCATGCTTTTGCTGCTGGCTAAATGTCAGATAGCGATGTGCTGGGGCCGCTGCCAGAATCCACGGGCCGCAGATTGGCTTAAGGATGTGGCGTTCTGTCATGGACAGCTGTCTGATTCCTGGGAACTTATGCCGGCACAGGCTCGGCCCAGGGATATCTGGGAACCATTGCAGAGGTACCTTCGTGTCAACCCACAAGATCAAGATGAGCCTCCCCCCCTCAGATCGAGAGATAGACACATAGCGGCTAAAATACACATGCCCGCAGTGCAGTGATTGAGAAAGAAGGCATACAGGTAAACACCTTGAGTAGGCTGTCATCCCCTCCCCCCTTCTTGTAATCCCTTTCTTTCCTTCTTGGTTCCCCCATTCTCATTGTTTGGGGCTGCAAGTATGGCAACGCAACTGTGACACCAGTGTAGACCACTTGTATAAGAGGTAAAAGCTTATCTACATTGGTAGCTAATATGCCTATTGTTGATCTAATTCATGTCATCTCAAATAATGTCCTATTGTATGTAAACGATCTACCGTTGAAATGTATCCACACCTGTATTCAATAATAAGAAATAAAAACAAACATTAAATTAGACAATAACAACCTTTTATCCTCTAACTCCTCTCCATTTCCCACACTAGTGGGAGGGGCAGTATCTTTGCATTTGGAAGAATAGACTGCAATCACAAGAGACAAATGGGTGCTAACTCACATGGCTACTTTCTACATTTCACGGCCATTCCAGCGGCATTTCCTCCAAAACTGCAATCAAAGCACCAACTTTCAATTCTAAGGAAAGAAATATCTGTCCTACTTTCAAAAAAGAGCAGTTGAGCTGGAACACAACAGTGCAAAAGAAAGGTCTTCCACATCTAAGGAGAAACAGTTTGATGTGCGCTGTAAATCTTTAAGATGCTTATTTTCACATGCTAATAACTGCTCAACTGGTACTTATCTTTGAGGCAGTAGACAATCGCTACCAGTATGCAGTCCTGCCATTTGGTCTCAAATTTATGCCAATGATGGAAGCCCATCTAAGGAAAACGGGAATCTACATCTATCCCTACCTAGACCTCTGGCTGTTGAAGTTGAACAGTCAGCAAAACGTGAAAGAAAACCTTGTAACATCCATCCTGCTGTGCAAATTGGGGCTTCAAGTCAATCTCCAGAAATCAGTTCTTTGTACAAAGGCTCAGTACAAAGGTTGACTGTCAGGACCCTGTTCAGAGGGCCACGGGACAAGCAGGAGATACTGTGCCCATCGTGGCGGTTGAGGCGTTTTACTCCTGACATTCTGGTGAAGCCCACTAGAAGTACGAGTCTCAGGAGGCCCACTCCGACTCTTATTGAAGTCAAAAGTATTACAGCGGCGAAGTACTGTGTTGCAGGCAGATTTCTCTGGGGCGCTGGCCCATAAATCACCAGCAGGATCTGAACGACAGGAGTATCTGAGCGCACCCCCTTCGCAGGCGCTGAAGCTGCAGCAGCTGTCTTCTGTAAGTTCTTCACGCATGACCCTGATGTGGCAGTGGTCGGATGTCCTTAAGTTCCTCACACACTGGGCTCCTGGATACTCCTCTAGTGCTAATAAGTTTCCTGGGAACTTCCGCACAGGTTGGGTGGGGTGCGATGCTCCTGGTGCCAGTCCTCAGCCAGGGCTTGGGCCTCACGTGTCACCATGGCAGTCTCCTCATCGCTATGACAGTCTTGAGCAGACCACACTCTTTGCTTTCTCCCGATGTACCCGTGCCTCCAGAATACGGAGACATTATCCTCACTGAGTACACAGGCTACGGCCCAATCGGCACAGTAGCAATCTTCAGTGACCCCACCTGGCATACGAGGTCGCCGACTTCACTCCACATATTGGCTACAACCTGATCAGCACGGCAGCAATCTTCATGATGGCCCCACCCAGCATATGGGGTCGCCAGCTTCTCTTTGCACATGGGATACGGCCCGATCGGCACAGCAGCAATCTCCATGGGGGCTACACCTGGCACACAGGGTAGCCGAATTCCATCCTGCACACTGTTGATGGCTTGTTTGGTGTAGTAAAGTTCAAAGCTCACTTCACGGCGGTCCTCCTCTGGCACACGGGGGTTGCTGACTTTACCCTGCACTTGGGCGAAGCCCCAATCTGTGCAGCAGCTGTCTCCTTACACCTCGCTAAAGGGATCCAATTGCCAGGATCCTCGACTGGACCTCTCTCCCTCCAACACTCTTCTCTTCCTCACAGGGCTCACTGGTCTTGGTAGGTTGGAGGGCACTGTTGCTCAAGGCTCTAGTGGCAGGTGTTGTTGGATTTCCTGGGTGATGTCCCCTCACCCAGCTGGGAGACGGCAGGCCGTGGCCCCAAACCCTAGTCACAGACAAAAGTTTTGCAGAGTTTCTCCTCCTTGCACAGCCCAGCTGGCTGCTTGACAGTTGACAATTTGGGGGGCCTCGAGCTCGCCTTCTTGTAGTCCATTTCCAGATAACAAATGTGATTTAGAGTCTGAGTCTTTGACGTTTATGTTGGGTTCTGCCACCTTTTGTAGTGCCCTCTCCTCTGCCCTTCCTCCAGAAAGCATTTTGTCACAGCAGGAGCAACTCCAAATCTGACAGCCCCACAATGCGGCCATGGGGGAGTGACTGGAGGTTCACACCTAGATGTCAGCCACAGTGATATGTGTATTAAAAGGTTAAATCAGGCCTCAGCCCTACTCTTTATGATTTTCTTATCAACCCCATCTCTTTCCTGAAATGTGCTCAGGCCCCTTTCCAGTGACCTCTCTCTGAATCAAAGAGCACCCTTTGAAGTGTACCGTAGAGTCTGGTTTTCCCTTCCTCCAGTGTGTCCCACGCAGCTCACTGGAATGCAGCAATCCACAAATCTGTCTGAGGGGATTCCTCACCTCCTCATGTTCCTTCCGTTAGCCCTGGGTCTTCCAAAGTGGAACCCTGAGTCTTCCATGCATTGTACTATCCGCAGGCACACATACTCCCTGCACATGCATGTAGCATAAACGCACTGTTCAGCACTACTTCTCCCATGCATTGTACCATTCACAGACACATACACCAACACACATTTACCCAGCACATGCATATAACATACACACACAGTACAGCACTACATTTACCATGTATTGTACCATTCACAGGCACACATACACCCAGCACACGTATATAACGCAAGCACACACTGCACAGCGCGGCATTATCAATGTAATTTGCAATTTACAAGCAGACATACACCCAGCACATGTATAACACATGCAAACTACTCCGCACTACTCCCCAAACTGATGTAGGCCAAGGGTAAGTTTAACACACAACAGCGGAACATGAAATGAGAGAGCCTGTATGCCTCACTCCAGTAACCCAGGTAACAAGCATTTGCAATGCAATAGGTCTCGCATTTACGCGAGTTTAAGCTATTGGCATTGTAAATAACAATCCCTTTTATTTCTTTGTTTTAAAAACCAAAACATAAATAAAAGGCATTGTCATTTACAATGCCAATAGCTCAAACTCAAGTAAATGCGAGACCTATTGCATTGCAAATGCTTGTTTTTTTTATGGAAGACACACAACAGATGCTACACGATATCCTGATTGACTAAATTATTAAGCAGAACCATTGCTTTTCTGATACTATAACTACAATATGGGGTAAAAACAGCAATTTGGCTTGTTCACCAATAAGCAGCAATTGACTTTGCCGACAACACTAAGAACCACCCTCTGAGGTGAGCTAGAGAGTTTCAGCAATAACCAGGCAGCAATGTGTCTGGCACTCCAAGGTGAGCAACCAAGTGCAGCACATACCGTAAAGTGCAGAGTACCTCCTTCTGAGGTGAGTGAATGAGTACCAGCACTTACAAGAGAGCACAGATAATCTTATCTACAAGGTGAGCAAATGAGTACCAGCACTTACCATACAGCATAGAGAGACTCGTTCTGCAGTGGGATAACGAGTATCAGCACTTACTGGGCAGCACCGAGAATCTACCTCCTTGGTGAGCAAACGAGTACCTGCATTTTTCTACTGAGAATTTCTTTTTGAGGTAAGTGAACGAGTTTCAGCACTTCTGGGCAGCACAGGGACTCTACCACCGAGGTGATCGAACAAGTGGCAGCACTTATAAAATTATCACAAGACCCCACCATTTTAAAGCCCTACGCTGCATTCCCTAGTCCTACTCCAGCAGCTTGTCACTGGGGCCGGTCTGCACAGCACGTAAGGCGGACACTTGTAAAATAAAGAAGGTGTGCATTTTATCAACAGTGCTTTTGGATCAAGAGAAAGGCTGAGGAATGAGCTACTGGAGTTTGGTGCACTCGCCACTCACCCTGTGTATCTTCTGCGAGAGGCGGTTACGTGGAAACACCAACGTACGTGGGCAGCAAAGGCGGGAGTTTGGGAAACAGGAAACGAGTAAAAGATTACGTTTTCACAGAAAGAAAATTGCGCCTGGGAAATGTTGTTATTTTGAATTGTTTAGGCGAAATGTTCTACAGATCACTAGATGGAGCCACACTGCAAAGTAAAGATTCCGGCTCCTTGGAGACAGATTAGGCGTGCTTCAGTTGGTGGCTTCGATTCGCCACTAGAGCTGCGCATGCAGTGATACTGTTACAAGGAATGCTACAGGCCAGAGAGATTCAGCCGCAGTTTCGTTTTCGCTTGGAAGAGGTTCATTGAAGAAAAGCTGGCGAAATGTGACGGCGTTTGGGAGAAAAACAAGAGAGGAGCGGGGGCGAGCGCGGCAGCCTGCAGAGTTGACCAGACGCTCGTGCGTCATGGCCTTTGCCTGCGATTACGCGCAGGGCAGACATCTGTTTCCAATCACGATAATTGGAAACAGATGTCTGCCGCGCGCGTAACCGCAGGTAAAAGGCCACGACGCACGAGCGTGTGGTCAGCTTTTGAAACCCCCTAACATAAAGTCTTCGCCTAGCGGCGCTTGCGCGCTACTCGAGGCTCGACCTAAAAAGGCTTGTTCACTCCTACTGAACACTAGGGTATGCTGCCATCACCACGCTTGTGCTGCTTAACTCCTGGCAAAGGCCATAGCCTTTCACCACTATAAGGGTAGCGCTTTGGGTGCCCATCCTGGTCCAAAAAAAGACCGCCATCCATGGTACAGGTCTATTTCATGGGGGACACGCATGATCCATGTTTGCCCATGACAACAAAAATCAGCATCAGGGTTCCAGACATCATTACAGTTGGGGCACTCAAGGCAGGGGTGCACGTCCATCACCATGCAAGGGACTATTCCGTCCCAACACTGACCTACCAGGGACCAGCACAAAAGGAAAAGTGTTTCCAGACTGTCACCTATACGAGAGAAACAAATGCCATCAACTGTTGGGTGTATGGCATCTTGTATTCACATTGTCTCAAATGCTAATCTGCAAATGAGACCCCTAGAACAGTGCCTACAGTACCAATGGGGTCAAGGAATGAACAGTTGGGAAGGTTACAGGGCTCGAAAAATCCACTCCCCCGCTCGCATTTGGAAGCCAGATTCAATTAGGACGAGCTATTTTTAGGTCCTACTCACCCTTTCTGGCGAGTAGGAAGACAAACTGACTTTTGACCTCTGTCTCTGAAAGCAGAGGAAATGTGACAAGATAGCAAGATTTAAAGGCATCTTTATTGCTCACAAAGTGAATGAGCAATAAAAATGCCTTTAAATCTTGTTAACTTGTCACATTTGCTCTGCTTCCAGAAACTGAGGTTAAGTGCATTTCAGTTAGGTCGAGTACATTTGTTAGGTTACTAGACCTGCAGGTCTAGTAAAAATGTAATGATTTTTCGAGCCCTGACTAGTTAATATTGACCACTGCCTCAGAAAAATCTCTAACAAGCTGTTACAACATTCAGAATTTTTACAAGGAGTCCCCTTCCATGGAGATACTCTGTTACAAACAGTAGTCACAGACGCATATCTGACATGTTGAGTTGCTCTCTTGAAAAGCCTATTGGTTATGGGACAGTGGACAGAAAGAGCAACATATCACTTAATTCTGGTGCTAAACACAGTTCATCTGGTCCTCAAAGCATTCCTCCTGTCCTTGCAGAAAAGGAGAACAATCATGATTTAGGCATACAACACCATCATCCAGCATTACTTCAGCAAAACAGGAAACACTGCATCAAGACCACTATCAGCGGAAGTTCGGTTAATTTTGCATTGTGCTTTGGCTAGGGATCTGTCACTAGCAGTGATCCACACCCTAGAGACAATGAATCAACAGTTGAATGTCCTCAGTTATTGTTATAAGGAAAACCACAAGTGGGTCCTGGACTGTTGACTTTAGACAACATCTTCGAGGAGTGGGGCATCGTCCTGTTTAACGTCAGAAAATATGGACATTTAAAATCCAGATCTACCTCCCTCCACCGCATGCTTCCACTGATATTTTAAAAGAGGCAACATTTTCTTCCATAAGAGCTTATTTAACGAAGTGGAAGCGATTGTGTTTTGTTATGTTTCCTAACCTAGGCCTAAGTAGCAAAGCAACCTTTTACCTACATTTGTCCTACCTTGCTCTGCATAACGGTTCTAGCAATGACCTTTTACCCAGTTATGTGCTGGAAAATTCTGATTGATTTCCTTGTAACTAGCCTCATTTATTATGCAAAAAAAGTCTTCGCAACATTTCTTAAATCCCCTGCACATGACGTACGTAACAGGATTAACATACTCTGTACAAAAGTCATCGCTATCTTCATCCTCGGGCAACAGGGCTACTTTGCATAGTTGCAATTATTGATTTAGGCTCATCTACATAATCGTACTCGCAACGTATCGTTTGTGGTAGAACCCCCGAGGTTACCTTTTTGGTATAAAAGAACTGCACCTTTACTAGGTAGATAGAGGAGAAGCTTCTATGCTGACACTAACACGGAGGTCCCTGCACGCTGAAGCGGTCTGACATCCCTTGCAGTGTGTCCAACTTGTGACCAAGACGGAATCCTTCATTCTCTCCCATCAGGTAATGTGGTTGGCTCTTCTCTAGGGGATTCTTGGCTTTACACCTACATACATGCTAGTTACACTCGGGTAGGGTCCGTATTGTAGGAGTATGCTTGATTACTGTCATGTTTATATGCCTGCATATATTCACTGTATCTGAAAGAGACACGTTAGTGATAGATTCCTTACCTTAGAATATCCCCAGGCGTCAGGCTGGATCCGGAAAGTTTTGCGTAGCAGTACCCTTGCGCGTCGGTAGGCGGCGTCGTGCGGCTCCGCGTCCGTCGTCCGGCGTCGTGATCGCCGGGATGACGTCGCGGGCAGTACTTAGGCGCCGCCCTGCGCGCTGACGTCAGTTCTTCTTTTTCCGCGCCAGCAAGCGCAGATCCGGGAAGAGCAGTGCCCTGGTCAATTTTTGACCATACTTTTTGGTGATTTTTTCACTGGTTTTTTCCAACTTTAAGGTGTCGTAGGGATGCCCGGCTTCAAGCGATGCGGCGCCTGTGCGCGGATGATGTCCGTCACCGACCCGCATTGGGAGTGTCTCTTCTGCCTCGGCCGAGGCCACGACACCGAGTCTTGTCCCGAATGCCAGGCCCTCAACCCGAAAGCTTTGCGAGAGCGGTCTCGAAAGCTCCTCGAGGCCCGGCATTCGGCTCCGCGGAAGCCCCGGTCGCGTGAGAGGTCCAGGGGTCGCCGCGGAGTGCACACCGGTCGTCGACTTCTTCGTCCGGTAAGTCTAAGCACAAGAAGTCCAAGAAGCATCGTCGCTCTCGGACTTCGCCCGCCGGTCTCGCGACTCGGCTGAGGCCCCTCCCGGCACCGTCCCCGCCCCCGCGGCCCCGGACTTGCCTGTGGAGTCGCCCCCGTCATACCCGCCCTTCCCGGGTTCGGGGGCGGATCCGGCCAAGGTACAGGAGTTCCTGTCGGCCATGGCCCGCCTCTTCGGGCCTTCAGGCCCCTCCGGTGCGCCTTCGGGCCCCGCGGGCCCTGATGGGGCTGCTCCGGCGCCGCCGGCGGCTCCGGCCCCGGCGCCGCCCGAGCCTCCAGCCTCGATCCCGGCTCCGGCTTCGGCCCCGGCCTCGATCCCGGCTCCACAACCCCCATCGACGCCGGTCGACCTCACGACACCTCCGCCGGCGCCGATGTCTCCGGTGCCGTTCTCGACGCCGCCCTGGGCTCCGGGCGGCGTCGTCCCCCAGTTCCTTCCGGCCCGGACATGGACCCGGAGCGACGTCGCTCGACGCCGGCTCCGGCGCCGATGGGACCTTGGGTCCCAAATGTCCCTCCTCCTCCTTATTTTGAACCAGAGGAGGACCAGGAGGACTGGGAGGGGTCTGATGACCCTCTGACACGCAACTGTCAGTATGATGAGGACTGGACAGAGAGTCTAGGGGAGGCCAGTGGTCTGGATACTTCTCCTGACACTGGCATGCTGTCTCCTCCCGTGGCTACGGAGGAGGGGGCCAATTTTGGTACGGTGTTGCGTAGGGCTGCTGGGGCCTTACGTCTCCAGCTCCCTACTTTGACGGTCAAGACTAACATCTTGACAGAGGTGCTTCAGCCGGCAGCCTCCTCTGCGGAGACTGTGCTGCCGTTTAACGACGCCCTCACTGACGTTCTTTGGGCGCCTGGTCCAAGCCCAACACAGGGGCTCCTGTGGATCGGAACGTGTCACGACGCCATCGCCCCGCTCCGGGCGACCCCCTGTTTCTTTCTGTCCACCCCACTCCTGAGAGCTTGGTTGTCCAAGCCTCCGCTTCCCAAACCGCCTTCCCTACCGCTCCTCCGGGATAGGGAATCCAAACGCCTGGATCAGTTTGGGAAGAAAGGTTTTTCTTCCTCCAGTGCTGGCTTGCGGTCCGTTAACACCGCTTGTCTTTTGGGCCGATATACCCACTCCCTGTGGGATTCGGTGGCGGATGTTTTGCCCCAGTGCCCTGAGGAGGTCCAGGCACTGCTTTCCCGCGCCATTGCGGAAGGAAGGGATGCGGCCAAATACACTATCCGTTGTGGCCTTGACACCGCCGACTCGCTGGGCAGGTCGATTGCAACGACGGTGGCGCTCCGGCGCCACGCCTGGCTGAGAACCACTGGTTTTTCAGGGGATGTCCAGAATACTCTCATGGACATGCCCTTTGATGGAGTCGGTCTTTTGGGTCCAAAGCAGACCATGCGCTGGAGCGCTTTAAGGACTCACGGGCTACTGCAAAGTCCCTGGGCCTTTCTGCTACACGCCCTCCGCTGCCTTCTGCTTTTCGCCCCTATCGTGGCCACGGTAGGGGCGCCCTTCACGTCAGCAGCCCAGCCACCGGCCCGCGCAGCAGGCGTCTTCGCGTGGCCGAGGACGTGGATTCCGCCGTGGCGGATCGGGCAACCAGCGTGCGGGTCAGGCCACCACCTCCAACCCGTCCGCGGCCTCCAAGCCCTCCTAGTCCCTCCTTTCAGGTGCACGGCACGCCAGTAGGGGGCAGGGTCCGCCATCACCTTCCCCACTGGCGCACCATCACCTCGGACAGGTGGGTCTTGGACATTGTCCGAAGGGGCTACTCCCTCCCCTTCGAGACCACCCCCCAGCCATGCCACCTCAATTCCACCGCATGTCAGGGGATCACTTGGTGCTTCTACGGAAGGAAGTCACGGCCCTCTTGACCAAGAGGGCCATCGAGCATGTTCCGACCCCAGAAGTAGGGCGTGGTTGCTACTCCCACTACTTTCTGGTGCCCAAAAAGGACAAGGAGGACATGCGTCCTATCTTGGACCTCCGGAACGTCAATCGCTTCCTCCGGAAGGAGAAGTTCAAGATGCTCACCCTAGCTCAGGTCTTGACTGCCCTCGACCCTGGAGACTGGTTGGTAGCGTTGGACTTGCAGGACGCGTATTTCCACATCCCTCGTCCTGCCGGCCCACCGGCGTTACCTTCGGTTCACGGTAGGCCCCGAGCATTTTCAGTTCACTGTGCTCCCCTTTGGCCTTACCAGTGCCCCTCGGGTGTTCACGAAAGTGATGGCGGTGGTCGCAGCTCATCTGCGCCGGGCAGGGGTTTCAGTCTTCCCCTACCTCGACGACTGGCTGCTGAAGGCGGGCCTCGTCCCAGGCAGTCGTCTCCCACCTCCAGACTACGGCCGAACTCCTGCACTCGCTGGGGTTCTCCATCAATGTGCCGAAGTCGCATCTAATTCCTTCTCCACAGCTCCTTTTCATCGGAGCAGTTCTGGACACGACGCAGTTTCGGGCCTATCCTCCCGAACGGCGAGTCCGGGATATTCAGGCTATGATTCCGATCTTTCGGCCTTTATCCTGGGTTTCGGCACGGATGACCCTGAGGCTGCTGGGCCTCATGGCCTCCTGCATCCTGCTGGTCAATCATGCCAGATGGCATATGCGGGCTCTGCAGTGGGACCTGAAGTTCCAGTGGGCGCAGCACCAGGGCAACCTGTCCGATCACGTCCAGATCTCGGAGGGGACTGCAAAACAGTTGCAGTGGTGGCTCTCGAACCGGCAATGGGTCATGGGCAGATCCCTCTCCCTTCCCCAGCCAGAGCATACAGTTGTGACGGACGCGTCCCTTCTGGGATGGGGCGGTCACATGGGAGAGGCGGAGATCAGAGGCCTCTGGTCTCCGGGCGGAGTCCCGGCTCCATATCAACCTTCTGGAGCTCCGGGCGATCCGGCTTGCACTCAAGGCATTCCTTCCCTCTGTCAAAGGGAAGGTAGTGCAGGTGTTCACAGACAACACCACCGCCATGTGGTACTGCAACAAACAGGGCGGGGTGGGGTCTTGGACCCTTTGTCAGGAGGCTCTGCGCCTCTGGACATGGCTGGAACATCAGGGCATGTTCCTGATGGTTCAACACCTGGCAGGTTCTCTGAACGCCAGGGCGGACGAACCTCAGCCGCAGGTGCATGATGGATCACGAATGGCGTCTTCACTCGGAAGTGGCGCAAGGACTCTTTCTACAGTGGGGAGAGCCTTGGTTAGATCTATTCGCCACCGAAGAGAACGCGCAATGTCATCAGTTCTGCGCGTTGGAATTTCCAAGGCGGCACTCGCTCGGCGACGCTTTTCGTCGCGAGTGGAGTTGCGGTCTGTTGTACGCCTTTCCGCCTATACCACTTCTACCCAGAGTGTTGAAGAAGATTCGGCACGACCGGGCCCAAGTCATTCTTGTGGCTCCGGACTGGGCTCGAAGAGTTTGGTATCCCGAGCTACTCAATATGAGCATAGATCCCCGATCCGTCTGCCTCTTCGGGAGGATCTTCTGTCGCAGCAGCAGGGGACGGTCCTCCACCCGAACCTGTCCAGTCTACACCTGCTTGCGTGGAGATTGAGCGGCGGCAGTTGATTCCTTTCGACTTGCCTCCCGAAGTTTGTGATGTGATTCTGGCAGCCAGGCGTCCCTCCACTAAGGTGGTATACGCCTGCAGGTGGAACAAATTTGTGGCATGGTGCACAGCAAAGGCTGTGGATCCCCTTTCTGCCCCTCTTTCTGAGGTCCTTCTGTTCCTTCTCTCTCTGGCCCAACAGGGTTCTGCCCTGGGTACCATCAAGGGTTATCTTTGTGCTATCTCGGCCTTCCTCAGGCTCCCTGATCAGCCCTCCCTTTTCAAGTCCCCTGTTGTTAACAGGTTCTTAAAAGGCATTACTCACCTCTTCCCTCCTGTTCCGTTTGTAATGCCTCAGTGGGACTTGAACTTGGTTCTTACCTTTTTGATGTGCGCTCCCTTTGAGCCTCTGCATAACTGTCCTCTTCGTCTTCTGACTCTGAAGACAGCCTTTCTGGTGGCTATCACCTCCGCTCGGCGGGTGAGTGAGCTCCAGGCTCTATCTTGCAAACCTCCCTTTCTGTCTGTTCATCCAGACAAGGTTGTTCTTCGGACGCGTCCGTCCTTCTTGCCAAAGGTGGTTACTGCTTTCCACATTGGGCAGACCATCACTTTGCCCACCTTCTTTCCGCCTCCGCATCCTTCCAGAGAGGAAGAGAGGCTCCACCGTCTGGACCCAAAACGTGCGCTCTCTTTCTATATTGACCGCACAAAACACTTCCGGGTGGATGACCAGCTCTTTGTTGGCTACGTGGGCGCCAAAAAGGTCGGGCGGTGCACAAGAGGACCATCTCCCGCTGGGTTACCTTGTGCATCAAGACCTGCTATTCTTTGGCTAAGAAGGAGCCTCCTGTTGGGCTGCGTGCCCATTCCACCAGGGCAACGGCTGCTACCACGGCCTTGGGCCGCGGTGTTCCGCTGCCGGTTATCTGTCAGGCAGCTACGTGGGCCTCGCTGCACACGTTTACAAAGCATTACTGCCTTGACAGTCAGGTCCGGAGGGACGGCTTCTTTGGCCGTTCTGTCCTCCAGGACTTCCTTGTCTGATCTTTGTTCGCAGACCCACCACCGGGGTTGGTATTGCTGGGGTATCTATTCTAAGGTAAGGAATCTATCACTAACGTGTCTCTTTCAGATGCACAAGTTACTAACTTGTGTAACGATATATCTGTAAGAGACAGTAGTTAGTGATAGATTCCTTACCGCCCCACCCATCCTCCCCGTTCTGCGAACTGATTTCTAGGGTTAAGGACATCCCTTTCAGGGCCCTAGTATTTTTCAGACACCTGTGTCAGCTTCTTGCATGGCTCTGCGTTCCTGGCGCGGAAAGTCGTGTACAGAACTGACGCCAGCGCCGCAGGGGCGGCGCCTAGGCACTGCCCGCGACGTCATCCCGGCGATCACGACGCCGACGACGGACGCGGAGCCGCACGACGCCGCCTACCGACGCGCAAGGGTACTGCTACGCAAAACTTTTCCGGATCCAGCCTGACGCCTGGGGATATTCTAAGGTAAGGAATCTATCACTAACTACTGTCTCTTACAGATATATCGTTACACAAGTTAGTAACTTGTGCTTTAGCACCATGGTAGAATTCTACCTTCTATTTACGATTTTGGTGCGTGTATTAATTTACATTTGCTTCTGTCTATTGATTGTCGCAGCACATATGTTTTATACTAGAATGGCACTGCTGCAGTAAATGCCTATTGAAAAGGTCCCCAACGTTTATTCTGTGTATCTCTCTGAGACTAAGGGAGCACGATTGACTGAGCGAAATGTACTGTACTGTTTCCACGATCCCTGAAGGGGCAAGGGTTGTCATGTTCAATGGTTGCCAGAAACTATTCGCTCCTTGGTAGGGTTCGAGGGCTTATAGTGGCACTGTGAGCAAGCTGGTCTATAGGCTGACATATCCTGTTGGGGTGTCCGGCATCACTCTAGACACCAATCCCTTAGTTTGTTGTCCAACAAACGTGCAGATCCTATGTATTTTTAGGAACTACACAACATGGCGCCGCCAATAATGGTTTGGTTCTTATTTAACGGTCAAATCAGAGTAGTTCAGTCATGCTTTCTCAGAGACCCCTACTCGCATTTAACCAGAGACGTCTGTAGTGAAATGGGAAATCCACGAGTACTGGGAAGTACCGTACAGATTTAGATGTAGGAATGGGTACACTGAAGTTTTTCTCAGTGGTTCAAACTGTGAAAGTGCTTTAAGTGGGTCCTTAGTTTGCAAGGATATTTCGCTTCACGGGGCCTATAATGCTTCGGTTGCAAACTTGTCCTGTTACTTGAAGAGTTCACCAGCTGCCGTGATTCATCCCGATTTTTGAGCTGCTCTCGAATGGGAGCTATTTGATGCTGAATGATCAAGGCTGTTGTGTGATGGTACCGGGCATTGCATATCTGGTCACAGTAAGTTCCAGGGTTACTTGTATGCAATTATTGTTTCCACTAGCCCACATAGTTAAGGAGTCAGCACTATGGTCTTTATTGAATATTTCCTTTATACGGTTTGATTCTCTGAGTAGACTGAAAGCCATGCTTTTTCAGAAAGATGTGGCCTTAACCTCAGCCCAAGAGACATTTTAATCTCCAGACATTTTAATCTCCAGGTTGCAAGGTCTTCATCTGAGATACAGGCACTAGTCCGCACGAACTTCCCGCTCCATTTCGGGGAAATGGTTCATCGTATCTTTAACATGTCTGATACGAGGGGGATCATGCACCTATTTAAACGTATAGGTTCTGGACTGTTGAGCACCTTTCAGAAAATCTTCTGAGACATTCCAGCATTCATACACTCTGTATTGGGAAGCGTTTTTGGCGGGCTTCGGCTGGTCCTACTACTTGTAGTGGGCATCCTGGTTTTAGTTTTCCTGCTTCGCAGTGGACGTCCCCTTTCATCGAGAGATGGAAAAAGCATGTTTTCGTGAACGCATGGTGCTCGATCTGGGCACACCTCGGCTTCGGGAGCTAAGCGAGCATTGATTACTATCATTCAGACCAGTCTGGTTTGACTGCATCTTGCCTGTGTTCCGCTGCCTATTATGCAGATGCGGATGCGTGTTGGTCCTGTGTCTGACCCTTCCATCGGTTGCGCCACCGGACATAGATGTACTACTGGACCCCTTAAAGGCCCATGTATATCGGTGTCCTCCGCGTATTCCCATGATGATGACTGCATTCTTCGAGCCTTCACAGGATGCTTCAGCTCCTGGCGGAACGGACAACGGCTCTACAACAGGCTCACAGGTGTCAAGTGCTTTCTCAGCGGCTGCTCCATTGACCTGATACAAGAGGTGTTACAGGGACTGTCATCATAGTGCGGGGGAAAAAACACTAGATATCTCTAATGGTTTCTTCTGCCAAAATAGCAGCTATTTGACAGCATTCTCGGCTCTAGGCACTCAACGCCAATTCTGTAGACTGCCCCAAGGGTATAAGAATAGTCCTGGGTTCTCAGCAAGAGTAACAGAGTTACTTTAAAATTGTAATGAGGAGGCACTGTCCTAGATAGATGATATTTATCTGACGGACGATGAGTTATTGGAATACTTGAACAGGGTGCACAACATAATTCTGGGAAAGATCCTATTCCCGAGCAAAAAACAACAAAGTTATATCATCAGAAAATCAGTCCAAGAAAATATCAATCCAAGTCTTGTGTATTGTTATTCTTCTTTATTTTCTCATCCTGTTCAGAGCCATAGATATTTTACAAATGGCTCATGTCAGCAAATAGGCGTAGCTGGTATAGCCGAGATGTAGCCAACACGTGTTTCATCTTGGGTATATCGCCCATCGACTTCCTCAGGGCTACAATAACAACAATAAGAAAACATGTACTCAGATGACGTTCAGTGTTATTTGTCCAGAAATTTTTGTCATTTAAGTAGCGATCATCTAGACTTTAAGAATGTCTAGCGAAAGGAGAGTCAATAAAAGAGTTTAGGAGAGAGGAAGACAAGACCACCAAGAGATCCACCAAGTGAAGAAGAGGATCTAGTAGAGTGCCACAGACAGTGCACGCAAGAAAATAAAAAATTAAAAAAATTAGGGGTTAGAGAAAAGTACCCACAAAAATCAAGTAAGCTTATCAGAAACAGGATTTGATAACAGTCTAACCGAAGGGATGTGCACATACTCAAGAGGCACAGGAGTGAATATATGAAAGGAAACGGACACCCAGCACGTGCAATACTCTAAATACACAGGAAATATGTTAATATATCATGGGGAAAACAGATAGGGTATGGTTACATATGACACAAATATATCACTCACCAAACGTTAGTTCAAGAACAGGTCCGCCAGAATCCAGGCAAAGCCTGTAAATAATCCCATTCAACATGAGTCTGCAGGGAAAAAGGAGAAAAGAAAGATGGGGAATATTGTAAAGCCCGTCAAGGCTGAAACTAGTAGTGACAGTGCCCTGACACATACGAGTATGCGGGATTGAAAAAAGATATATATATATATTCACTGAAAAAACCATAGGTTTTAGGGACAGTTATAGTTAGTTGGACATTGCACTCGTACAAAACCCGTGAAATTCCCCTGTTCTAGTTAGTTCAGCTAACTATAACTCGCGCCCCGCAATGCACTGCTGATGACGTCACATATTACATCACTCATGACATGGTCAGTGACATCACTGATGACATCACTGATGACATCATCCACGTGATAATCTGATGCACCTCCTCACACCCTAATATAACCTTTGATACACCCACTCTAAATTACAGACTGCCATTCACAAAACCATAGACACTCCAACACCAATAACTACATACCCACTCACTGATTCTTAGGTCTACACACACACACATCCACTCACTCACCCGTACAGTCACTCATACTTACGGTCACTCAGTACAGGACTATCATATGCACTCATACTCCTATATAGACACTCAAACACCGCCACTCATCCATAGAGGTACTCACACACCTAGTCAGTCATGCAAAAAATTAAGCACACACCCATTTACTCACCTATACAGTTATACACACACCAGCTCACTTACTCATACAAATACTAGCACATTCTTATGCTCTTATACAATCACTGATACAAGCACACACTCATCCATACAGTCACTCTCACAATCACACACTCTCGCTTATAGCTATTTATATACTCCAACACACATATATACTGCCTTTCACATATGTAGTTACTCACACATGTACCACTGGGACATACATTCACTCACTAACACACTCTTACACACACTTACCCACCCATACAGTCTATCACAGATGCACTCTTGAAACCATCCACCCAGTGAATCACCCACTCACACATCTATGCACAGAGTCGCACACACCCCACCCACACAAACACTCAGGCACCCATACAGATACTCCGAGAACCAATCAATAACTCATATAGACACTCATGTAGCTATTCACAAACCCATGCAGCCACTTACACAGCAACAGACAGACGGATACAGACATTCACCCAGTTTAGTCACTAACCCATGCATTCAGTAAGATACGTTTAATCACTCACTTATAGAGTTAGTCACGCACCTACTAAATCATCCATTCAGACACTTATACACCCACTCATTCTTCAATACGCCTTTCCCTATATATATTAAAAATATTTAAACTTTACAGAAACACACAGTCACTGGATGATGTCATCAGTGATGTCATTTGAGATGTCATCAGTGATGTCACTGACCATGTCATGAGTGATGTAATATGTGACGTCATCAGCAGTGCATTGCGGGGCGCGAGTTATAGTTAGCTGAACTAACTATAACGGGGGAATTTCACGGGTTTTGTACGAGTGCAATGTCCAACTAACTATAACTGTCCCTAAAACCTATGGTTTTTTCAGTGAATATATATATATATATATATATATATATATATATATATATATATATATATATATATATATATATATATATATATATATATATTCACTGAAAAAACCATAGTCATGAGTGATGTAATATGTGACGTCATCAGCAGTGCATTACGAGGCGCGAGTTATAGTTAGCTGAACTAACTATAACAGGGGAATTTCACGGGTTTTGTACGAGTGCAATGTCCAACTAACTATAACTGTCCCTAAAACCTATGGTTTTTTCAGTGAATTTCAAAGGTTTTTTAAATGCTAATTTCTAACTATAACGTGCCTGAAACCTATGGTTTTTTCAGTGAATTTCAAAGGTTTTTTAAATGCTAATTTCTAACTATAACGTGCCTGAAACCTATGGTTTTTTCAGTGAATTTCAAAGGTTTTTTAAATGCTAATTTCTAACTATAACGTGCCTGAAACCTATGATTTTTTAAGTGAATTTCAAAGGTTTTTTAAATGCTAGTTTCTAACTATGCCAACAGAGGTAGGACATGTGAAGAAAGAAGAAAAACGCACAGAAAGAAGCAAAAGATGTGCAGAAAGAACCAACAGAGGAGCAGAAAGAGGCCTTGTTGCAAAATCATCCTGTGCCCACAACTTTTCAGACGGGTACTGGTGGTAACTGACTCTGACTAACCAGAGCCAGTGCGCGTTTGCACAGTGGTGAAGGGAGGGGGCCTGAGGTGACATGTGTGCAAACGCGCCCCGTGGCGCGTTTTAAGTTGCAGGATTAAGTCCCCTTGAATCCTGAGGGTACCTGGGGCCTAACTAGCCCCCAGGTACCTACAGTTAGGACCACAGAGCTGAGTTGCAGAGAGGCGTTCCGAGGCCACGCACCTTTTTCACCTCTCTGCAACACAACTCTGTTGTGCTTACTGAAGGTACCTGGTGGGCTAGTTGGCCCCCAGGATTCAAAGAGAATTAACTCCCCAACTTAAAACGCACCACAGGGCGTGTTTGCGCACATGTCACCTGAAGCCCCGCCTCCCTTCACCACTGTGCAAACGCGCCCCGTGGCGCGTTTTAGGTTGGGGGATTAGGTCACCTTGAATCCTGAGAGTCCCTGGGGCCCAACTAGCCCACCAGGTACTTCCAGTAAGCACCACAGGCCTGCGTTGCAACGCCTGTAACAAATTGTGCAGTTGTGTTTAGGTAGTGAAGAGGGTCATGCTGGGGGTAGTGTTTTAGGGTTTAGGGCAGTGCAGTGGTGTTTGTGTAGTGTAGGGGGTCATGCTGGGGGTAGATTTAGGGTTTAGGGTAGTGCAGTGGTGTTTGGGTAATGTAGGGAGTCGTGCTGGGGGAGTGTTTTAGGGTTTAGGTAGTACAGTGGTGTTTGGGTAGTGTAGGGGGTCGTGCTGGGGTTAGTGTTTTAGGGTTTAGGGTAGTGCAGTGGTGTTTGGGTAGTGTAGGGGATACTGCTGGGGGTAGTGTTTTAGGGTTTAGGGTAGTGCAATGGTGTTTGGGTAGTGTAGGGGGTACTGCTGGGGGTAGTGTTTTAGGGTTTAGGGTAGTGCAGTGGTGTTTGGGTAGCGTAGGGGGTACTGCTGGGGTAGTGTTTTATAGTTTAGGGTAGTGCAGTGGTGTTTGGGTAGTGTAGGGGTTCGTGCTGGGGGTAGTTTTTTAGGGTTTAGGGTAGTGCAGTGGTGTTTGTGTAGTGTAGGAGGTCGTGTTTTAGGGTTTAGGGTAGTGCAGTGGTCTTTGGGTAGTGTAGGGGTTGTGCGGGGGGTAGTGTTTTAGGGATTAGGGTAGTGCATTGGTATTTGGGTAGTGTAGGGGTCATGCGGGGTAGTGTTTTAGGGTTTAGGGCAGTGCAGTGGTGTTTAGGTAGTGTAGGGGGTCGTGCTGGGGGAGTGTTTTAGGGTTTAGGGCAGTGCAGTGGTGTTTGGGTAGTGTAGGGGGTCGTGCTGGGGGAGTGTTTTAGGGTTTAGGGCAGTGCAGTGGTGTTCGGGCAGTGTAGGGGGTCGTGCTGGGGGTGGTGTTTTAGGGTTTAGGGCAGTGCAGTGGTGTTCGGGCAGTGTAGAGGGTCGTGCTGGGGGTGGTGTTTCAGGGTTTAGGGCAGTGCAGTGGTGTTCGGGTAGTGTAGGGGGTCGTGCAGGGGGTGGTGTTTCAGGGTTTAGGGCAGTGCAGTGGTGTTCAGGCAGTCGTGCAGGGGTTGTGTTTCAGGGTTTAGGGCAGTGGTGTTCGGCAGTGTAGGGGGTCATGCTGGGGGTGGTGTTTCAGGGTTTGGGGCAGTGCAGTGGTGTTCGAGCAGTAAAGGGGTCATGCTGGGGGTGGTGTTTCAGGGTTTAGGGCAGTGCAGTGGTGTTCGGGCAGTGTAGGGGGCGGTGCAGGGGGTGGTGTTTCAGGGTTTAAGGCAGTGCAGTGGCGTTCGGGCAGTGTAGGAGGGGGTGGTGTTTCAGGGTTTAGGGCAGTACAGTGGTGTTCGGGCATTGTAGGGGGTGGTGCTGGGGCTGGTGTTTCAGGGTTTAGGGCAGTGCAGTAGTGTTTGGGCAGTGTAGGGGTCATGCAGGGGGTGGTGTTTCAGGGTTTAGGGCAGTGCAGTGGTGTTCGGCCAGTGTAGGTAGTCTTGCTGGGGGTGGTGTTTCAGGGTTTAGGGCAGTGCAGTAGTTTTCGGGCAGTGTAGGCGGTCGTGCTGGGGCTGGTGTTTCAGGGTTTAGGGCAGTGCAGTGGTGTTCGGGCAGTGTACGGGGTTGTGCTGGGGCTGGTGTTTCAGGGTCTAGGGCAGTGCAGTGGTGTGCGGGCAGTGTACGGGGTTGTGCTGGGGCTGGTGTTTCAGGGTTTAGGGCAGTGCAGTGGTGTTCGGGCAGTGTAGGGGCGGAGCAGGGGTGGTGTTTCAGGGTTTAGGGCAGTACAGTGGTGTTCGGGCATTGTAGGGGGTGGTGCTGGGGCTGGTGGTTTAGGGCAGTGCAGTAGTGTTTGGGCAGTGTAGGGGGTCATGCAGGGGGTGGTGTTTCAGGGTTTAGGGCAGTGCAGTGGTGTTCGGCCAGTGTAGGGGGTCGTGCTGGGGCTGGAGTTTCAGGGTTTAGGGCAGTGCAGTGGTGTTCGGGCAGTGTAGGGGGTCGTGCTGGGGCTGGTGTTTCAGGGTTTTGGGCAGAGCAGTGGTGTTCGGGCAGTGTAGGGGGTCGTGCTGGGGGTGGTGTTTCAGGGTTTAGGGCAGTGCAGTGGTGTTCGGGCAGTGTAGGAGGTCTTGCTGGGGGTGGTGTTTCAGGGTTTAGGACAGTGCAGTGGTGTTTGGGCAGTGTAGGGGGTCTTGCTGGGGGTGGTGGTTTAGGGCATTGGTGTTCAGGCAGTGTAGGGGGTCTTGCTGGGGGTGATGTTTCAGGGTTTAGGGCAGTGCAGTGGTGTTCGGGCAGTGTAGGGGGGTCTTGCTGAGGGTAGTGTTTCAGGGTTTAGGGCGGTGCAGTGGTGTTCGTGCAGTGTAGGGGTCGTGCTGGGGGTGGTGTTTCAGGGTTTAGGGCAGTGCAGTAGTGTTCGGGCAGTGTAGGGGGTCGTGCAGGGGTGGTGTTTCAGGGTTTAGGGCAGTGCCGTGGTGTTCTGGCAGTGTAGGGGTCATGCTGGGAGTGGGGTTTCAGGGTTTAGGGCAGTACAGTGGTGTTCGGGCAGTGTAGGGGTCGTGCAGGGGGTGGTGTTTCAGGGTTTAGGGCAGTGCAGTGGTGTTCGGGCAGTGTAGGGGGTCGTGCTGGGTCTGGTGTTTCAGGGTTTAGGGCAGTGCAGTGGTGTTCGGGCAGTGTAGGGGGTCTTGCTGGGGGTGGTGTTTCAGGGTTTAGGGCAGTGTAGGGGGTCTTGCTGGGGGTGATGTTTCAGGGTTTAGGGCAGTGCAGTGGTGTTCGGGCAGTGTAGGCGGTCGTGCTGGGGCTGGTGTTTCAGGGTTTAGGGCAGTGCAGTGGTGTTCGTGCAGTATAGGGGTCGTGCTGGGGATGGTGTTTCTGGGTTTAGGGCAGTGCAGTAGTGTTCGAGCAGTGTAGGGGGTTGTGCAGGGGTGGTGTTTCAGGGTTTAGGGCAGTGCAGTGGTGTTCGGGCAGTGTAGGGGGTCGCGCTGGGGGTGGTGTTTCAGGGTTTAGGGCAGTGCAGTGGTGTTCGGGCAGTGTAGGGGGTCATGCACGGGGTGGTGTTTCAGGGTTTAGGGCAGTGCAGTGGTGTTCGGGCAGTGTAGGGTGTTGTGCTGGGGCTGGTGTTTCAGGGTTCAGGGCAGTGCAGTGGTGTTCAGGCAGTGTAGGGGGTCGTGCTGAGGCTGGTGTTTCACGGTTTAGGGCAGTGCAGTGGTGTTCGGGCAGTGTAGGGGGTCGTGCTGGGGCTGGTGTTTCAGGGTTTAGGGCAGTGCAGTGGTGTTCGGGCAGTGTAGGCAGTCGTGCAGGGGCTGGTGTTTCAGGGTTTAGGGCAGTGCAGTGGTGTTCGGGCAGTGTAGGGGGTCGTGCTGGGGCTGGTGTTTCAGGGTTTAGGGCAGTGCAGTGGTGCTCGGGCAGTGTAGGGGTCATGCTGGGGGTGATGTTTCAGGGTTTAGGTAGTGCCGTGGTGTTCGGGCAGTGTAGGGGTCGTGGCAGGGGCTGGTGTTTCAAGGTTTAGGGCAGTGCAGTGGTGTTTGGGCAGTGTAGGGGTCGTGCTGGGGCTGCTGTTTCAGGGTTTTGGGCAGAGCAGTGGTGTTCGGGCAGTGTAGGGGGTCGTGCAGGGGGTGGTGTTTCAGGGTTTAGGGCAGTGCAGTGGTGTTCGGGCAGTGTAGGGGGTCGCACTGGGGGTGGTGTTTCAGGGTTTAGGGCAGTGCAGTGGTGTTCGGGCAGTGTAGGGGTCATGCACGGGGTGGTGTTTCAGGGTTTAGGGCAGTGCAGTGGTGTTCGGGCAGTGTAGGGTGTTGTGCTGGGGCTGGTGTTTCAGGGTTCAGGGCAGTGCAGTGGTGTTCAGGCAGTGTAGGGGGTCGTGCTGAGGCTGGTGTTTCACGGTTTAGGGCAGTGCAGTGGTGTTCGGGCAGTGTAGGGGGTCGTGCTGGGGCTGGTGTTTCAGGGTTTAGGGCAGTGCAGTGGTGTTCGGGCACTGTAGGGGGTCGTGCTGGGGCTGGTGTTTCAGGGTTTAGGGCAGTGCAGTGGTGCTCGGGCAGTGTAGGGGGTCATGCTGGGGGTGATGTTTCAGGGTTTAGGGTAGTGCCGTGGTGTTCGGGCAGTGTAGGGAGTCGTGCAGGGGCTGGTGTTTCAAGGTTTAGGGCAGTGCAGTGGTGTTCGGGCAGTGTAGGGGGTCATGCTGGGGCTGGTGTTTCAGGGTTTTGGGCAGAGCAGTGGTGTTCGGGCAGTGTAGGGGGTCATGCTGGGGTAGTGTTTCAGGGTTTAGGGCAGTGCAGTGGTGTTCGGGCAGTGTAGGGGGTCGTGCTGGGGGTGGTGTTTCAGGGTTTAGGTCAGTGGTGTTCGGGCAGTGTAGGGGTCTTGCTGGGGGTGATGTTTCAGGTTTAGGGCAGTGGAGTGGTGTACGGGCAGTGTAGGGGGTCATGCTGGGGTGGTGTTTCAGGGTTTAGGGCAGTGTAGTGGTGTTCGGGCAGTGTAGGGGGTAATGCTGGGGGTGGTGTTCCAGGGTTTAGGGCAGTGCAGTGGTGTTCGGGCAGTGTAGGGGTCGTGAAGGGGGTGGTGTTTCAGGGTTTAGGGCAGTGCAGTGGTGTTCGGGCAGTGTAGGGGGTCGTGCTAGGGTGGTGTTTCAAGGTTTAGGGCAGTGCAGTGGTGTTCGGGCAGTGTAGGGGGTCATGCAGGGGCTGGTGTTTCAGGGTTTAGGGCAGTGCAGTGGTGTTCGGGCAGTGTAGGGGGTCATGCTGGTAGTGTTTTAGGGTTTAGGGTAGTGCAGTGGTGCTTGTGTAGTGTAGGGGGTCATGTTTTAGGGTAGTGCAGTGGTGTTTGGGTAGTGTAGGGGGTCGTGCTGGGGGTAGTGTTTTAGGATTTAGGTTAGTGCAGTGGTGTTTGGGTAGTGTAGGGGGTCGTGCTGGGGGTAGTGTTTTAGGGTTTAGGAAAAGTGCAGTGGTGTTTCTGTAGTGTAGGGGGTCATGTTTTAGGGTAGTGCAGTGGTGTTTGGGTAGTGTAGGGAGTCGTGCTGGGGGTAGTGTTTTAGGATTTAGGTTAGTGCAGTGGTGTTTGGGTAGTGTAGGGGTCGTGCTGGGGGTAGTGTTTTAGGGTTTAGGGTAGTGCAGTGGTGTTTGTGTAGTGTAGGGGTAGTGCTGGGGGTAGTGTTTTAGGGTTTAGGGTAGTGCAGTGGTGCTTGTGTAGTGTAGGGGTCGTGCTGGGGGTAGTGTTTTAGGGTTTAGGGTAGTGCAGTGGTGTTTGTGTAGTGTAGGGGGTCATGTTTTAGGGTAGTGCAGTGGTGTTTGGGTAGTGTAGGGGTCATGTTTTAAGATGCAATGCTCCAATACCTGACCAGTCTGCACTACATAAAACTGCAAAAAACTAAAAATAAAAAGTGTTTTGCACACTTTTGTCATTGGGCTATATGTGGGCTACATCTGGGTAATATTTGTGCTACATTTGGGCTCTTTTTTCACTGGTGGCCATCTTGGAAGACTTCTTTGTTATGAAGTTTCCTAATTTCTTCATTTACTGCAGTCTCCTCAGTAGGAAATGCTTTGAGTTTTTACTTTGATTCCATCAAGAAGGCATTCAGATGTGTCTCACATCTGCCATAAATTCAGAATGTTAGCACTCTAGTTGCTCATTAGATCACTGGAGTAAAGCTACTGCTCACCAGGGAGTTAACTGGTAGTCTGCTGCTGGTATTGAAAGTGATTGTTTCAGTCTGCATGTCAGAATTTTTTAATGAAATAGAAGAGGATTTGAGATCTCACTTAAAACATGCCCTAATTTTTCTTTCTGCAGCACTAACCATAATTTCTATTTCAAAAGAACCCCTCATTTTGTTCCTTTTTAAATTAAATGTTTTAAGTGTTACCGGTTTATTCCAATCAAGATGGCTTCAGGTGTGCCATACTTTTGTCATAAGTAAGGCTGTTAGCGCTCTAGTTGTTCTTTAGAACACTCTGGGGAAGCTGCAGTAGAACACAAAGGCATCAACTGGCAGGCTGCTCCTGTTGAAATATAACAGGAAGATATTTGAGATCACACTTGAAATATGTCCTAATTTTTCTTTCTACAGCACTAACCATAATTTCCTATGACAAAATGAACCCCATCATTTTGTTCCTTTTTAAATTAAATGTTTTAAGTGTTACCAGTTTATTCCAATCAAGATGGCTTCAGGTGTGCCATACTTTTCTCATAAGTAAGGCTGTTAGCACTCTAGTTGTTCTTTAGAACACTCTGGGAAGCTGCAGTAGAACACAAAGGAATCATCTGACAGTCTCTGCCCTTGTTGGATGTACATGTTTTACTGAGAATGTCAGACTTCATTCTCAAATGAGTGAGAAAGATAAAGTGAATTTACAGAAAATATGCTCTCATTTTAGCTTCTGGAGCACCTTCCAAACCTCCATGGGACAAGCATGAGAAAATAGTGTTCTCTCAAACATGATTCATGATATCCCAGCAGAAGGTTTTTCACATGGTAAAATCACCTTAGAATACACCACAATTCCTAAAATTAGTATGGTACCATCAACAAATAAATTCTAATGTAACTAAAGCCTGTTATCACCCTTTATAGTTCTCCTTTTGGTGACCCTCAAAATCTTCTATTCACTACAATGCATTTCAATGAGGTACTATCATTTATATTGGTCTCAAGTTGGCTGCCAGCAATTCCAGGATGAAGTGCTGACAGCCAATCAGATCTCACGATGACATGTGTGGTTAGGCTCCGCCCAGATATATATGTGACTTTACTTTTGATTTTCTCAGGAACTACTGAACGGATTTACACCACTTAAGCAAAAGGCACGACACTGAACCAAGGGCTACCTCTTTGCCAAATTTGGTGTAATTCCGTTCAGCAGTTCGGGCTGTAGCTGCGACTAAAGGTTCCTATGGAAAAATGAATGGGGAAAATGCGTTTTGGGACCCCCCTTTTTTCTCGGCCCCCGCTTGACGTATCACCCCAAGACTTTCAGGATAGGAGCGGACCGGAGCGCCCCAACAAGTTGGAAACTTTCGCGAAGATTCGTCAACCGGCGCCAACGTTATTTCAAATAGAATGTCGCGGATTTCCTATGGATAATAGGTTTTAACTATAACTATCTACTGGCGACCGCCAGTAGATAATATATATCAGGTGATACCATTTCACAGATCAGTACCTAAGCATAGATGCTCCAAAATAATGTCCCAAGGACATATACATATTTGTCATAGGTACAGTTCAGATTTACTCTACATCATATTAGAGATGAGCGGGTTTTACCTTAGTAAAACCTGTATCCCAGGGAGTACAATAGAGCGTATGAGCATATATCTAAAAGACACAGAGTAGTATATAAAGATCATAGCAACAACCTGAGATAATACATAACAATCTTGAAGATTCAAATCATAAGGCTACATAGAACAGTCTACGTCTCGCTATGGGGTATACTGCCACAGTAGCAGGTCATATTTGGATATACCAATTACAGCTGCCTTCAAAAGGAGAGCGTAATGGTGACCACCCCTCTATAGAGATACATGGGGAATATTAAATAAAGGAATGTCTACCCCTCCTATAATCCTGCGCGTTTGCAGTGTCTGGTAGGAGCCAACCGGCACGTTAAATGCAAAAGAGGTGAATGAATAAAAATTACCTCCATATTACTTGTGTTCCAGGTAGAAAAGTATATATGTGTGTATCTAAAACCAAAGCAACATCAATTAGTCATAATCAAAGATAATGTCAGCAGTCAAGGGCTGTTTATAAAATAAAAGTGAGCAAAGTGATGCGTGACTCCCGAATTATCTAAAGCACACGAGTATGAAAACTCTTATTGTATCAAAATTTCAGAATTGCTCAAAAAATCATGAGCGACTTTTTAAGGATAATGTCACAATTAAACGAGAGCAAATATATAAAAGAAGAGTAAGGTACCAAACAATAAAAATGAGCAAGGAATACAAGGGCTCATATCATATCATTTGCATTTCAATACGCTCCGAGTATCGTGAGGGTCTTGTTAAAAAGTAATATCAAGATTAAGCAACGACAAGTATTTAAAAGCAGTAAAGCGCCAAACAGGCGCTCCAGCGGGCCTCGCACTGTCTCAGTCTTAACTCTGTCGCCACCTCTAGGGTCGATCTTAACAATTTCTATCCCATGGAATTGGAAGCCAAGGGATATTTTCTGCTCAGGACATTCACTAGCGTGACTACCTATTGGGTATCTAATGTCCAGATTTTTTAGTGCGCGGAAATGTTCAGCTATTCGGTCTTTAAGTGGGCGGATAGTGCTTCCAACGTAAATTTTATTACATTTACATTGTAAAAGAAAGAACTTTTATGCGTCTTGATTATATTTTATTGTGACACCTCTTACTTAATTGTGTACTTCTTCTTTGTCCTAAACTGAATATGCATATCTACAAAACAAAACTCTGTCTCGAAATACACTCTTTTCTTACACCTTTGTATATATTTTTCACCATTACAAGATGGCGACCACTCTGAGCGCCGCTTGTGAATAGTCCCTCCTCTCTCTTCTATTTGGCTGACACTAACGCTAATGAGCTTCTCCGCCTACTTTAATACGGGGAGATTTTGGGCTTCGTTTCACTTCAAGCCGGTCTCCAACCGTGACGGGAGTACTCTCCGAAATCCAGTAAGTTTGTATAGGTGATGCCTCCGACTTGTGTGACCACTATTGATGTAGGGTTTAGTCATGTCCTTTTAGACACTGGAGCTCCTGTTTGGCGCTTTACTGCTTTTAAATACTTGTTGTTGCTTAATCTTGATGTTACTTTTTAACAAGACCCTCATGATACTCGGAGCGTATTGAAATGCAAATGATGTGATATGAGCCCTTGTATTCGTGTGTTCTGAATAAACGGGAGCCACACATTTCCTTGCTCATTTTTATTGTTGGGTACCTTATTCTTCTTTTATATATTTGCTCTCGTTTAATTGTGACATTATCCTTAAAAAGTCGCTCATGATTTTTTGAGCAATTCTGAAATTTTGATACAATAAGAGTTTTCATACTCGTGTGCTTTAGATAATTCGGGAGTCACGCATCACTTTGCTCACTTTTATTTTATAAACAGCCCTTGACTGCTGACATTATCTTTGATTATAACTAATTGATGTTGCTTTGGTTTTAGATACACACATATATACTTATCTACCTGGAACACAAGTAATATTGAGGTAATTTTTATTCATTCACCTCTTTTGCATTTAACGTGCCGGTTGGCTCCTACCAGACACTGCAAATGCGCAGGATTATAGGAGGGGTAGACATTCCTTTATTTAATATTCCCCATGTATCTCTATAGAGGGGTGGTCACCATTACGCTTCCTTTTTGAAGGCAGCTGTAATTGGTATATCCAAATATGACCTGCTACTCGTGGCAGTATACCCCATAGCGAGACATAGACTGTTCTATTAGCCTTATGATTTTGAATCTTCAAGATTGTTATGTATTATCTCAGGTTGTTGCTATGATCTTTATATACTACTCTGTGTCTTTTAGATATATGCTCATACGCTCTACTGTACTGCCTGGGATACAAGTTTTACTAAGGTAAAACCTGCTCATCTCTAATATGATGTAGAGTAAATCTGAACTGTACCTATGACAAATATGTATATGTCCTTGGGACATCATTCTGGAGCATCTATGCTTAGGTACTGATATGTGAAATGGTATCACCTGATAGATATATATATATATATATATATCTTTTTTCAATCCTGCATACTCGTATGTGTCAGGGCAATGTCACTACTAGTTTCAGCCTTGACGGGCTTTACAATATTCCCCATCTTTCTTTTCTCCTTTTTCCCTGTAGACCCATGTTGAATGGGATTATTTACAGGCTTTGCCTGGATTCTGGCGGACCTGTTCTTGAACTAACGTTTGGTGAGTGATATATTTGTGTCATATGCAACCATACCCTATCTGTTTACCCCATGATATCTTAACATATTTCCTGTGTATTTAGAGTACCGCACGTGCTGGGTGTCCGTTTCCTTTCATATATTCACTCCTGTGCCTTTTGAGTATGTGCACATCACTTCGGTTAGACGGTTATCAAATCCTGTTTCTGATAAGCTTACTTGATTTTTGTGGGTATTTTTCTCTAACCCCTAATTTTTATTTTTTTTATTTTCTTGCGTCCACTGTCTGTGGCACTCTACTAGATCCTCTTCTTCATTTGGTGGATCTCTTGGTGGTCTTCTCTTCTACTCTCCTAAACTCTTTTATTGACTCTCCTTTCGCTAGACATTCTTAACGTCTAGATGATCGCTACTTAAATGACAAAAATCTCTGGACAAATAACACTGAACGTCATCCGAGTACATGTTTTCTTATTGTTATTGTAGCCCTGAGGAAGTCGATGGGTGATATACCCAAGACGAAACACGTGTTGGCTACATCTCGGCTATACCAGCTATGCCTATATGCTGACATGAGCCATTTGTAAAATATCTATGGCTCTGAACAGGATGAGAAAATAAAGAAGAATAACAATACACAAGACTTGGATTGATATTTTCTTGGACTGATTTTCTGATGATATAACTTTGTTTTTTTCTGCTCGGGAATAGGATCTTTCTTTATAATTTGTTCTTTGTGAACCCTTGTTCACAGAGGACTTTTGGAGACGTGGGTGGCCGTTTTCCAGCTGTTCCCTCGAGCACCCCCCAGACGCTATTGGTATTTTGATTACAACAATGGTATTGTGCGAGGTCTGACCTAGCCACATTCCAAAGTTACAACATAATTCTGGGGTTCGCCAAGTTGGGCTACGAATTTAACTTTAAAAAAACAAAAACTGCCCACCTCAATGTCCTATTTTTGAGGTATAAGCTATCAAGTGAAGGGAAAAAAGCCTGGCAGCTAATGTCTTAGAAAAATGTGTTCTGCTCCAACCCCCAAAGACTCTGAAAGTTTTGCAATCCATTTTAGGATTCCTAAATTTTGGTAGAACATACATTTTGGATTACGCTGAAAGGGTTAAACCTTTCTACAACCTAATCAGACCTGATTTTTCAGTCCGACACTGACACACACAGAAATTCTCTGCTCCGTTCAAGCTGACATGATAGCTTCCAAACACATGTGTAAATACCACTAATTTGGTGATCCGTGTAGTCGCGGGTCAATCAGGGTACACTTACCTCACCTTCAGTGAAGGCGAAACTGTACCCATAGCATACAAATCACATTTGTACACAAACGCTGAAATGTGTTTTGCATCCACGGAAAAGATACTGACAGCAAGTCAAATTGATGCAGTGAGAGAAAGAGCACTAGCACAGGGAAAACGCATAATTGTTGTGACTCCAGTACCAACCTTAAAGGCTGTTACCAAAGCAAGCGTTCCAAACACAAAAGCACTGCATCTACGATGAATACAATGGGCTAATTCTCTCACTGCAACAGATGTAGATTACAGATATGATCCCTACACTGAAAACACAAGCATTTCTGCAGTACGAACAAGAATATCCTCTCTAGAATTAAATCCTGCCTCTCAATCAGTATGAATGGATCATTTATACGGACGGATCTGCTCAGCCCGCCATAGTAACTACAATGCAATACTCCTCGGCTTGCACAATCTTTAAAGGGCGCATGCATGACGGAAAGTTCCGACCTGATAAAACGCACATGCAATCCCTAGGGGACTGCACCTCACAGCTGGCAGAACTAAAAGCCCTGATATTGGCACTACAAATCGGATCGGGAATTCCCCACACTCATTGTGTGCGAATCGTTTTATTGTGTTCCGTCATACAATGAATATCTTCTCTATTGGGGCCAGAATGGGTTTAGAGATTCCAAAGTTTGCACAATAAAGCACAAGCTGCTTTAGGAGCAGGTGGCAAAGATGAAAGAATGCTTGCCACAGGCTCATGCATTTCACACTTTGAGTCATCAGCATGTTGCCGTGCACGTTGAAGGGAATTCATTGGCTGATGAAGCCCCCAAGGTGGCAGTGCGAACTGCTGCCATTGCTGCAATCACTCGTTCCAGCACAAGGATAGATGGACAAATAATGATAGCTGTAAACGCCATGCGCAACAGCACAGCCTTGCCAAAAGGTTTTTCACTCAAGTATTCCTACAAGTTAGATGCGCAAAACATCCTGTATGCTCAAATTCCAGGAGTTGGGATAGAGTAATACCAAACATGGATCGCAGATTAGGATTAATTCTAGCAGCACACGAGGGTCTAGGTTCAGCACACCCAGGTATCGCGTCAACTGATTCACTACTGAAGCAGCGTTATTGGTAACCAAGTCTTGCTAAACAGACCAAGGGTTTTGTCCTCAAGTGCGACATCTGTCAGCAGATGAAAGTTTCCACAGTAGCACGCCCACCTCAAACACCGCTACTGATATAAGACGGACCCCTCGCATGTGCCTATTTGAACCGCCACCGTCCCTTACAATGTGACAGGGCTTACAAGTACATCTTGGTGGCAGTTGATTCATGATCTAGATTGCTGTGGGTTTGGCCTCAGCGCTCGGCTGACGCCCGAACTGTTCTAAAGGACTTGCGAGTCTTCATAGGGACATACGCAATTGGCACACATTACATCCCGACCATGGACCTGTATTTATCTCACTGGCTTTCAAAGAAGCCATGGGAAGTTTGGGTGAAGCATTGCGGTACTCCTCCCCGTATCATCCAGAGGGAAATGCGATCGTGGTGAACAAAAACCGAGACTTAAAGCAATCCTTAACAGCTAGGGTATTAGACTCGGGTGACAGTTGGGTCAATCACCTATATGGGGGTCCAGAGGGCACTTAACAACATGCCAAGAAAATCCATTGGGGCCGTACGCCATATGAAGTCCTGTTCGGTATAAGAATGTGGGTACCCGACGTCGATTGTGGCAGCACAGTGGCGGATGAAAAACAATTTGACATCAATGATCGTTTGGCTGTTTTACAGGAACTCATTGAATTCCGAGCATTACAAAGCATCGTCCAAGTAAAACGCACCACCACTGGAGAAGTGAAAGCTGTCCTGGCAAGACCTGCCTGGGTCTCGAAGATTGGGGACCTGGTTAGAGAAAAGATAGTGGACAAAAAATAATTTGGGCCATCTTACAGAGCGCCTGTACCTGTCCTGGCTGTCGAAGGAACAAGAACAGTACTTCTTCCTCTCCTGGCCGGCTGCAAAGACAAGAGATTCGTCTCAATCGATCTGATCAAACCACATTATGTGGCCGATACTCAACAGAAGGCTGCGTGGGCTCCTGGGTAACCACCAATCTCCTCTCGCTACCATACAGGAAGTTCAGATGGAAAGATTAATAACTTTTGAAGACTCCACTCCGCAAAGTGAAGGAGTTACCAATAATGGAATGCAACTTGTACATGTTGAAACTGAGCAATATCAAACTACAAATGACACACAGGTCTCAGTTTGGCCTGAGACCGACGTCTATGTGAATATGTCTCAAAAGGAGGCATCAGCCAGGTCCACAAAACCTGCTGAGCTACCAAAGATAGATCGGACTGCGTCTGGCTACTTCATCAATTTCAACAATTTCTCATCGGATCCAAGTGAACCCGAGTTACCGCCACTGCCTGTTTCCCACAAACAACGAATTTGTGATTTCTACCTTTGGCTGAAAAATACTTACTTTGTTTTTTCCTTGCTACAGCTCTGTATTGCAATTAGTCTACTATTCCTAGTCCTTTGGATTGGTATAGGGGCTGTCTTTTTCTTGCTCCTGAATGGACATTGCCTCCCAGAACGCTCTGCAGTACAACATGTGAACTTGGTCCTGAAACCGCATGCATCATCACACCATGAACAGAGGGACCTGTCCTTAGTGAACATTACAGCAGTTCCAGTTCCTGAAGGAATAGCTTGGGACAGAGTTTCCTATGAAGTCCTACTGAACTTTTAAGAATACCTCATTTGTTCAGAATTTCTCTTAGAGATTTCATCATCTTTAGTACTCTCTCTGATTATTGGGACATTGAAACTGTGCATACTATGCTGTCTGATTTAGAACAATCCGCTGCATTTTCAAATGATGAATTGTATGATGATACATCTAATTTTGGTGACACGTTCTGTTACCAACACTATGGTCACCAGAGTCAAAGTATTTTATTTTTGCAGATTAATTAAAATCATTGCAATTTTAGGCCATACAAGTCTAATATAAAAGACATGCTAGGAAAAAGCATCATAGGTTAAAAAAGAATTCATAGTTAAAGTTTCTTGCGGTACAGAAGCAGTAGTCTAAAAACCATAGTCCATAAAGTGCTGTGAGCACGGGTGCTCCCGTGGGGAGTGACAGCAAGATTTTTAAGAGATGATGGAAAAAGGGCGAACGGTTCAAATGACGAATGCCAACATCTTTGTCTGAAGATTCCCTGCCCCACAGCGGCCATTGTTCATCTAGAGTGACCAAATTGACGTAATAGTTTGTTCACTTGTAGCAGGAACTTAGCAGCCCTACAAGAGAGCTGGATTGATATACTGTCCAGTAATGTCAGCACTGCAGTACGGCATGATCTTATCTTGAGGGCCCTGAAGGCGGGGCAGAGTAGTCTCTGTCTTAAGTGGTTTACAGCAGGGCAGATGCACAGGCAATGTAGTAGGCTTTCATCAAATTTACCGCAGAGTCGGCAGAGAGAGTTTGACCCTCTTTGTACCCAGGGCGCAACCTGATCTTTTGAAGGAAAGGCTCCCAGTCGTGTTAATAAAAACAAATGCTGACTGGTTTGTGAGATGTGGCTTGTAAGGTATGGTGGTCCCCAAGTGCTATATGATTGTAAGACTGACCAGCTGTGTTTTTTGCCTGCCAGTTCTGCTTTGCCAAGAGACCATGATTTTAGCTTGGCAGCTTTGTTGGCAATTTTTTTAAATGCTGCGTGGCCGATATTTAGCTCCCAGGCCTCATATAGATTGAGGGATGCCAAAGCTTGGTGGAGCACTGATGGCCACCTGTATTTGATCGTGTGTTGGCTTTCCATTTCGGACCAGCTCAAAGCGGCCAAGGACTCAGGTGGGGCAATTCTCAACTTCCAGCACAATTTGAGTAAGGCAGCCATTCTCACCGGGTGCTGGTGCACGAGCCCGAATTTCAGGCGCCCTTGAGCTTGGCAGGTGTGTCGTGGTATGCGGCAGATGCTTTTGAGCAAGGCGAACTGTAGAATGTTGAATCGTTACAGCTTTTCCCTTAGGAGTTCTGAGCCTTGGGTCAATGATGGTAAGAATTTGGCTCCGATGATTTGCAGTAGATATGACTGAGACAAGCTCCCCATCTTTTTGTTTATTACGTTGAGGGCAAAGAACAGCTTGTTTGCTAAGGACCTTTGTTCAGCATTATACTTTTTGAAGTTTAGTCGAGAGTCAATTTCCACCCCTAGATATTTATAGGTGCTAACCTGGTCGATCTTGTTCCCGGCAGCTTTCCATTTGAACTACATTTTGCTGTCGGTTTTTTGGCAAGAAGGAGATGACTTTGGTTTTGGTTATGGTCATCATTTTTTGCACAAAGCAAGTATCCCACTTAATGTTTTCACTTACCATCAATGGGAACATTGCCCAACACCGCCAAAAGGTAGTTCAACAACATTTGCACTGAAGTTTGCTTATTTTTCTGGGTTTAACACTTCAGACCCGGCCTCGTATTACTATAGGCTTGCACCTACTTCTGCAAAGAAGAATATTCTTACTAACACTAAGCTGATGTACTCTGCTTCTTTTATTTCCCAACTGTCTTTACACTGTTTCGACTTTTGGAGGGACACTATAGACTCGAAATTTGTCTGGGGGACTAACAATTGGCAGGTTCAGGGAATTGAGGCCCTATTTAGAGCATGCCTCATACCACATCAAATGATTTTCCTAAATAGGACTGTGCAACAGACTTAATGTCTTGGGCTACCCAAGATCAAGGGTTTGAACAGACCTCGGATTCCCTCACTTACACACTTTGAGGGTTGGCAAAACTATATACTACACAGTGCAAATACATTAGATGCCATGCTACACAATTGTTCTTGCAATTTATCAAACCCCAATTGGAAGGGATGGTTGATTTGTCCTATCGACACAAATAGGTGACAGTCAAGATTCAGGGGTACCGCCGAAGAGTTTAGTATCCATTGGCCTGATCAACTCTATGTACAATCAGAACACTCGGGAGTGGTGACATCTTACATTGTTGGGAAGTTATGCCTAGAGTGGCTTAAGACCTTGACACTGTCCCATGTGTAACAACACTTATCCCTTCTCTCAGATGACGTGGATCTTAGGGATTTTTTGTTAGGTCCCCAGAAGCCACGTCAAAAGCGCTTCTTGTATGCTATTTACAACGAGCGATGGGAAATCTCCCAACAGGAGGCTGTAAAGAGGCTACTTGAAAGAGATAGGGTTAACCTTGAAAAGGCCTTGACTGTGGTCGACAATGGTATGACCACACTATCATCCAGAATTTATTAACTGGGCAACATTGTGTTTTCTGCAATAGATATAATGGAACAGGATTTGTCTATTTTACAACATGGACAATCGCAATTGCGGTCCATTTTGTTATTAAGCTGGACACTACATTCATTGCGTTCTGGCCACATGCCCTGGCGTTACATCAACAGCACGACTCTGTTCTCTGTATACATCTAATGGAAAGACAGATGGTTATGGCACGCAGAGATGCAAAATATACCATGTTGCACATTGAAAAATGGGACCAATTACCTTTCACCGTTGCTGAGTCACCTTCCACAGAATGGTTAATCCATGGCTATATTACACTGCCAGTCATGACATTCCAATTTCAATACTGTCTCAAATACCATCAGGTAGGCAGATATGAAGCGCTAGCAGAAGGGTACATGCACGAGTACTGGGAATTACCGTACAGATTTAGATGTAGCAATGATGACACTGAAGTTTTTCTCAGCGGTTCAAACTGTGAAAGTGCTTTAAGTGGGTCCTTAGTTTGCAAGGACATTTCGCTTCACAGGGCTTGTAATGCTTGGGTTGCACACTTGTCCTGTTACTTAAAGGGTTCCCCAGCTGCCGTGATTCATCCGGGGTTCGAGCTGCTCTTGAATGGGAGCTATTTGATGCTGAATGATCAAGGCTGTTGTGTGATGGTACCGGGCATCGCATATCTGGTCACAGTAAGTTCCAGGGTTACGTGTTGTATGCAAGTATTGTTTCCACTGGCCCACACAGTTAGGGAGGCAACGCTATGGTCTTTATTGAATATTTCCTTTATACGGTTTGATTCTCTGAGCAGACTGAAAGCCATGCTTTTTCAGAAAGATGTACCCTTATCCTCATTCCAAGAGACATTTAATCTCCAGTTGCAAGGTCTTCATCTGAGATACAGGCACTAGTCCGTACGAACTTCCCGCTCCATTTCGGGGAAATGGTTCATCGTATCTTTAACATGTCTGATACGAGGGGGATCATGCACCTATTTAAACGTATAGGTTCTGGACTGTTGAGCACCTTTCTAACAATCTTCAGAGTCATTCCAGCATTCATACACTCCATATTGGGAAGCGTTTTTGGAGGGCTTCCGCTGGTCCTATTACTTGTAGTGGGCATCCTGGTTTTAGTTTTCCTGCTTCGCAATGGGCGTCCCAGTTCATCGAGAGATGAAAAAAGCGCTGCTGGTGCGACGTGGTCGTGAACGCATGGTGCTATATCTTGGTGCTCCTCGGCTTCGGGAGCTAAGCGAGCATTGGTTCCTATAGTTCAGACCAGTCTGGTTTGACTGCCTCTTGCCTGTGTTCCGCTGCCTATTATGCGGATACGAATACGTGTTGGACCTGTCTCTGACCCTTCCATTGGTTGCGCCACCGGACATAGCTGTACTACTGGACCCCTTAAAGGCCCACGTGTATCGGTGTCCTCAGCGTATTCCCATGATGATGACTACGGCATTCTAAGAGCCTCCACTGGATGCTTCAGCTCCTGGCGGAACGAACAACGGCTCTACAACAGGCTCACAGGTGTCGAGTGCTTTCTCTGCGGCTGCTTCATAGACCTGATACAAGAGGTGTTACAGGGACCGTCGTCTGCGAATGCGAGCGACAGTGATGTTGCGTCTCCCACACAGGACAAATAAAGTTGTGGCTCTCCGTGTGATGAGAATAATTCTGTCTTTTTTCCAAAACAAGCCAAATTGGAATGAGAAACATTGTTTTGTTTTATTTTTCTTCTGCTCTCACTGAGGCACCTTGGCTTTTGATGTCCTCGGTCAGTCTAATCATATATTGATTCTTTAGTGGACTTGTAGAGCTTTTTTGAATTTTAAAAGCATCTATTTTTAACATAACATGTTTTTAGATGTTTGTAGGCACTGGTTTTATGACAATGTTCTTATGCTTTTGAGCAGGCTTAT
Organism: Calotriton arnoldi; assembly: GCA_963921515.1. Taxonomy (NCBI): domain Eukaryota; kingdom Metazoa; phylum Chordata; class Amphibia; order Caudata; family Salamandridae; genus Calotriton; species Calotriton arnoldi. Next base: position 1,868,557 of record CAWUFW010000212.1, on the reverse strand, counting down.
TTTAGCATTAGTAACCTTGTCGACCTTCAGATGAGGAGTGGGTGTTATGTTTCCTAACCTAGGCCTAAGTAGCAAAGCGACCTTTTACCTACATTTGTCCTACCTTGCTCTCCATAACGGTTCTAGCAATGATCTGTTACCCAGTTATGTGCTGAATAAATGTCGATTGTTTTCCTTGAAATTAGCCTTATTTATTATGCATAAGGACTCTTAGCATCATATCTTAAATCCCCTGCACATGACGTGCATAACAGGGTTAACATAACCTGTACAAAAGTCAACGCTATCTTTATCCTCGGGCGACAGAGCTTCTTTGCATAGTTACAATTATTGATTTAGGCTCATCTACATAATCGTACTCACAACATATCGATTGTGGTAGAACCCCGAGGTTACCTTTTTGGAATAAAAGAACCTCACCTTTACTAGGTAGATAGAGGAGACGCTTCTACACTGACATGGAGGTCCCTGCACGCAGCGGTCTGACACCCCTTGCGGGGTGTCCAACATGTGACCAAGACAGTGTCTTTCATTCTCTCCCATCAGGTTATGGGGTTGGCTCTTCCTTAGGGGATTCTTGGCTTTACACCGACATACATGCTAGGTACACTTAGGTAGGGTCCGCATCGTAGGAGTACGCTTGATTACTGTCATGTTTATATGCCTGCATATATTCACTGTTTTAGCACCAGTTAGAATTCTACCTTCTATTTTCGATTTTGGTGCTTGTAATCGTTTACATTTGCTTCTGTCTATTGATTGTCGCAGCACATATGTTTTATACTAGAATAGCGCTGGTTCAATAAATGCTTATTGAAAACGTCCCTAACGTTTATTCTGTCTATCTCTCTGAGACTAAGTGAGCACGATTGACTGAGTGAAAAGTACTGTACTGTTTCCACGATCCCTGAAGGGTCAAGGGTTGTCATGTTCAATAGTTGCCAGAAACTATTCGCTCCGGTAAGGTTCGGGGGCTTATAGGGGCACTGTGAGCTAGCTGGTCTATAGGCTGACATATCCTGTAGGGGTGTCCGGAATCAATCTATACACCAGTCCCTTAGTTTATGTTGTTCACCAAACGTGCAGATCCTATGTATTTTTAGGAACTACATGACAGTTTGTGGTGTAAGAATAATGGATATGACCACAATGCTTGTCAATAGGGTATTGAAGTACCTTACGTTCTTCATTTAGCCCAATTCAAACTACAATTCTCATCTATAAAAGTGCATTTGGCAGCAATTATAGCCTACAGGGAATCACCAGATCTTTCAAGGTTCCCATAATTAAAGACTCAAAAGAGTATCCCATCAATTAGAAGATATTGATACAGGACTGATTTCTCCTCCTACCATGGCCTCGGAGGAAGGAACCTCATTCGTTAAGGTGGTGAGGAGGACTGCTGAAGTCCTAGACCTTCAGCTACCCACTGTGGCTGTCAAGAACAGTGTCTTGACTGAGGTGCTTCAACCGCTAGTCACCACATCCGAACCGCTTCTCCCGTTTATCAAAGCCCTCACGGATGTCCTACTTGGGTCCTGGTCCAAGCCCCGCTCACGAATTCCTGTGAATTGGTCAATTGTCCGCCGCCATCACCCTGCCCCAGGGAACCTCAGGTTTCTCACAACACACCCCACCCCGCAGAGCTTGATGATCCAAGCCTCCATTTCCAAATTAAATCCTGGCACATTCCCTTCTACTCCTGTGGAAAGGAATCCAAGAGACTGGATTCCTTGTGGAAGAAGATGTTCTCTTCCACCAGCCTGGCACTGCAGTCGGTGAGCACCACATTCCTTTTGGGCCAGTACTCCCACTCGCTCTGGGACACCGTTGGACACCGTTGCGCGGCTACTGCCTATGGTATTTGAGGAGGCCTGAGCCATTCTATGTCAAGCTACTGCTGACGAGAGGAGCAGATAAGTTCACCATACGTTGTTGGCTGGATACGACCAACTCGCTAGGCAGAGAAGTTTCATCATCAGTGGCCTTATGATGCCACACCTGGCTCAGGAAGACTGTTTTTTTCCTGGGGGTGTCCAGGCCTCACTCATGGACATTCCCTTTGATGGCTCCCGTCTCTTCGGAGACAAGGTAGACTCAGTACTGGAGCGGTTCAACGACAGCAGGGCTACAGCCAGGTCCTTGGGCCTTTCCATTACACGTCCCCAACCATTGTCCGCTCCTTTTGTGGCCACGGAAGGGGCTTCCAGACACATCTCCAACTGCCCATCCACCATACCAAGCTGACTTCTAGTCTTTGTGTGGTCGAAGACGCAGTACCCACAGGTCTCATGGGTCAGGTAGCCAGACAGGCTGACGGAGGGCCACATCTCTCATTACTCTACCAGGAAGTGCAAGCTCTCTAGGCCAAGTGAACCATATAGAGGGTGTTGGCATCAGAAAGAGGTTGAAGTTGTTATTCCTGCTGCTTACCGGTGCTCATAAAGGACGGAAGCCTTCGTCCTAATCTAGACTTGCGCCCTCTCAATTTCTTCCTAAAAAAAAAGGAGGAATTCAAAATGCTCATGTTTGCTCAAGTCCTGTCTGCCTTGGACCCTGGATAGTGTTCGACTTGGAGGACGCATACTTCCACATTCTGCCTGCCAACAGGTGTTACCTGCTGTTCATGGTGGGCCACAAGCACTTTGTTTGCTGTTCTCCTTTTTGCCCTACCAGCGCCCCTCGGGTGTTCGCCAAGGTGATGGCAGTAGTTGCAGCTCATCTGCGGAGATCAAGGGTTCCAGTCTTTCCCTATCTCGACAACTGACTGTTGAAGGCGGGCTCACACCAGGCAGTTGTCTCCCACCTCCTACACTTACTCGGGTTCACCATCAACTTGCCGAAGTCACACCTGAGCCCTTCTCAGATGCTTCCTTTCATCAGAGCTGTTCAGCTCACGGCGCAGTTTCGGACTTATCCTCCAGAGCGGCAAGTCCAGGATATTCAGGCTATGATCTCAATATCACAATAACCACAAAAGCCCCACGTTGTGTGGAGAAGGGAACGAGAGGCACGGGGTCTTAGGAGCTAGCAGCCTCCAACACTAACAGTCTAACCACAAAAAGCTGCTCCTAACTGAACTACCACTACGAGGTTTGGGATGTATTTGTAAGTGAAGGCATCTCACAAAAAGTAACGGACTGGTCTCACACACCACCTGGTGTCATGCTTCATCATTGACCAGTCCTCGCCCTCTAAAACCTTGGTTTGATAGAGGGCGGGCATACACCTGACGACAGGGATGCACTTCTAAACTAAGTGGGGGCCCATAAACAAAAAGTGTGGTTAAAAAACATTATAGTTATCTTAATCGTGTTTTTAATGTTAAAGGTAACTATATGATATTAAAATCAAGTGACGGTATGTGGGGGAATTAATGTCCCCTATCCGTTATGTGAGAGGTCAACATGTTTCTGCCTTAATGGCCCGCTTGGGTCCAGGGCATTCGTCAGGACCTAAAAAGAACATAGAGGGCTCCGTTCTTACCAGCTAGTGGTAAGAGTAAACCACTGTGTGGGCGTGAGCACTGCCACACTCCACTCCCTTCATCAGGGAGGACCGGGAGCAGTCGCCTAGGATCCACATGGGAAATTTCCCTTGATGCAGGTTTGACTACAGGGGTTTCCCCTCCCCTCCTCCCATGGGGCAAGTAGCTTTGGTATCTAGGGCTTGAAATTAGAGGCCATCAAGTTGTGGAGTGTGGCAGTGCTCACGCCCACACAGTGGTTTACTCTTACCACTAGCTGGTAAGAACGGAGCCCTCTATGTTCTTTTTAGGTCCTGACGAATGCCCTGGACCCAAGCGGGCCATTAAGGCAGAAACATGTTGACCTCTCACATAACGGATAGGGGACATTAATTCCCCACATACCGTCACTTGATTTTAATATCATATAGTTACCTTTAACATTAAAAACACGATTAAGATAACTATAATGTTTTTTAACCACACTTTTTGTTTATGGGCCCTCACTTAGTTTAGAAGTGCATCCCTGTCGTCAGTGTATGCCCGCTCTATCAAACCAAGGTTTTAGAGGGCGAGGACTGGTCAATGATGAAGCATGACACCAGGTGGTGTGTGAGACCAGTCCGTTACTTTTTGTGAGATGCCTTCACTTACAAATACATCCCAAACCTCGTAGTGGTAGTTCAGTTAGGAGCAGCTTTTTGTGGTTAGACTATGATCTCAATATCTCAATCTTTATTCTGGATTTCGTTGAGAGTGACTCTAAGGCTGCTGGGCCTTATGGCCTCCTGCTTGTTGACGCATGCCCTTTGGCATATGCAGGCTCTGCTGTGGGACCTGAAGTTCCTGTGGGCGCAGCATCAGGGGAATCTCTCTGACATATTCCATATATCAGAGGGCCCTGCAAAAAATCTGCAGTGGTGGCGGACGAACTGTCATTGGGTCACAACAGACCCCTCTCCCTTCCCCAACCAGATCTGACAATAGTGACAGACGTGTCACTCCAGGGCTGGGGCAGCCATTTGGGAGATCTAGACTCCACATCAACTTGATGGAGCTCCGAGCAATCCGGTTGGCATTGAAAGCTTTCTACTCTCCATCAAGGGAAAGCTAGTGCAAGTGTTGGTGGACAACACCACGGCCATGTGGTACTGCAACAAACAGGGAGGGGTTGGGTCGTGGACTCTGCCAAGAGGCCCTGCACCTCTGGACATAGCCAGAACATCAGGGTATATCCCTGGTTGTTCAACACTTTGCGGGCTCTCTGAATGCCAGTGTGTGTGCGCAAACTCAGCCTAGCGGATCACGAGTGGCGTCTCCAGCCGGAGGTGGTGCCTGGTCTCTTTCAGCAGTGGGGAGAGGCTTGATTACTTCTGTTCCCAGCCACTGAGAACGCACAATGTCAGCCATTCTGTGCGCTGGAGTTTGCAAGGCAGCTCTCATTCGTACACTATTATTGTCTCGAGTGGAGCTCCAGTCGCCGGTTTGCCTTTCCACCAATGCCACTCCTGCCCAGAGTTCTCAAGAACATCAGGAACGAGCAGCCCAAGTCATCCTTGTGGCTCTGTTCTGGGCTGAGAGAGTCTGGTATCCCGAGCTGTTGAGCATGAACATCGGTCCTCTGATCAGGCTGTCCCTTCGGGAAGATCTCCTGTCTCAGCAGCAAGGGAGGGTTTTCCACCCTAACCTATCAACGCTCCACCTTTGAAAGTTGACTGCTTTTAACCTTCTGCCTGAAGTCTGAAATCTTATTTTAGCGGCTCGACGTACCTCCAGACAAATAGGCTGGCCCTTTATCTGCACCCCTTTCCCAAATTATTTTATTTATTCATACCCTGGCCCAGCAGGCCTCTGCATTGGGCATGTTAAAGGGTTATTTGTATATTATCTCTGCTTTTCTGCAGCTGCCAGATCAACCTTCACTTTTCAAGTCCCCTATTGTAAATAGGTTCCTTAAAGGTCTTCAGCACGTTTCCTCCAGCTCCCTTGGTTATGCCTCAATGGGACCTCAATTTGGTTCTCTCTTTTCTGATGTGTGCTCACTTTGAACCGCTTCATAACTGCCCTCTTAGGCTCCTCACCATCCAGATAACCTTTCTAGTTGCAATTACATCTCCCCAAAGGGTCAGTGAACTGCAGATACTGTAATCTCAGCCTCTGTACATTTTTTTTTACCCAGACAAACGGGTCCTTCGGACAGGAGCATCCTTCTTGTCCAAGGTAGTCACCCCATTCCACGTATGCCATTCCATCACCTTGCCTACCTTTTACACTCTGCCTCATCCCTCTAAGGGAGAGAAGAGACTCAACCGGCCGGTCCCAAAAAGAGCGTTGTCATTCTACCTTGACCGCACATGACCGTTCCGGGTGGAGGATCAACTCTTTGTGCAACATGTCAGACCCAAGAAAGGGAAGGCCGTGCAGAAATTAACCACCTCCTAATGGATTGTACTTTGCATTATTATCTACTACACAGTGGCCAAGAATCAACCCCCGGAGGGCTTGCACACTCATTCCACCAGAGCAAAGGCTGTGAACACTGCATTAGCACGCGGAGTTCCGGTCCTGAACATCTGCCAGGCTGCAACGTGGGATTTGTTACACATGTTCACCAAACACTACTGCCTGGACAGTCACATCTGTCTGGTTGGGCACTTTGCCCTTTCGAGACCTGTAGGATTTTCTAGTCTAAATCGTGTTCGCAGGTCCACCTCTGGCAGGTATTGCTTAGGTATCTATTCTAAGATGACGAGTCTGCGGCTCGAATTCTCTATTAGATGAACAAGTTACTTACCTTCGATAACGCCTTTTCTTGTAGAGACTTTAGCTGCAGATTCCCTACTGACCCACCCATCCTCCCCGCTCTGCGAATGGATTTTTAGGTAAAGGGTTGTTCCTTTTTCAGGACCCTAGTTTCACACACCAGTGGACAGTGTTCTTCATGGCTTCGCACTTCTGGCGTGGAAATTTGCAAAAAGAAATTGATATCAGTGCGATGGGGTGGCACCTATATAGACACCGCACACGTCACTTCCAGCGCGGATGACATCACGCAGAGCCGAACAACGTCACCTACCAGTGCACAGGGGTATTGCTCACGAAAACCTTCCAGATCCAGTCTGACGCCTGGGGCATTATTCTAAGGTAAGGAATCTGTGGTTAGATAGGGTCTCTACCAGATAAGGCATTAGCGAAGGTAAGCAATTTGTTCATTTACGCCTGCGCCACTCCACTTTTAACACTCTATACCACTCTACTCCGTGCCACTCTACTCTATGCCACTTCACACCAGGCCCTTCTCTCTGGAGCCACTCTACTCTATACCACTCGACTCCACACAATGCTACTGTGCACCATTCACTCTGCACAATGCTACTCTATGCCACTTTGCTTGGTGCTTCACCACTCCTCTCCATGTTACTTTTCTCCACTGTTTTCCACGCCACTGTACTTCATGTCACTTCTCATCTCTCCATACCACGCTATGCCACTCTATCTACATCACTCTACACCACTCCACTGTATGCCACTTCACCCTATGCCGCTCTAATCTGCAGCATTCCACTCTATGCCACTCTACTCTAGGCTTCTCCACTCTATGCTACTCCACTCTACACCTTTCCATTCTACTCTACACCACTCCACACAATGCCACTCTGCACAACTCTGCTCTGTGCCACTCTGCGACATTGTACTCCACTCCATTCCACTCTACCCCACTCCACTCTATTCCACTCTACTCTTTGGCACTTTACTCCCACTACACTACACCACACCATTACGTTTAGGCATGCTGAACAATGTCGTGAAATATGAAAAAATTGGTCCTTGACTAACCTTAAAGATATTACCGTTGTATTTGTTTGCATTCAACTTTGAGAATATATAAAAAATGAATTCATTCAACTAAAAATTGTGGGTGTAGTTTGTATATACGCACTGTATATCTAGATAATTTCTCCTTTCCTTTCAGGGTGTACATTTGTCCTAAAATTTGCAGTTGAGTAGTATTGATTACCAGTGGTTGACCGATTTGGCAACCCCCATATGATAAAGTTTCCCTCATTATTTGCGTTTTTTCTCTAAGGTTAGTCATGGACCAATTTTTTCATATTATACTGTACCCAGGTCCTTTGGCGATGATCGGGTTACCCCATTAATTTGTAATGGGGAACAATGTCGTGAGTCCCCTGCAGTTCTCCCCTATTTTAGCCTAACTGCACACGTTACGAGGTAACACGTTTGTTTTTGTGCCACACTATTATTCTTGAAATAGGCTGCACATTTTGTTATCCTGCTCTGCTGCTGAGATTCAGTCTGAATATTTCATACAAGGTCAAACAACATTGTACCCTGTTTTTCTCTGCGGTCAGACATTAACACCCAGACATAATCGAGAGACAAACCGCTGCTGTTTTCGAGCTTAGCATTTCTTATCATATAATTTGAGCCTTGCCGTTTTGAAAATAGAAAGGAGAATTTCCAGCCGAGGAAAGGTCCCGGGATGAGCACGCCAGCTCTGCGTAATCTGAGATGCAGACCAGCTAACGGCAAATGCCAGGTATGAGGTCCGGGACTACTCCCAGATATCACTGATATGTCATTGTGAGGCTTGGCTTAGACATGTACACCATTAACTACGATAGAGCTTTTCATTTTGTATGGTTTATTAGTAATGCTAATTACATTACTAAGTTTTGTATGTTTCCTAGTTGCAGGACAGTTGCTTCATAATAGAGCACGATAGTTTCAATAAATATTGGAAACTGTTCTCGTGTCTCATTTTTGTTTATTATGCACATGCATGAGTGAGAGAACGAAAGGTTATGACCTGTTACCGCGGTTCCCTGAGGGGACTAGAGTGTTGTGTTCTGGGGTGCCAATTTACCTGTTACGCTGGGAAGGTTAGGAGGGCATGTAAGGCACTATGAGATAGTCATGATTCGGGCCTATAGATACTGATGTGGTATGGTGACTCAGTCCCTACATACTGACGTTCTATGATCCCAGTCATAGTTCTGTTCCCAAACAGAATCCATACATCAACACCAGTCATGCTGCTGTACAACATGGCTAAAAGACGTTAGCAAGGCCAGTCGCTTTTGCATAGACGAGACCTATTGGTTTTGCCAATGCTTGTTCTCTGTGGGTGATGTGCTTCCCAGTAGCACTGAAGCTGTTTTTATATTTTTTTTGCCCGCTATTAACGTCTTAGAAAACTTGCGTTGGCAATAAAGTTTACGATCATTCATGATCAGAAGAATTAAAGATTCACTTTCATTCCTATATTCAAATTCAAGCTATAATCTGTTCTAGGCTATTGATTGTATCATTATTTAGTGGCTTATCTGTGAGAAAACTTAATATTGCATATGAACATCATGTTCTTTTTATCAATGACCTTTTTCCCGTTCACTTTTTGGTTCTTTTTTTGTAGGGCACTATACATGTAAATGAAAAAACAGTTCCTCAGCCAGTTCTTCGCCAATTATCTGCAGAAATTTTGGCCAGAGATGGAGCTTTTCTCATGGATTGTGGCTCAGTAAGTAACATTTACGTTTTTCTGAATTGTATTGCATTTTATAATAAACGTAATAGTTTCATGGTTGAATTCGGAGCCTTCACTAACACAAGCAAGCTTTCCACACCGACAGAACAGGTACAACAGGAGCCAACGCAAAATAAACATGCACACACATACACACCCTCAGCTCAGCATATAATTGAGCTGCAAAGTCCTTGTGCTTCTTAACCTATAATGCTGTCCCCCATTTTTATTAATTTAGAGAGACTTTCAACAGTACATTCGGTATCAAGGGAGGGTAAGTCCAGGGAACCATCTAAAGATGGTTCCCTGGACTTACCCTCCCTTGATACCGAATGTACTGTTGAAAGTCTCTCTAAATTAATAAAAATGTGTTCGAGGCATGTGAGCTGTAGATCACATGCTTTGCATACTCCTGCCATCTAGTGTTGGGTCCGGATGTTTGCAAGTTGTTTTTGTTCGAAGAAGTCTTTTCCAGTCACAAGGCATGGTGACTCCTCCTTTCGGTGAAAGTGCGCCTGGGCATTGACTCCATTGTTAGATTGTTTTTTTCCGCCATCGGGTTCGGACGTGAATTGCTGCGCTCCGGTTCGACACCGTTCTCGGGTTCCCCTCGGTGCGCAATCCACTACCCTCGACGGTATTGTTTATCGATCGTGTATTCCCACCTTCGCGTATCGTATCGATTCCTAAAACTTCGATCGAAAGTCTTGTGGAAGGCCCTTGGGCCTAGTTGCGTCAGGCCAGCTCGCAGTAGATGGAACGGACTCCATTCCAATTCTGCCCCGGGTGCCACTCTAAGTACCCCCGCACCGATTTGCACGAGGTGTGCAATTTGTGTTTGTCACCCGAACACAACGAAGAAGGCTGCGAAGCCTGCCCATGGTTTCGATCAAAGAAGACGCTCAGTGACCGTCGGGCTCAACGTCACAAAATGTACCAGCAACACAGCGACTCCGCTCCAGATCTCTTCGGAGAAGATTACGACTAAGAAATCTTCGAAGCACATGGAGCCATCTACGTGTCCGAGGAAGACTCCGACATCGAGGAGGACATCACGCAGGGTCAACGTACCGTGAGTAAAGATACTCTCCTGCCCCAATAGGTGCCCTCTAAAAAGGCTCTGGTCCCTCCACTGCCTTCGGGCCAAGGTCGGCACAGAGATAAAGTTTCAAATGCCCCGCCTTTGGACCCGGCACCGAAATATGTAACAAAGCCTTCCGGCTCAGGACCAAGTCGCCCTCCTTCGGGTACTGAACCGAAAACTTCGACACCGAAGTCCAAACCAAGTGATTCTTCACACCCTTTGGCACCAAAACCTTCGGATCCGGAATCTTCGGCGCCGAAATCATCAGCACCAAAATTTACGACACCGAAAATTCTGGCCCCAAAAGACAAAACCGCTCCTCCACCATCCAAGGAGCCTTGTTTGGATGTTGCACCTGCCAACACAGACCCCAAACAAAAGGAACTTGTGATTAACCCTAAAACTGGACACCTTTATGCAAAGCTGCCAGCAAAAAGAAAGCCAGAATTTGAGGACTCTTATCATATCCCTCTGAAGATAAAGAGTATAGGTACTAACACTTATCCACCTCCTCGTTCACCTTCTTCACCTATTGATCGTAACTTACTCATAACACCCACAAATTCACCTCAGCCTCAATCCCCAGATCATCAAGATGATGGGGATGGGGATGCGGACAGCGATGGGGAAGTACCACAGGACAATAGTCCAGACCCATGGATCGATTATAACGCTGATCCCAATAATGATAACGATCCAGACCTATATCCATCTTATCCTTCTCCTTCAGACGATATTGTGGGGTTTATTGAATTAGTTAATAGAGCTGCACAGTACCATGGAGTACAGCTCAATTAAGAGGCTCTTGAGGAAGACTTCTTATTTGAGACACTAAGTGCATCACAAAAGACTACACATACATTACCTATGCTTAAGGGTATGTTAAAACATGCAGATGATGTATTCAAAGACCCAGGGCGAGCTAGGGTTCTCACACCTAGAGTTGACAAAAAATATAAGGCTGCACCTACAGACCCAATTTACATCAGGGGTAAGGTTCCATTAGATTCTATACTGGTATCAAATGCTCGTAAACAAGCTAATTCTCGAACAACAGGAGACGCCCCGCCTCCTGATAAGGAATCTAAATTAATAGATGCCTCAGACAAAAGAGTAGCAGCGCAAGCAGCGAATCATTGGCGCAGAGCTAATACACAAGCTCTGTTAGCTAGGGATGACAGAGCTCATTATGATGAGTTAGAGCAACTGCTCTAATATCTGCCTGATGAGCATAAAGCTAAAGCTCATGATCTCATCCAGGAAGGGAAGCTTATTTCCAACACTTCAATCAGGTGTGCTCTAGACGCAGCAGACACTGCTTCATGCACTCTTAACACCAGCGTCCTACTCAGACATCACACATGGCTCAGGGTATCAGGATTTAAACCGGAAGTTCAGGCTTCTATTTTAAATTTACCTTTTGAAAAGGAACATTTATTTGGTCCTGAAGTGGACACTTAATTAGAAAAAATGAAGAAAGACACTGAGGTAGCCAAATCCATGGGAGCACTGCAAACACCATCCAATCGTGGTTCCTTTCGCCGCTCCTTTTATAGGGGAAGCTCAAAGACCATGCCTACTGATGGGTCCTCCATGTCATATAGAGGCAACAGTCAATCACGCTCTACAAGAGGTTATTTTCAAGGTGGATTTCGGGGAAACAATGGCAAAGGAAGAGGGAAAGGTAACACACCCCGTACTTCCCCAGCCACAAATAAACAGTGACTTGTCTCCCCTTCCCCCCCGATCATTCAACACCTGTCGGGGGACGTCTTACTCAATTTCTCGCAGTCTGGAATACCATCACATCAGACAAATGGGTTTTACAAATGATCCAATCTGGTTATTGCCTGGAGCTTACCAACAACCCTCCAAACATTCCACCATGAAAACACAAACTATCTCCAGAACATATACACCTACTCAAACAAGAGGTTCAATCTCTTCTGGAAAAAGGAACTATAGAGCCTGTCCCATTACAATATCAAGGGACAGGCGTATACTCTCTTTACTTTATAATTCCCAAAAAGGACTGTTCTCTCAGGCCTATATTTGACCTCGGAGAATTAAACCTATACCTTCATTCAGATCACTTCCATATGGTCACTCTCCAACAGGTGCTTCCTCTGCTACAACAAGGCGACTTTATGTCCACTCTGGACTTAAAGGACGCATACTTCCACATTCCAATCCATCCCGCTCATCACAAATACCTAAGATTTGTGGTAGCGGGACAACACTACCAATTCAAAGTGCTACAGTTCGGAGTCACCACTGCTCCCAGAGTGTTTACAAATTGCCTGGCAGTAGTCCCAGCTCACCTGCGAAGACAAACTATACATGTCTTTCCATACTTGGACGACTGGCTCATCAAAGCCAGCTCATACCAAAACTGTCTCCAACACACACAAAGCACTCTACGCCTCTTACACAGTCTGGGCTTTACAGTGAATCTGTTGAAGTCACATCTGCAAGCCTCCATGTCTCAGACATACTTAGGGGCCAGTTAGGATACTCAAAAAGCCCTGGCCTTTCTAAGTACAGCAAGAATAAACAATATTCAGGCTCTGTCTCACAGTTTCAGACCAACCACTCCCTTCCAGCAAGAGTATTCATGCAGTTGCTCGGAATGATGGCATCTTGCATCACAATCGTTCCACATGCAAGACTCCAGATGCGTCCCCTTCTGGAATGCTTAGCCCGTCAGTGGAATCAATCACAGGGTCAGCTAAAAGATCTAGTGTTGGTGGACGGCCGCACCTGTCGCTCTCTGCAGTGGTGGAACCCACAACACTTGTCCAAAGGGCGGCCATTCATCGACCCGATTCCACAGATGGTGATAACAGCAGACGCATCACTAACAGGTTGGGGAGCACATCTCCAAACTCTGACTGTTCAAGGGCTGTGGAGTCAAAAGCAGAAACGGCTTCATATCAATGAGCTGGAACTGCTAGCAATATTCCTGGCACTCAAAGCATTTCAGACCCACCTGATACACAAAGCTGTCTTAGTCCGTACAGACAACATGACAGCAATGTACTATATACAAAAACAGGGGGACACACACACTCTCCAACTGTCACGCCTCGCACAGACCATTTGGAGATGGGCCATTCATCAAAACATCTATCTCCTAGCAGAACATCTACCATGAGAAAGCAATCAGATAGCAGACCTGCTCAGCAGACACAAACAACAGATCCACGAGTGAGAACTACATCCTCAGGTTCTCCTCCCATTCTTCCAAATGTGGGGTTTTCCGGAAATAGATCTGTTTGCGACTCACCAGAACGCAAAATGCCCAAGCTTCGCCGCCAGGTATCCTCACCCATTGTCCAAAAACAATGCCCTATGGATAAATTGGTCAGGAATCTTTGCCTACGCTTTTCGGCCTCTCCCACTCCTTCCATTAGTGGTTCGGAAACTGAGGCAAATATCCCTAACACTGATCCTGGTTGCTCCCACATGGGCACGTCAACCATGGTTCACAACCCTGTTAGAGCTTTTAGTAGTTCCACATCAAAAACTACACCTCACCCCAAGTCTCCTCACTCAGAGCCATGGAAACATAATGCATCCAAATCCAAAGGAGCTGAACCTTGCGATTTGGCTCCTGAAGTCAGAGTTTGGTTATCTAAACCTTCCACCAGACTGTATGCATATCATTAAAGAGGCCAGAAGACCTACTACTAGGGCTTGCTATGCAGCCAAATGGAAGCGGTTTGTTATTTACTGCAATAACAACCATGTTAACCCACTAGATACCTCAGTACAAAATATAATTTGCTATTTGTTGCACTTACAACGCTCAAATCTAGCTTATACATGGAGCGTGGCCAGGAGGTCCAACATGGCGGACGCTTCCTAGACGAGCTCGGTGGGCTCGAACAACATCCTTTGCTTATCCTGGTCGCTGGCGGCGAAATAACCCCCTCCAACCCTCCCATGGACTGCCGATACCTGTGAGGAGCAGCAGGGTGCCCGCATCTGGAGGCTGTTGGCCATCAGACCGGGGCTTGGCTCTCTGCTGCAGATCGTGACCGTGCGGCCGCCGCCTGGGGTCTGCATTGATCGGAGGCCTGGCGCTACCCCCTGGAGCTCGTAGGAGGACGAGAGGAGCTCCTGGCGGTCCGGGCCGCCCTACTCCTTCTGCGCTGCGGCTGGGGGCAGTTGCTTTGACGCCGGCGGTGCTTCACGCCCTGAGGACCTGCTGGGACCAGCCGAGCGGATACATATCTCCCGGGCGGGCAGCCATTTTGAATCGGCCGGGACTGCGCCACGGCCCGTGGCTGTTGGCCGGTACATAGGGGGACCGATTGCAATCGGTGGGGGGCCCCCTTCAGGAACTTTGCTCCTCTACCTTGGGCTGAACAAGGTCAAACGTGGTGCGGTCCTACGGTATGCCAAGAGGGCCCTGACCGATGTTCTACTATTGCAGGAGACTCATCTGCTGGGCACTAAAACACTGTGTCTCGCACGCTTTGGATATGTACAAGTTTTTCACACAAGGTTTACCAGGGGCTCTCGGGGGGGGGTTGCCATACTTGTTCATCGTCGGATCCCCTGTGTTCATTCCGAAACATGGTCTGACCCCCATGGTAGATATGTTATTATTTCTGGGGCATTGCATGGGGAAATTGTTACACTGGGCAGTATTTACGCACCTCCCCCACTCTCAGACACGTTTGTAGAGTGCTTATCGGCAAAAGTGCTTGAGATTCCTGGGGGCCTCTCGGTTCTTGGCGGGGATTGGAATGATGTGGCAAATGTGGCATGGGATAGATGGCGCTCGCGCGGGGCACCTGAGATTTCGAGACCCACACGATTGCACACGTTCATGGTAAATATGGGGTGGATGGATACTTGGCGGCACATGCACCCAGCGACATATGGTTACACGTATTACTCGACGGTCCATGATTCGTTTTCTCGGCTGGATTATGTGGATTATGTGTTTTCGGATCGCAGAGGCAGCTATCTTACCTAGAGGTCTGTCCAATCATTCTCCGGTGGCCCTCACTCTCCGCCTCGAGGTGGTGCGACCCCCATTTCGATGGCGGTTGTCGCCGTGGCATCTCCAAGACCCACAGTACACGTCCCACCTACAGCAAGCCCTTACGGCGTATTTCGCTGAAAATTCGGGCACGGTCGACTCTTCGGCCATGCTATGGGAGGCGATGAAGCCCACCATCAGGGGAGTAGACATCGCGTACTGTGCCGCCCGTCGGAAAAAGAACTGGGAGGCTCTGAGCCAGACTGAGGCGCAGATTTTACTCCTAGAACAGAAATGCAGGGACGAACATGGGGCACACCGCCGTCAATTGCTTCTTCTACAGCAGACCTATGCAGACACCCTTCGTGATGAGGCCAGACAGGCTTGGCTGGCCTCTCGTAGTAGAATTTATCAGTGGGGAGACAAATCGAGCTCGCTTCTACATCGCCTGTGTCAACAAGCGCTCGGCCCAGCGAGCATACCGGGTATTCTTGACGGAGATGGCCAGACGCTCACTGACCCTGCCCGTATCGCTGCCAGTTTTGCGGCATACTATGTGGAGTTATATGCTCCCATGGTCGCCCTTCCGGAACCCCTGGTCCACCAATATCTTGATGACTTGCCTCCTAAGGCTATTTCGGATAGCTCAAGGGAAGAATTAGACGCTCCGTTGATGATCGATGAGTTAGGCGAGGCCCTGATCGACTTGCGGTCCGGGAAAGCACCGGGGCCGAACGGCTTTCCCTGCGAGTTTTTTAAGTCATTTCCAACCCACAGTCTTCCCCATTACTTGGCAGCGGTTCATGCAGCCCTTGAAGACGGGAAGCTCCCTCCGGACTGGAGGCACGCGGAAATCGCGGTCTTTCCCAAGCCTGGTCGGCCCTTGGATCAGCACTCCTCATATTGCCCCATCTCTTTGTTAAACTTCGAGGCCAAATTGTTGGCCAAAGCGCTGGCTAAACGTATTCTTCCCTATATGCCAGATCTGGTCCATCCAGATCAGGCCTGCTTCATGCCCCAGCGGGCTACCCGCCACAACATTAGACGTGTACATAACGCGGTTGCGGCTATCGATCGCCTTCAGGGCCCAGCGGCCCTGCTCTTAGCGGATATTGATAGAGCGTTCGATTAGCTGGGTTGGATCTATCTGTTCGCGCTATTACAACGGTTACATTTCGGTCCACGCCTTATCTCCTATATTAAACTTCTTTACACTGACCTCTCGGCCTTGGTCAGAATTGCTGGTGCTGTGTCTGATCCTTTCCCCATAGGACGTGGTACTCGACAGGGCTGTCCCCTTTCCCCCTATTTGTTTGCCTTGGGTATGGATCCATTGGCCGCCTGGGTTCGCATTGATGCACAGGTTATGGGCTTTGAGTGGCCGGGAAAGTTTTCGGATCGGATTGCGCTCTACGCCGACGACGTCCTGTTTTTTCTTATGAATCCCTGCCGGTCAGGTCCCCGTATTCTCCGCATTATGCAGATTTTCGGCCAACACACCGGCCTGTATATGAATGCCAAGAAATCCGTTCTTTGGCCCGTGCGTGGGGGTGCGGATATGGGCACCTGGACGGCGGAGGTGACGGTGGCGACGACCGGTCTGAAATATCTTGGCGTTTATATCTCGGATGTGCCATCGATATCATGGGATAAAAATATCGTCCCTATTTGGACGCGCACACAGGCGGAGATGGAGGTGTGGTCGCGGATGCCCCTATCTATCCTAGGTAACCAGAAACAGAAGTAAACCCGTTGACCCAGCTGAGACCGGGTAAGTAATAAGCAAAAAACAACGTCTCAACTGGTATATCATATAGGGGGGGACTGATCAAAGAATTGTGTTAATCACATAGCACTGGGAAAAAGGGAACAAGGGAGACCAAATGAGGGTGAGAGGGTTGTTATTTACATATAGAAGCACCACAATACAACTAAATTGCAGTAACCATAGCAACCAATTGTGCACTGAAAGTGTTAAAGTGAATCAACGGCGCAGTGACACAAGTGATTAAAAACAACGTGAAGCGGCGAAAGAAACAATGTGAAACAATATCATAGGTCAAACAGAAGTATTTACAATTATGAATACAATTTCTTTGCTTGTGAATGACCGAATTAGGGAAGGGCAATCCGTAACTCAGGAACTCAGACGCTTTATTCGCCCCTCGTCAGATTAAACCCGGTAACGCGCTACACCGATCTGTGCATAAGGATTCATTTCTTTTTCGGACGTGGACTTCCCTACTAGTGTGTGGATTCACCCTTAAGCCCAACTTTTTACATGCTGCTTCGAATTGATGGTGAATTGAAGCCCTAGACTGCAGCCCAGCCATTTTTTGCGGTTACCTTTACTCAGTGACGCCTTTACAGCAGTTCCTGAGTTACGGATTGCCCTTCCCTAATTCGATTCTCTGCTCCTCAGTGACAGTGCCAGCAGAGCACTTTTCAAGTATTGAGTAACCATCGTCCTGATGATGACCTTAATCTAACTAGGTCGAAACGCCGTCGACTTCTCAACGTCATTCGTGGCACCCAATAGGGTCATTCACAAGCAAAGAAATTGTATTCATAATTGTAAATACTTCTGTTTGACCTATGTTATTGTTTCACATTATTTCTTTCGCCGCTTCACGTTGTTTTTAATCACTTGTGTCACTGCGCTGTTGATTCACTTTAACACTTTCAGTGCACAATTGGTTGCTATGGTTACTGCAATTTAGTTGTATTGTGGTGCTTCTATATGTAAATAACAACCCTCTCACCCTCATTTGGTCTCCCTTGTTCCCTTTTTCCCAGTGCTATGTGATTAACACAATTCTTTGATCAGTCCCCCCCTATATGATATACCTATCTATCCTAGGCAGGTCCGCAATCTTTAAAATGGTGTCCCTCCCCCGTCTCCTTTACCAATTACAGAATCACCCTTTCCAGATAGCACCTTCCTGGTTCCGAGAGCTAAATTCCCGGTTGAGCCGTTTCTTGTGGCAGGACCAGACTGCTAGGGTGTCCCTCAGGACGTGCTTCCAGCCTACCTTTTGTGGGGGTATAGCGACTCCTGATCTCCAATCTTACCATGCTGCATCTCACCTCTTGGTTTTGAATGATTGGTGGTATGGTATTAGTAACGACCCGGCCTATCGAGTCGAAAAATGGCTGATGGGGGATATGCTGCCACACAGACTGCTCTTTGCGAGGAAAGAGCAGCACAGGCTGCCGCCAGCTACTCAGGTTGTGTTCGTCGTGTGGATGGACTTCCTTCGCCGGGTGGGATGGCTGCGGCGGTTGACGAGGGAGACCCCACTTTGGCAGAGTGGCCTCATGCCACAGGTGACCGCGTTAGCTGGATTTAAACGATGGGACGCCATTGGTATATCCTTTCATGGTAGTGTGATGCGGGGCACTACCATGAAATCTTTTCAGGACCTTCGGCTCGAATACGATATGCTGCACGCTCAGTTTTACAAATACTTGCAACTAAGACATGCCTTAACTCCGTATATCTCACAACTGGATTCCCTTCCCAATTTCAACCCGATTGAGGCGAAAGTTTTTCTGGGAGACTTGGGTGACCACAAAACTGCAAAGATATATCAAACGCTGGTAGCAAATCTCTCCACGACCTTGGAACCCCTCCGGGAAACATGGCAGACAGATTTGGGCCTCCTGGATAGCGAAGACTGGCGAGAAGCCCTGGAATCCCCGAGATAGGCGGCGATTGCCTCCCGCCTTAGGGTCATTCAATTTAAATACTTGCACCGCACATATTTTACTAGATATAGGCTTTGGAGGGCAGGGATGATAGATTCCCCCAAGTGCCTTAGGTGCGACAGAGAGGAGGGTACATTGCTACATACAACCTGGAGCTGTGAGGCCTTGGGCCGGTTTTGGAGAGGGGTTATCAGCTGTCTATCTGAAGTACTAGGATGGGTGGTACCTCATTCCCCTAGGCTAATTCTACTGCATATTACGGATGAGATAGGGGGCAATATCTACAAAAGACATTTACTATTCTTGGGCCTCACCCTAACTAAAAGGGATATTGCTCGGGCGTGGAAGGATCCGTCTCCACCTAAGTTGAATGCTTGGATGGCTGGTCTCGATTGGTGCATGGGCCAGGAGCATCCTATTTTTAAGGCGAGAGAGTGCCCTCAGAAGCACTATAAAATTTGGAAACGTTGGGCGGATTTTAGGGGTCTCCATTTGGAGCCACCTCCACCACACCCTGCGGACAGTGATATCATATAGTGGGGTAGCACGGGTCGTTATTTTTGTTTCAATGGCCCGGAGGCTTGTTTTTGGGTGGACGGGGCATATCTGAAAGGGGAAACAACCTTTAGAACGCATGCATTACATCGCATGCCATTAGATCCAGGTTTTTACAACGCAAGTCGTTACAACGACTTGCACTAGAGGGCGCTATAGGACAAGGAGTAGTTTAATTTACTATCCAACACCTTCCCTACTGTACGTAGGCTGGAGTTGGAATAGTAAATTAAACTACTCCTAAGTCCAGCGCCCTCCAACACAAGTCGTTGTAACGACTTGCGTTGTTAAAACCGCGATCTAATGGCATGCGATGTAATGCATGCGTGATATCGTCATACATCCATCTGAAAGAGACACGTTAGTGACAGATTCCTTACCTTAGAATATCCCCAGGCGTCAGGCTGGATCCGGAAAGTTTTTGCGTAGCAGTACCCTTGCGCGTCGGTAGGCGGCGTCGTGCGGCTCTGCGTCCGTCATGATCGCCGTGATGACGTCGCGGGCAGTACTTAGACGCCGCCCCTGCGCGCTGACGTCAGTTCTTCTTTTTCCGCGCCAGTAAGCGCAGATCAGGGAAGAGCAGTGCCCTAGTCATTTTTTGACTAACTTTTTGGTGATTTTTTTTTCACTGTTTTTCTTCGAGTCATCTAGGCTCCGAGGTGTCGGTAGGGATGCCCGGCTTCAAGCCATGCGACGCCTGTGGTCGAATAATGTCGATCACAGACCCGCACTTAGAGTGTCTCTACTGTCTCGGCCGCGACCACGACACGAAGTCGTGTTCCGACTGCCGGGCCTTACACCCGAAGGCTTTGCGAGAGCGGTCTCGAAAGCAACTCGAGGTCCGGCAGTCGGCTCCGCGCCGCACCAAGCCCCGGTCACGGGAGAGGTCAAGGGGCCGGTCGCGGAGTCCTCGCCCGTCATCGGAGTCCAAGTCTTCGCACTCTTCGGGTAAGTCGAAGCACAAAAAGTCTAAGAAGCACCATCGCTCTAAGACTTCGCCTCGCCGGTCTCGCGACTTGGCTGAGGCCCCTGTCGGCACCGTCCCCGCCCCGCGGCTCCGGAGGTGCCTGTGGAGCCGCCCCTGCATTACCCGTCCTTCCCGGGTTCGGGGGCGACTCCGGCCGAGATACAGAAATTCCTGTCGGCCAAGGCCCGCCTCTTCGGGCCTCAAAGCCCCTCCGGTGCGCCTTCGGGCCCCGCGGGCCCTGATGGGGTTGCCCCGGCGCCGCCGACGACTCCGGTCCCGGCGCCGCCTGTCTCACCAGCCTCGCTCCCGGCCCCGGCCTCGATCCCGGCTCCAGTGGTACCGCAACCCCCATCGACGCCGGTTGACCTAACTACGCCTCCGCCGACGCCGATGTTCCCGGTGCCGTTCCTGACGCCGCCCGGGGCTCCGGGCGGCGTCGTTCCCCGGTTCTCTCCGGACGCGGCGTCGGACCGGCGTCGCCCGACGCCGGCTCCGGCGCCAATGAGACCTTGGGTCCCTGACGTCCCCCCTCCTCCTTATTTTTTGTCGGAGGAGGACCAGGAGAGCTGGGAGGGGTCGGAAGACCCTCTCACACAGCAGTGTGAGTATGATCAGGACTGGGCAGAGGAACTTGGGGATGCCAGTGGTCTGGACACTTCTCCTGACACTGGCATGCTGTCTCCTCCTTCCGTGGCTACGGAGGAGGGAGCAAATTTCGCAACGGTGTTGCGTAGAGCAGCTGGAGCCTTACACCTCCAATTGTCTACAGTGGCTGTCAGGACTAACCTCCTGACGGAAGTGCTTCAGCCGGCAGCTACCTCCTCGGAGCCATTGCTGCCGTTTAATGATGCACTGTCTGACGTTCTTTTGGGCACCTGGTCCAAGCCCGCCACAGGGGCTCCTGTGGATAGGAACATGGCCCGACGCCATCGCCCTGCTCCGGGCGACCCCTTGTTTCTCTCTCAACATCCCACCCCCGAGAGCTTGGTTGTCCAAGCCTCTGCCTCCCAAACCGCCTTCCCTAAACCCCCTCCGGATAGGGAATCCAAACGCCTGGACCAATTTGGGAAGAAGGCCTTTTCTTCCTCCAGTGCTGGCTTGCGGTCAGTCAACACCGCTTGCCTTTTGGGCCGATATTCCCACTCTCTGTGGGATTCGGTGGCGCTCGTTTTGCCCCAGTGTCCTGAGGAGGTCCAGACACTGCTTTCCCGCACCATTGCGGCAGGAAGGGATGCGGCAAAGTACACCATCCGTTGTGGCCTTGATACCGCCGACTCGCTGGGCAGATCGCTTGCAACGACGGTGGCGCTGCGTCGCCACGCCTGGCTGAGAACAACTGGTTTCTCGGGTGATGTCCAGAATACACTCATGGACATGCCCTTTGATGGAGTCGGTCTTTTTTGTTCCAAAGCAGACCATGCGCTGGAGCGCTTTAAGGACTCGTGGGCACTGCCAAGTCCCTGGGCCTTTCTGCTGTGCGCCCTCCGCTAACCTCTGCTTTTCGCCCCTTTCGTGGCCACGGAAGGGGCGCCCAGTCACGTCCGCTGCCCAGCCACCGGCCCGCGCAGCAAGCGTCTTCGCGTGGCCGAGGACGTGGCTTCCGCCGTGGCGGATCGGGCAACCAGCGTGCGGGTCAGGCCACCAACCCCGCCCCGTCCGCGGCCTCCAAGCCCTCCTAGTCCTTCTTTTCAGGTGCACAGCACGCCAGTAGGAGGCAGGGTCCGCCATCACCTTCACCAATGGCGTGCCATCACCTCGGACAGGTGGGTCTTTGACATTGTCCGAAGGGGCTACTCCCTCCCCTTCGAGACCACCCCCCCAGCCATGCCACCTCAATTCCACCGCATGTCAGGGGATCACTTGGTGCTTCTGCAGAAGGAAGTCACGGCCCTCTTGGCCAAGAGGGCCATTGAGCATGTTCCGACCCCAGAAGTAGGACGTGGTTGCTACTCCCACTACTTTCTGGTGCCCAAGAAGGACAAGGAGGACATGCGTCCTATCTTGGACCTCCGGAACGTAAATCGCTTCCTCCGGAAGGAGAAGTTCACGATGCTCACCTTAGCTCAGGTCTTGACTGCCCTCGACCCTGGAGACTGGATGGTAGCGTTGGACTTGCAGGACGCTTATTTCCACATCCCCGTCCTGCCGGCCCACCGGCATTACCTGCGGTTCATGGTGGGCCTCGAGCATTTTCAATTCACCGTGCTCCCCTTTGGCCTCACAAGTGCCCCTCGGGTGTTCACGAAAGTGTTGGCGGTGGTCGCAGCTCATCTGCGCCGGGCAGGGGTTCCAGTCTTCCCCTACCTCGACGACTGGCTGCTGAAGGCGGCCTCGTCCCAGGCAGTCGTCTCCCACCTCCAGACTACGGCCGAACTCCTGCACTCGCTGGGGTTCTCCATCAATGTGCCGAAGTCGCACCTGATTCCCTTCTCCACAGCTCCTTTTCATCGGAGCAGTTCTGGACACGACGCAGTTTCGGGCCTATCCTCCCGAACGGCGAGTCCGGGATATTCAGGCTATGATTCCGATCTTTCAGCCTTTATCCTGGGTTTCGGTACGGATGACCCTGAGGCTGCTGGGCCTCATGGCCTCCTGCATCCTGCTGGTCGATCATGCCAGATGGCATATGCGGGCTCTGCAGTGGGACCTGAAGTTCCAGTGGGCGCAGCACCAGGGCACCCTGTCCGATCACGTCCAGATCTCGGAGGGGACTGCAAAACAGTTGCAGTGGTGGCTCTCGAACCGGCAATGGGTCATGGGCAGATCACTCTCCCTTCCCCAGCCAGAGCACACAGTCGTGACGGACGCGTCCCTTCTGGGATGGGGCGGTCACATGGGAGAGGCGGAGATCAGAGGCCTCTGGTCTCCGGCGGAGTCCCGGCTCCATATCAACGTTCTGGAGCTCCGGGCGATCCGACTTGCACTCAAGGCATTCCTTCCCTCTGTCAAAGGGAAGGTAGTGCAGGTGTTCACCGACAACACCACCGCCATGTGGTACTGCAACAAACAAGGCGGGGTGGGGTCGTGGACCCTATGTCAGGAGGCTCTGCGCCTCTGGACATGGCTGGAACATCAGGGCATATTCTTGATGGTTCAACACCTGGCAGGTTCCCTGAACGCCAGGGCGGACGAACTCAGCCGCAGGTGCATAATGGATCACGAATGGCGTCTTCACTCGGAAGTGGCGCAAGGACTCTTTCTACAGCGGGGAGAGCCTTGGTTAGATCTATTCGCCACCGAAGAGAACGCGCAATGTCATCAGTTCTGCGCGTTGGAATTTCCAAGGCGGCACTCGCTCGGCGACGCTTTCGTCGCGAGTGGAGTTGCGGTCTGTTGTACGCCTTTCCGCCTATACCACTTCTACCCAGAGTGTTGAAGAAGATTCGGCGCGACCGGGCCCAAATCATCCTTGTGGCTCCGGACTGGGCTCGAAGAGTTTAGTATCCCGAGCTACTCAGTATGAGTGTCGATCCCCCGATCCGTCTGCCTCTTCGGGAGGATCTTCTGTCGCAGCAGCAGGGGACGGTCCTCCACCCGAACCTGTCCAGTCTCCACCTGCTTGCGTGGAGATTGAGCGGCGGCAGTTGATTCCTTTCGACTTGCCTCCCGAAGTTTGTGATGTGATTCTGGCAGCCAGGCGTCCCTCCACTAAGGTGGTATACGCCTGCAGGTGGAACAAGTTTGTGGCATGGTGCACAGCAAAGGCTGTGAATCCCCTCTCTGCCCCTCTTTCTGAGGTTCTTCTGTTCCTTCTTTCTCTGGCCCAACAGGGTTCTGTCCTGGGTACCATCAAAGGCTATCTTTGTGCGATCTCTGCCTTCCTCAGGCTCCCTGATCAGCCCTCTCTTTTTAAGTCCCCTGTTGTTAACAGGTTTCTAAAAGGCATTACACACCTCTTCCCTGCTGTTCCGTTTGTCATGCCTCATTGGGACTTAAACTTGGTTCTTACCTTTTTAATGTGCTCTCCCTTTGAGCCTCTACATAACTGTCCTCTTCGTCTTCTTACTTTGAAGACAGCCTTTCTGGTGGCCATCACCTCCGCTCGGTGGGTGAGTGTGCACCAGGCTCTATCATGCAAACCTCCCTTTCTGTCTGTCCATCCAGACAAGGTTGTTCTTAGGACGCGTCCGTCCTTCTTGCCAAAGGTGGTTACTGCCTTCCACATTGGGCAGACCATCACTTTGCCCACCTTCTTTCCGCCTCCGCATCCTTCCAGAGAGGAAGAGAGGCTCCACCGTCTGGACCCAAAACGTGCGCTTTCCTTTTATATCAACCGCACACAACACTTCCGGGTGGATGACCAGCTCTTTGTTGGCTACGTGGGCGCCAAAAAAGGTCGGGCGGTGCACAAGAGAACCATCTCCCGCTGGGTAACCTTGTGTATCAAAGCCTGCTATTCTTTGGCTAAGAAGGAGCCTCCTGTTGGGCTGCGTGCCCATTCCACCAGGGCAACGGCTGCTACCACGGCTTTAGGCCGCGGTGTTCCGCTGCAGGATATATGTCAGGCAGCTACGTGGGCCTCGCTGCACACGTTTACCAAGCATTACTGCCTTGACCGCCAGGTCCGGAGGGACGGCTTCTTTGGCCGTTCTGTCCTCCGGGACTTCCTTGTCTGATCTTTGTTCGCAGACCCACCACCGGGGTTGGTATTGCTGGGGTATCTATTCTAAGGTAAGGAATCTGTCACTAACGTGTCTCTTTCAGATGCACAAGTTACTAACTTGTGTAACGATATATCTGTAAGAGACAGTAGTTAGTGACAGATTCCTTACCGCCCACCCATCCTCCCGTTCTGCGAACTGATTTATAGGGTTAAGGACATCCCTTTCAGGGCCCTAGTATTTTTCAGACACCTATGTCAGCTTCTTGCATGGCTCTGCGTTCCTGGCGCGGAAAGTCGTGTACAGAACTGACGTCAGCGCGCAGGGGCGGCGTCTAAGTACTGCCCGCGACGTCATCCCGGCGATCACGACGCCTACGACGGACGCGGAGCCGCACAACGCCGCCTACCGACGCGCAAGGGTACTGCTACGCAAAAACTTTCCGGATCCAGCCTGACGCCTGGGGATATTCTAAGGTAAGGAATCTGTCACTAACTACTGTCTCTTACAGATATATCGTTACACAAGTTAGTAACTTGTGCATCTGAAAGAGACACGTTAGTGATAGATTCCTTACCTTAGAATATCCCCAGGCGTCAGGCTGGATCCGGAAAGTTTTGCGTAGCAGTACCCTTGCGCGTCGGTAGGCGGCGTCGTGCGGCTCCGCGTCCGTCGTCGGCGTCGTGATCGCCGGGATGACGTCGCGGGCAGTACTTAGGCGCCGCCCTGCGCGCTGACGTCAGTTCTTCTTTTCCGCGCCAGCAAGCGCAGATCCGGGAAGAGCAGTGCCCTGGTCAATTTTTGACCATACTTTTTGGTGATTTTTTCACTGGTTTTTCCAACTTTAAGGTGTCGTAGGGATGCCCGGCTTCAAGCGATGCGGCGCCTGTGCGCGGATGATGTCCGTCACCGACCCGCATTGGGAGTGTCTCTTCTGCCTCGGCCGAGGCCACGACACCGAGTCTTGTCCCGAATGCCAGGCCCTCAACCCGAAAGCTTTGCGAGAGCGGTCTCGAAAGCTCCTCGAGGCCCGGCATTCGGCTCCGCGGAAGCCCCGGTCGCGTGAGAGGTCCAGGGGTCGCTCGCGGAGTGCACACCGGTCGTCGACTTCTTCGTCCGGTAAGTCTAAGCACAAGAAGTCCAAGAAGCATCGTCGCTCTCGGACTTCGCCTCGCCGGTCTCGCGACTCGGCTGAGGCCCCTCCCGGCACCGTCCCCGCCCCGCGGCCCCGGACTTGCCTGTGGAGTCGCCCCCGTCATACCCGCCCTTCCCGGGTTCGGGGGCGGATCCGGCCAAGGTACAGGAGTTCCTGTCGGCCATGGCCCGCCTCTTCGGGCCTTCAGGCCCCTCCGGTGCGCCTTCGGGCCCCGCGGGCCCTGATGGGGTTGCTCCGGCGTCGCCGGCGGCTCCGGCCCCGGCGTCGCCCGAGCCTCCAGCCTCCATCCCGGCTCCGGCTTCGGCCCCGGCCTCGATCCCGGCTCCACAACCCCCATCGACGCCGGTCGACCTCACGACACCTCCGCCGGCGCCGATGTCTCCGGTGCCGTTCTCGACGCCGCCCTGGGCTCCGGGCGGCGTCGTCCCCAGTTCCTTCCGGCTCCGGACATGGACCCGGAGCGACGTCGCTCGACGCCGGCTCCGGCGCCGATGGGACCTTGGGTCCCAAATGTCCCTCCTCCTCCTTATTTTGAACCAGAGGAGGACCAGGAGGACTGGGAGGGGTCTGATGACCCTCTGACACGCAACTGTCAGTATGATGAGGACTGGACAGAGAGTCTAGGGGAGGCCAGTGGTCTGGATACTTCTCCTGACACTGGCATGCTGTCTCCTCCCGTGGCTACGGAGGAGGGGGCCAATTTTGGTACGGTGTTGCGTAGGGCTGCTGGGGCCTTACGTCTCCAGCTCCCTACTTTGACGGTCAAGCCTAACATCTTGACAGAGGTGCTTCAGCCGGCAGCCTCCTCTGCGGAGACTGTGCTGCCGTTTAACGACGCCCTCACTGACGTTCTTTTGGGCGCCTGGTCCAAGCCCAACACAGGGGCTCCTGTGGATCGGAACGTGTCACGACGCCATCGCCCCGCTCCGGGCGACCCCCTGTTTCTTTCTGTCCACCCCACTCCTGAGAGCTTGGTTGTCCAAGCCTCCGCTTCCCAAACCGCCTTCCCTACCGCTCCTCCGGATAGGGAATCCAAACGCCTGGATCAGTTTGGGAAGAAAGGTTTTTCTTCCTCCAGTGCTGGCTTGCGGTCCGTTAACACCGCTTGTCTTTTGGGCCGATATACCCACTCCCTGTGGGATTCGGTGGCGGATGTTTTGCCCCAGTGCCCTGAGGAGGTCCAGGCACTGCTTTCCCGCGCCATTGCGGAAGGAAGGGATGCGGCCAAATACACTATCCGTTGTGGCCTTGACACCGCCGACTCGCTGGGCAGGTCGATTGCAACGACGGTGGCGCTCCGGCGCCACGCCTGGCTGAGAACCACTGGTTTTTCAGGGGATGTCCAGAATACTCTCATGGACATGCCCTTTGATGGAGTCGGTCTTTTGGGTCCAAAGCAGACCATGCGTTGGAGCGCTTTAAGGACTCACGGGCTACTGCAAAGTCCCTGGGCCTTTCTGCTACACGCCCTCCGCTACCTTCTGCTTTTCGCCCCTATCGTGGCCACGGTAGGGGCGCCCCTTCACGTCAGCTGCCCAGCCACCGGCCCGCGCAGCAGGCGTCTTCGCGTGGCCGAGGACGTGGATTCCGCCGTGGCGGATCGGGCAACCAGCGTGCGGGTCAGGCCACCACCTCCAACCCGTCCGCGGCCTCCAAGCCCTCCTAGTCCCTCCTTTCAGGTGCACGGCACGCCAGTAGAGGGCAGGGTCCGCCATCACCTTCCCCACTGGCGCACCATCACCTCGGACAGGTGGGTCTTGGACATTGTCCGAAGGGGCTACTCCCTCCCCTTCGAGACCACCCCCCAGCCATGCCACCTCAATTCCACCGCATGTCAGGGGATCACTTGGTGCTTCTACGGAAGGAAGTCACGGCCCTCTTGACCAAGAGGGCCATCGAGCATGTTCCGACCCCAGAAGTAGGGCGTGGTTGCTACTCCCACTACTTTCTGGTGCCCAAAAGGACAAGGAGGACATGCGTCCTATCTTGGACCTCCGGAACGTCAATCGCTTCCTCCGGAAGGAGAAGTTCAAGATGCTCACCCTAGCTCAGGTCTTGACTGCCCTCGACCCTGGAGACTGGTTGGTAGCGTTGGACTTGCAGGACGCGTATTTCCACATCCCCGTCCTGCCGGCCCACCGGCGTTACCTTCGGTTCACGGTAGGCCCCGAGCATTTTCAGTTCACCGTGCTCCCCTTTGGCCTTACCAGTGCCCCTCGGGTGTTCACGAAAGTGATGGCGGTGGTCGCAGCTCATCTGCGCCGGGCAGGGGTTTCAGTCTTCCCCTACCTCGACGACTGGCTGCTGAAGGCGGGCTCGTCCCAGGCAGTCGTCTCCCACCTCCAGACTACGGCCGAACTCCTGCACTCGCTGGGGTTCTCCATCAATGTGCCGAAGTCGCATCTAATTCCTTCTCCACAGCTCCTTTTCATCGGAGCAGTTCTGGACACGACGCAGTTTCGGGCCTATCCTCCCGAACGGCGAGTCCGGGATATTCAGGCTATGATTCCGATCTTTCGGCCTTTATCCTGGGTTTCGGTACGGATGACCCTGAGGCTGCTGGGCCTCATGGCCTCCTGCATCCTGCTGGTCAATCATGCCAGATGGCATATGCGGGCTCTGCAGTGGGACCTGAAGTTCCAGTGGGCGCAGCACCAGGGCAACCTGTCCGATCACGTCCAGATCTCGGAGGGGACTGCAAAACAGTTGCAGTGGTGGCTCTCGAACCGGCAATGGGTCATGGGCAGATCCCTCTCCCTTCCCCAGCCAGAGCATACAGTTGTGACGGACGCGTCCCTTCTGGGATGGGGCGGTCACATGGGAGAGGCGGAGATCAGAGGCCTCTGGTCTCCGGCGGAGTCCCGGCTCCATATCAACCTTCTGGAGCTCCGGGCGATCCGGCTTGCACTCAAGGCATTCCTTCCCTCTGTCAAAGGGAAGGTAGTGCAGGTGTTCACAGACAACACCACCGCCATGTGGTACTGCAACAAACAGGGCGGGGTGGGGTCTTGGACCCTTTGTCAGGAGGCTCTGCGCCTCTGGACATGGCTGGAACATCAGGGCATGTTCCTGATGGTTCAACACCTGGCAGGTTCTCTGAACGCCAGGGCGGACGAACTCAGCCGCAGGTGCATGATGGATCACGAATGGCGTCTTCACTCGGAAGTGGCGCAAGGACTCTTTCTACAGTGGGGAGAGCCTTGGTTAGATCTATTCGCCACCGAAGAGAACGCGCAATGTCATCAGTTCTGCGCGTTGGAATTTCCAAGGCGGCACTCGCTCGGCGACGCTTTCGTCGCGAGTGGAGTTGCGGTCTGTTGTACGCCTTTCCGCCTATACCACTTCTACCCAGAGTGTTGAAGAAGATTCGTCACGACCGGGCCCAAGTCATTCTTGTGGCTCCGGACTGGGCTCGAAGAGTTTGGTATCCCGAGCTACTCAATATGAGCATAGATCCCCCGATCCGTCTGCCTCTTCGGGAGGATCTTCTGTCGCAGCAGCAGGGGACGGTCCTCCACCCGAACCTGTCCAGTCTACACCTGCTTGCGTGGAGATTGAGCGGCGGCAGTTGATTCCTTTCGACTTGCCTCCCGAAGTTTGTGATGTGATTCTGGCAGCCAGGCGTCCCTCCACTAAGGTGGTATACGCCTGCAGGTGGAACAAATTTGTGGCATGTTGCACAGCAAAGGCTGTGAATCCCCTTTCTGCCCCTCTTTCTGAGGTCCTTCTGTTCCTTCTCTCTCTGGCCCAACAGGGTTCTGCCCTGGGTACCATCAAGGGTTATCTTTGTGCTATCTCGGCCTTCCTCAGGCTCCCTGATCAGCCCTCCCTTTTCAAGTCCCCTGTTGTTAACAGGTTCTTAAAAGGCATTACTCACCTCTTCCCTCCTGTTCCGTTTGTAATGCCTCAGTGGGACTTGAACTTGGTTCTTACCTTTTAATGTGCGCTCCCTTTGAGCCTCTGCATAACTGTCCTCTTCGTCTTCTGACTCTGAAGACTGCCTTTCTGGTGGCCATCACCTCCGCTCGGCGGGTGAGTGAGCTCCAGGCTCTATCTTGCAAACCTCCCTTTCTGTCTGTTCATCCAGACAAGGTTGTTCTTCGGACGCGTCCGTCCTTCTTGCCAAAGGTGGTTACTGCTTTCCACATTGGGCAGACCATCACTTTGCCCACCTTCTTTCCGCCTCCGCATCCTTCCAGAGAGGAAGAGAGGCTCCACCGTCTGGACCCAAAACGTGCGCTCTCCTTCTATATCGACCGCACAAAACACTTCCGGGTGGATGACCAGCTCTTTGTTGGCTACGTGGGCGCCAAAAAGGTCGGGCGGTGCACAAGAGGACCGTCTCCCGCTGGGTTACCTTGTGCATCAAGACCTGCTATTCTTTGGCCAAGAAGGAGCCTCCTGTTGGGCTGCGTGCCCATTCCACCAGGGCAACGGCTGCTACCACGGCCTTGGGCCGCGGTGTTCCGCTGCCGGTTATCTGTCAGGCAGCTACGTGGGCCTCGCTGCACACGTTTACTAAGCATTACTGCCTTGACAGTCAGGTCCGGAGGGACGGCTTCTTTGGCCGTTCTGTCCTCCAGGACTTCCTTGTCTGATCTTTGTTCGCAGACCCACCACCGGGGTTGGTATTGCTGGGGTATCTATTCTAAGGTAAGGAATCTATCACTAACGTGTCTCTTTCAGATGCACAAGTTACTAACTTGTGTAACGATATATCTGTAAGAGACAGTAGTTAGTGATAGATTCCTACCGCCCACCCATCCTCCCCGTTCTGCGAACTGATTTCTAGGGTTAAGGACATCCCTTTCAGGGCCCTAGTATTTTTCAGACACCTGTGTCAGCTTCTTGCATGGCTCTGCGTTCCTGGCGCGGAAAGTCGTGTACAGAACTGACGTCAGCGCGCAGGGGCGGCGCCTAAGTACTGCCCGCGACGTCATCCCGGCGATCACGACGCCGACGACGGACGCGGAGCCGCACGACGCCGCCTACCGACGCGCAAGGGTACTGCTACGCAAAACTTTCCGGATCCAGCCTGACGCCTGGGGATATTCTAAGGTAAGGAATCTATCACTAACTACTGTCTCTTACAGATATATCGTTACACAAGTTAGTAACTTGTGCAACGGGAGCTTTGTTAACAATCTGTGACACAGTGTGTTAAAAGGTTTGGGACTGTCGTTTATGGTCCTGATTGGTTTATGTTTTTGATCTATAACTTACAAGTAATAGTCACCTGCTTGATATTCAATATGTGCAAGATTATACGTATCCATTGCTTTGACATTTGTATAAATACTTTATCAGCTGACTAAATAAAAAGAGTTTTGAAAAATAAATCTAGCTTATACATCCATACGACTACATCTTGCTGCAATTGCTGCATATCTGCAAAATAGACCGCATTTGTCACTTTTCAGGGTGCCTGTCATCAAAGCATTTATGGAAGGTCTAAAAAGAGTAATTCCTCCGAGACTTCCACCTGCACCAGCATGGAATCTAAATATTGTCCTTACCAGGTTAATGGGTCTACCCTTCGAACCTTTACACAAATATGAGTTACAATTTCTCGCTGGGAAAGTTGCTTTCCTCATTGCCATTACATCGCTGAGGAGAGTAGGGGAGCAACAGGCATTAACTATTGAAGAACCCTTTTTTCGCTTACACAAAGACAAAGTGGTTCTTCGCACCAATCCTAAATTTCTACCAAAAGTAGTATCTGCCTTTCATATAAACCAATCTGTTGAGTTGCCAGTTATTTTCCCTCAACCAGATTCAGTGGCAGAAAGGGCTCTTCACACTTTGGACGTAAGGAGAGCTTGTAAAATGTATTCAAACTTGCTATGCAAAGGCAAAAAGAACATTACCAACACCCCCTAGGGCTCATTCCACCCGCAAACTAGGGGCTACTATGGCTTTTTTAGGGAACATTCCCATTGCAGACATCTGCAAAGCTGCAACTTGGTCTACTCCGCACACATTCACTAAACATTACTGTGTAGATGTGTTAGCGAGACAACAAGCTAATGTAGGCCAGGCAGTACTTAAGACACTATTTCAAACAACTGCAACAGCTATAGGTTAGCCACCGCTTTGGAAGCAAACTGCTGTGTAGTCTATGCAAAGCATGTGATCTAGAGCTCACAATCCTCGAATGGAAAATGTTACTTACCAGTAGACATCTGTTCTTGGCATGTAGAGTTGTAGATTCACATGCCCCCACCCGCCTCCCCGGGTACCTATACCTGTTGCAGTTACAGTTATTTACTTAAATACTTATTACATACATGCGCAGGGTCATCTCTTTCCATACTACTAACTCCAATCTCACCCTCTGATGGGAAACAATCTAACAATGGAGTCGATGCCCATGCACACTATCACCGAAAGGAGGAGTCACCACGCCTTGGGACTGGAAAAGACTTCTTCGAACAAAAACAACTTGCAAACGTCCGGACCCAACACTCGATGGCAGGAGTATGCAAAGCATGTGAATCTACAGCTCTACATGCCAAGAACAGATGTCTACTGGTAAGTAACATTTTCCTTTCCATGCTTCCTCAGCCTATAAAAACAATGCCTTCTTTGAAGAACAGTTTTGCCTGAAACCCTATCTACTAGATCAAAGTGGATGCTTCTGGGATCTATTGTGGGAATCCGGTAGAAAGGAGAATGATTGTGAACACATTTAAACAATAAGCTGAATAACTTTGACTGAACCTCTTCCTCATCGGGTGTCCGAGCAGGAGACACCTGGCTGCTGTGATGCATTCTATTAAGTCATTGATCAAGACGCACTCTGTTTGCCCATTTTGCACTCTCTCTGTAAGCAGGGGATCTGAACAGCAGAAAAACTGTCTAATCGTGTCTTAGCAACTGCTCCCAACACCAGCGTACTGTTGTAGATAGAAAGTAATGGGAGAATTAATCTACCTTTACCCAGTTAGTGGAAGGAGCTGCTCACTACAGCACTAATCTGTTTGGGTATTTCAGTGTCAAAGCTCTCCCCCTATGTGTGGTCTAAAAGGTTTTCATGGGTTATCCCTCTGAAGGCTATTCTCCTTCTAGTCCCAGGGACAATGAAGTTTCTCTTAGACTCAACTGAAAGCTGCTGTGACTCATTCAGGCTTTGATGTCCGCTAGACTTCTCTGTACAGCTGTCCCATTCGAGGAGTTTGAGAATAACTAACACATGCGTTGGTGTCATCGGCATCAGACTGCATAGCTGCTGGCTCATCCTGAAAGATGCTATACGGGTGGGGGAAACAAGCATATGTTCGAGGATCTGGTAGAGGAAAGAACACTTGGTCAAGGGATGGTGGAAAAGCTTGCAGCCCTCGTTAGCCATTTTAACACATCCTGGGATTTTCTTTACACCCAGCGTGGTGGTAGATTTGTACCCACCTTTCCACTCTTTCCCACTGTTTTTAGGGAAGGCATATGAAGTGATACTGGACCGGTGAAACAACAGTCTTGTTTTTTCACTGCTCTTACAGCAAGGCGATGAACAGCTAAATGCATATGGAAGGCATGTAATATAGAACTGTATTTTGTTAATGTAATAGCAAACTAACTCTGTGATAATAAAGCAGGTTTTGCACATATTACATGTATGCCATAAATGAAATTCCATGTTGCTTTCTATTACTAGAAGTATAATGCATCTGTGTGACAGGAAATTTACGTTTGCTGAGAATTTTCTTATTCCTTTTTTTAAGATTCTTTACCTTTGGGTTGGAAAAAGATGCGATGATAATTTTATAAAAGATGTGCTTGGTTTCCCTAACTATGCATCAGTACCACAGAAATTGGTAAGCATTTCTTGTACAGTTATTGTTCAGCAGCGTTTGTCCCAAACCTTCACTATTTGAAGCACTGACTTTAAGAAGACCTAGCCAGTCGGGTAGACCGTCCCTGAACACATTTGAGAATCGGAATTAATTATTAAAGTGCTTATGTTGTATAGTGCATTCTGCATCGTGGGATCTTCATTGATAAGGGTATTCTGCTTCTACTGTATATATTCATGCAAGTATTAGACCGACCAGATATATTTTAGTAATAGCAGTAGGTATATTTATAAAATGTGGAAACTGAGATTCTTAAATAGAGATCATCTTCATCAATTAACTATAACTGGTGAATTTCATGGTTTTCAGAGTTTAAAATGTTAAGTTTTAACTGAGATTTTCACCTAACTATATCATCCCTTTAAAATAAATAAATGATATACATACATATGTGTTTTTTTCATTTCAGTGTTTGTGAAATGTCCTACTTGTTTTGGGGAAAGTATACTTAGGAATCCATCAAGTCTCTGTGGTTTCTAGCATTCTCACATTCTCCTACTGAATGTTAATTTATGTTAAAATAGCCAGAGGACGGGAAGATATCAGAGTGCGGGACAAGCTAGAGGACCTGAATACGAAGGACAAAAATACATCAAAAAGGCCCCCAGAGGAGGATCCTCTTCTGCAATATTGAAAAGACTCCTGAAGATAGAAAATCAGGAAGAGTGAAACCTCTACATTTCCATCAATACCAACAACAAAATTGATGTTGGCGAAAGGTACAGTGTCTACACGTTCACCATTGGAAAGTGGATCTCTTTCAATGTTGACTCAGCACCACCTTTCAGCAATGGGAAGATCTTCAATGTCAAAGCACTCTCAATTTTTTACATTACCAATGTGTTCGATGTTGAGGCATTCCAAGTCTGAACACCATTCTGATTCATGCAGGTCTAAGTTTTCAGCGTCATGTGCCTCGTCAGTGGCAGACGTCCTCTGCCAAGAAAACACTTTAGATTGACTCCTACTCCAGATTCTGCACCAGCTCCTCTTGGTCTTTCATCCTTTATGATGCCAACAGAGGATCCAGCGCAAACACCATTAAGGCCTTTGCAATTTCCAATAACAGCAACACCAAAACTGGTGGTTTGTATGCCATCTTTGATATCAGCACTCAGGAAAAGGCCAACTCCTCTTAACAAGTTGCCCAAAGGATATTTCCCAGTGTAGACACCACAATCACTTCCAGTCCTACAAGATAGACATATGCAGATGTAACAACCACATTGGAAGCAAATTGGTGAGATGTCACTATCACGTTTGCCTTCAAGATCATTTTCGTGAAACTTGGAAACATGACTTGGACCCCCACATGCCTACGTCTTTTACTGAGTCTCCAGCTAAACTTTCCCCTGTGGAAGACATCACCTCATCCCTCTATGTTGTGGACAGAGGGCGTGGTGAAGCTCAGTATTCCACTTGAAGCACATCTTGCATCAATTTCAGTTATTATGAAGACCATGCAGCCTTGATCTCCATCCAAAACCTTATTGCCTCTAGTTCCTGGTCAGTTAGAACTATAATAGGAAAATCTATCACCTGGTACAACCATAGCTCCTACTCTTGTGAAGAAATACAGGCATCCAGAATAAGACCCTGCCATCCTTCGATTAGACCCCAAACCTGACTAATAGTCACAGCAGTCAAAAATGTATTGCCTCTGCTTTGGAAACATCTTTCCCCTGCAATACATGTGGGGAAAAAGATGTTCAGTACTGCTGCCAGTGATACAGTGCTCTTTGGTATGACCAGGCACATTGGTAGATATTACAGAACTTCGCATGGGAGCTACAGAAAGAAAGTGAGGGGTGCAGAAGGCCTTCTGATATCAAATTAGGTTATAAGCGCATTGGTCGATTCAGCCAATTTGACGGTGTCAAGCTACTATCGTGGCATTACCTTATGGAGGTCATCCATGTTGCTCTTGTCATCACTGAATCCGGATGCTTAAAGAAAAATTTGCAACCTTTCTTTCATTTTTTGGACAGCATACAGCATACAGAAAAGCAGATAGTCCACATGAAGTTCAAAACACACCTTGAAAGCAGTGTGAGTTAAAAGATCTTATTTCAGATCTCAGTATCCCCACTAAGATTGATACCAGCAGCAATGGGTTCAATCTCTGATGATTTCACCAACCGAGTCAGTAACAGCAGCAGCAGTCACAGCAGGTGTATTCCTTCCAACCCAGACAAGGTTCCGCATAAGTCATCCAACAATTTTCAATCGGCCAGTTTGTTGGATGGCCCCATCCAATTTCAGACAATAACTTCTCAGTTCTCTTACATGCCCACTATGCACCACTCCGATGGGGAGTTGTATTTCGCAATACTTAAATGAGTGGCAAAACATTCAAATCCGCATGGTAGTCTTAGTTATTGTTCACAGCCTCTGTTTCAAGCAGGTGTCTCCAACTGGTTGATTGTGAGCTATCAGTAGCTCGCAGACACCTTCAGAGTAGCTCACAGCCTTGAGTTCATTTTTAGGTTTCGCCTGCACAGCGTTTGTGCTGTGCATGTGAAATCTGTTGTATTTAATATATCTTAAAAGGGCTTACATCCCACCTTCCCTTCGTATTGATCCGTGCGCCTATCAATTTACTTTTCCTCCTTTCGATTGGTTGGAAGCATTCTTTTCCTGTTGATCCGTGTGTTTCTCTTTTTTTTGTTAAATTATTTTTATTGGCATTTCTAGTATAGTACAGTACATAGTTAGCAATTGCCTCAAAGACAAACATCATACCAATTGTACATCGTGCCATTGTTTAGAGCCACGCCTCAATACATGACCCATACATCATTTCTGTAAGTGGCAGCGCCGATGTGAGAAGGTGTATGGGTACGAAGCATGTGTACATAAAAGATTGCCTATGGTCCGTACTGAAAGCTGGGCATACTCACTCAACGCCAGCCCTGCGATTTACTCGTTGCTATGCTGTAAATAACGATCCGAACTCTTCAAACTGGGGGAATATAACTGGGGTACACTGTGTCTGAGTGAATGTCACGTGATATGGACCGACAAGCTAATGCATCCCGACTGGGCTACGGACCATGTGTGCGCTGGGGAGGGGACAGGGAGGCCGTGCTGGAGGCGGTGCATGTACTGTATATCCTCGGCTTCTAGCTCCGACCCATCATGTGCCTACTCCGCGGAGGTACTTCAGTGGATAGACGCGGGGTGTGCGTGTGCTGTGGGGGGCGAATACTCTGGGACAGTGGCTCCTCCGTCGTTTCCTGCTTGAAGGAATGTAGTAGGATAGCCCACGGCATGGATATGGGGTGTTTGCGGATTCCTTTAACTTCTTCAGATCGAAGCACCTCTTCCTCCGCAGCGCCCCATTTGGTGACCGCCCCCACCCAGGCCGCTAATGGAGGTCCTCCCGGCGCCCGGTAATGCATTGCTATGCACCGTTTAGCTAAAAGAAGCGCCTCTACTTTTTGATTCTTACGGCGTTTGTTTATGCCCAGCGTGCAGGCCTCCCATGTGTGAATGTCAATAAGCCCCGTGACTGCGAGGAGGGCGGCGTGGATTCTGGCCCAGTAAGCGCGGAGCGTTGGGCAGTCCCAAACATGTGCAGAAAGGATGCGTTGGGTTCTGGGCATCTGGGGCACGTGAAGGACGTGTCTGGGTAATACTGTTGGAGCTTCTCAGGAGTCAGGTAGGCGTGGTGTAATATGTGAAGTTGTATGTTTTTGAAACGATAGTTGCGGGACACCTTTTTGGGGAACTCTAGTGCACGGTCCCATTCTTTGTCGTGGAGTGGTCTTTGAAACTCAGCTTCCCATTTCTCCCGAAGGGGCACTAGGGTGATTGGATTTAGGGCTCGCACCGCTTTGTATATCCAGGTGACCAGATGACGCCCCGGACCCATCTGCAGCAGCGTGTGAATCACCGGGTGCGTAGGTGGCTCAGTGTCTATTGTGTGCCACATTCTACGGCAGTCTTCGAGCAGTTGCCGGTGTAGGAGAAATTGCCCTCTGGGAATTTCCATATCAGCTGCCAGTGCTGCAAATGTCTGCAATTGCCCGTTCAGATATAGGGAGCCTACCTCTGTGGTTGAGTGCGCTGTCCATTCTCGGAACGCCCGCTCTGTGTAGTGTGCCCGACCTCTAGGGAACCCCACCAGCGGCAGGACGGGGGAGTACATGGGTGCCTCGCGGTTCATTCTCTGGACGCGTGTCAGGCAGGCACGCGCCACTGTCATTTGGAGGGGCCTTTCCCGTATTGGCTCCGCCCCTGGCAACAACATGCGGAGTATGGTTGGGGTCGGAATTAGCCCGGTGGCCGTGGTCGTTTCCCTTAGTGCCCGGCCCGCTGTCCATCGCGACACCCATTGAAGCTGAGCCGCGAGGAAATATGCCTCAAATGAAGGGGCGCCCAGCCCTCCCTGATCCATAGGCAACTGTTGCTTAGCAAGGGCGATTCGCCTACGGCCCGAGCCCCAGATAAGGGTCCCGAGGAGGGTATCCAGCTCTCGGAAGAAGGAACGTGGAGGGACCACCGGAAGGTTAGCAAAATAGTATATTAATCTCGGAACTAATATCATCTTGGCAACTGCGATTTTGCCAATGACAGCAGGGGGAGATCTTTCCAGAAGTGCACGGAAGACCTGATTCCAGCCATTGCCCTACGGTAATTCCCTTCATAGAGATCTTGTGGCGTGTGGTACAAGCAAACTCCCAGGTACCTCACTGCTTGGGGGCTCCATGACACATTGATGCCGCCTAGTCATAATGGACATGGGTGGAGGCCGCTTACGAGAGGATATACCGTCGATTTAGACCAATTCACTCTGAGACCCGCCACTGCCTCGAATTCTTGTAGTGAATGAAGTATGGGGGTGAGATCCGACGCAACGTTGCGGACTTAGATGAGCACGTCATCCGCGTACAGTGATGCTGCATGGGTGGTGTCCGCGATTGGGATACCCCAGGTGACGCT
Source organism: Calotriton arnoldi (assembly GCA_963921515.1). Taxonomy (NCBI): domain Eukaryota; kingdom Metazoa; phylum Chordata; class Amphibia; order Caudata; family Salamandridae; genus Calotriton; species Calotriton arnoldi. The sequence goes on along the minus strand of CAWUFW010000212.1, from coordinate 1,829,685 downwards.
CTCTTTGCGGAGATGGATCGTGAAGAGCAGGGGAGAGAGCGGGCAGCCTTGGCGCGTACCCCTAAGTACTGGGAACAATGGCGATATAAGGGGCCCAAGCCTCACCCTAGAGGTTGGTGTGGAGTAGATGAGCTTGGTGTATGCAAGTAGGCGGGGTCCCACTCCCATCCGGCGTATGACTTGAAGTAGGTAGGGCCATAGGAGAGTATCAAAAGCCTTCTCCAGGTCCAGGACCAGGACCAGGCACGCCGCGCGGGGAAAGCGGTCTCGGATCTGGGCCTGAACGTGAAACAGGTGCCGTATGTTGTAGGAAGTATTCCTGCCCGGCACGAACCCACACTGATCTGGGTGGATCAGCTTTGGGAGGACTGTGGCGTACCTGTCCGCTAGTATCTTTCCATATATTTTATAATCAGCCGGTAACAGGGCTATGGCCCGGTATGAGCCCAATTGCTGCGGATCCCTGTCCAGTTTGAGGAGTGAGACTATAACCGACTCACACATGGATTGTGGTAGCCCACCTTCGTCTAGGGCCGCCTGGAACTGTTTTACCAATTGAGGGACCAATTGTGTCGCAAGGGTGCGGAAAAACTCCAGCGGGAGGCCATCTAGCCCGGGGGCCCTACAGGTGGCCAGTGCCTGCAACGCATGCTTGATATCGACCGCGGTTATGGGCTCATCTAGGTCTTGTCTGTCGCTACGCGCTAAGCGAGGCAGGGGATATTTGTTCAGGAACCGGGTGAGGCGCTCTGCATCTACTGGGGCTGGGGCCGCGTATAACTGCGTATAGTGTCGTCGGAATGCATCGAGGATAAAGGCCTGCGAGTGTACTAGAGTGCCCTGCTCAGTGCGGATCGCCGTAATCGGCGGAAGAGTTGTATCCTGCTTCACCAACCACGCCAATAAATCACCCGCTCTGTCACCTTCTTTGTGCACCCAAGCTGCGTATGCCCTAAAATTATATCTGCGGAGGTCAGCTAGTGCCTCCGCGTTTGCGGTTTTGGCTTCCGCTACTTGGGCTGGCGTGGCTTTATTCTTCTCAGCTGCACGTGTGAATGTGGCCAGTGCATGTTCTGTGTCTTGGATGCGGCGCTCAAGGACGTGACGTACTCCTGTGATGTGTTGGATGCATGTGCCCCGAATGGCAACTTTAAATGCGTTCCATTCCGCGGCTCGGGTGGTGGCTGTGCATGCGTTCTCCCGAAAATAGTTTTGTATGTGCTCCGCTTGTGTTTGTCTGAAGATCGGGTCGTCCAAACAGTCCTTGGACAGACGCCAAGTAGGGACCGTGGTCTAGGTGGGCGCCACGTGAGAGTGATCGTGTGGGCTTCATGATCTGACAGGACCCTACCCAGGTAGTCAGACTCCAGAATTGTGGGCCGAATGGAGGGGGAGCAGAGAAAGCTGTCCAGTCGTACTTTGAGGTCGTGTGGTATGGAGTGGAATGAATAGAGCCGTGTGGTCGGGTATTTAGAGCGCCAGGCATCTGTTAGCGACCAGTGAGCTGCCCATGCTGCAAAGCATTTAGCTTGCACTACTATTGGAGATGCTGGGTGGGGGGGGGCAGGAGCGGTCTAAGGACGTGTTTTGCACACAATTATAGTCTCCTCCCAGGATCAAAGGTGCTTGGGTATACAAGCTTAGCGGTAGGGAGAGCGTGTCCCAGAATTTGCACTGGTCCGCGTTAGGTGCATAAATGCTCCCCAAGACTACCGGCTGGCCATCTAGGAGTCCTTGCATCAGGGCGTAACACCCATCTGGATCGATTGTTCTAGACTGCTCTTGGCATGGGATCCCTGGGCGTACCCATATGAGTCCCCCGAGCGTAGGCCGAGTATGTGGTAGCGCAGAAGATACCGTGCCAGCGCTTGCGTAGTTTGCCCAATTCCCCTGTGGTTAGATGGGTCTCCTGTAACAGCGCGATCTGCGCTTTCTGGCGCTTTATGTAGGCGTATATTGAGTATCGCTTACGTGCTGCATGCCTCGCACGTTGAGTGTGAGGATAGTGATGGTGCCGTTATGTGCCATTGGGAAATAGGGGGATTTGTGAGGAGGGGGGGGACAGCGGAGCCCGACTCTGAGGTTTGACCCGTCTCACCACTCTCAAGCGCCTGTGTTGACCGGGCACAGCTGCGGCTCTCTGATGGTGCAAATACGGTGACACAGTGTAATGTGATAGGATAACACGGGGGTAACTGGGGTAGGGAAACAGCCCCAATACTGGGGACCTATCGCTGGGAGCGATACGTCCAAACTGTCTCTCATAGAAGAAGAGAGCTTCAACATTTTTTGGGGGCGGCGTCGCATATCCGCGAGGCGGGTCTCTGTAAGGGCATTTGTATGATCATTGTGCGCCAGCTGGCCTGTGGTAAAAAAAAAAATTTTAAAAACATGTGTATGCTGTGCTGGTGGTGTGTGAATACTCATACCGTGAACTGTACCAGGGTTCTGCTGGCAGGAAAAACTCTCGCTCACACAGTCTACTGATGACCAGTTCAGATCAAAGTGTCGGCGGTCTGCGGGGTGACCAGGGGCGGAGTTACCGAGTCCACTCTAGATTGTGTCTCCGTGCTGTCGTCTTCCCCATCAGATGAAAAGAGATTCGGGGCACGGTCTATGTCGGTTGTGGGGGAGGAGGAGGGTCGGAGCTCCGCTGCAGCTTGCAGGGCTTTGCGGCGTTCCTGTATGATTTGTTCCAGGTCGGGCGATCCCAAGGATCGGGACAGTGCCGCAATGTCTCCCCCTCTGTTTCGCTGCCGTGAGCGCCGTCTCCTGGACCGCGGTGTCTTCGGGTGCCGAGCGTGTGCGGCCTCTGCGCTAGGGTGCTGCGTGCAGTGTTGGTCCGCCCAATCATGGCCCTCCTCAGCGTCCGTGAAGAAGATGGCGGAGCCGTCGTGTATGATCGACGCTTCATCTCCAGGAACGACGATCTCTGCCGTTGTACGGCCCGGGAGTAGTCCGGAAATAACGTGATCTGTTTGTTCTCGACGCGGAAGGGGCCAGACTGTTGGGCTGCTCTGAGTACCGCATCTCGATCACGAAAGTGCAGGAATTTTGCTAACATTGGTCGGGGCGCCGGGCAGGGGCCTGCGTGCTGGGACCCGATGGGCCCTTTCAATGGAGAAGAAAGCCGTCTGATCCGCGCTCGGAGTGAAGGACTTAGTCCACGTTTCCATGTATTCCACAGGGTTAGTGCCTTCAATGCCCTCCGGGAGCCCCAGCACGCGGATATTGCAGCGTCGCGAGCGGCCTTCTAGGTCATCGATGCGCTCCTCCATGGTGGTCATGCGGGGCCTAGGAGGGTTTGCAATGTCTCCTGATGTGCGCTGACTGAGGACTGCACGGTGGCCATAACTTTCTCACCATCCGACACCTTGTCAGCTAGTTTGCGGTGGTCATCCCTGAGTAGGCTGATGTCTGTTGTCAGGGTACCCAGTCTTTCTTCCATGGATACCCTGGAGTGTTCGATGGCCGCCAGTACTTTATCCAGTTTGTCCGATGGGGATTGATCCGGTAACGCTGCAGCTTCTTTAGATGATGATCTAGCGCTCACAGGGTTATCTAGTGCGGTCCCCGGCATCGCCGTGCTCGTTGTGGCCCTCTGTTTCCCCATTGTGCTTGGCTGTGGAAAAGCACGGTATTCAGGGCGCCGATTGCGATGTTATCTAACGCAGCTGGATCGCTGGCCCTTGGGGTGGGGTGTGCTGTTGGTGATCCAGGTGGTCTCCCGGGGGTCGCCGCCGTCTGCGGCTGGGGACATGTGCTAGAGGGGGGAGGCAAGGATTAATGCCAGTAGGATACAGCAGGGGCCCTCTCAAACAGTCTGTGTCGAGTTGTCTGTCCGCGATCCAACCTCCCTTCTAATGTGAAGCGGCGCTGGAGATGCTGATGAGCGCGCGGAGAGGGGGGAGCAGGCGGCCAGGAGCTGGGCACACTGATGATCCGCAAGCCGCACCCAACCTAGTTGGGCCGCTTCCGCGGAAGCACCGGGCATCCTCTCGGCGGCCGCCGCTAATGGCTGCCGTGCTCACTGCACTCGTGCTCACCTCCCACTACCGCGTCCGCTGCGCGGCAACTGCGTCAAGGGAGGTCTTCCCGGCCGAATTACGAGGGTTTGTGGAGTCAGGTTGGGACACTGCCGCGCGGTCGTTCTACAGCCCCCTCGTTCTGCATGCCCGGTAATGGTCCAGCTGCGGCACTCCGCGGGGTCCTGTACCCGCTATTCGTCTGTGTTCTCACGCAATCAAGCACCTTCTGTGAGGCAGGGTGCGCTCTGTCACTAATGCGCCCCGGGGCTCCAGTAGTCGCCGTGTTGGGGTCAGGCACCACCTGCTACCACGTCTTCCTTGGGCGTTACTGCCTGCCTGGGTTCATTGTGCTGGGTCCCTTTCTGTGGCAGTCCCCTCTGTAACCAGGAGCCGCTGGTGGTTGTGAAGGCTCGGGCAGGGGGGGGGGAGGAGGGGACCAGCCGGCCCGCCTTCATGCGTGGTGGTCCAGCGGTCTCCGCCAACACCCATTCGCTGGCGGAGTCTTTACTATGTAACAGCCCCTTCCCCCCGGCCACGCAGTGGACTCCGGCGCGGGGCCTGATGCGCTCTCCCTCCTGGAGCAAGTTCTAACTTCTGGCGGACGCCATCTTAGGGTCAGGCACGGCCGATCGTAGTGCCGCTGTGAGCCGTAGCAGTAATCGTAGAGGTGGGGGCCCCTTCCCGCTAACCTCTGTTTGGTGGCACTGGAGCTCTCCTCGCTTCTGATTTACTGCCCGGCGAGGGTCTGAGCCGTCGTCCGCCTCTGTGGCCTTCTGGCGGGGAAGGAGGGAGGGCCCAGCTTAGCGGCCCGGCCCAGGATCCTCCCGGGTTCACCACAGTGTCTCCCGTTGTCGCCGCAGGGGCCCGCTGCTGTGCCGCCACTCCAGTGTGTGCTCTTTACTCTGTGGAGCCCGCGTCGTGAGCCCCGCAGTCAGGCGCGGGCTCAACCGAGCTGGCGTGGGCTCCGGCTGCCGTCGGCCTCCATCTTGTCCTCGGAGCCTTATCCAAGAAAGGCCCCGATCCACTGAAAAACGGCATAGGAACGGGGTTTAGTGACCAGTACCAGAGTCTCCCAGTGTTCGGATTCTGGTGTATTCGTTTGCCGGTGAATTTGGCGCGATGTAACGGGCGAGTTTCGTGCCCGTGTGCGGAGCCTCAGCAGGACACGTCTGCCATCATAGCCTGCTTGGCCACGCCCCCCCATGTGTGTTTCTCTTATCAGTCTCCCGTGGCACAAGTACTCATTCTCATCCGCCGCTTGTCACTTTGATGGGTGGAACCTCTTTAATTTGCTTGCTGCACAGCGTTTATTGTTTAGCTTTCATTATCTTCCCTTGCCTGAACATATTTAAAGCATGCTTTCACACAGCATTTTTGGATGACTGCACGCATGTAAAGCGTGGTTTCTTACAGCATTTTGTTGGCTTTTTCTGACAGCTGCACACATTTAAACCATGCCTTATCACAGCTTTTTGTTGCCTTTGTCTGACGACAATTGCACACATTTAAAGCGTGCTTTCACACAGTTGTTTATTTGCTCCTTTCAATGTTTGCCTGCTTTCTTTTGAAGCAGAGTCCTTGTAAATAACGTTCACATGGCTGCACGCATTTAAAGTGTGCTTTTGTTTGAGCAACAGTTTCTTCTATCTGATCTTATCCTCTCAGCACGCTTTGTGAATGTTTTTGAGAGCTCTATGATTTATTCATGTTCTAGGCATGTGAGCTGTAGATCACATGCTTTGCATAGCCCGCCATCTAGTGTTGGGTCCAGATGTTTGCACATTGTTTTTGTTCGAAGAAGTCTTTTCTAGTCACGAGGTAGGGGCCAGACTGTCTGGCTGCTCTGAGTACCGCATCTCGATTACGAAAGTGCAGGAATTTTGCTAACATTGGTCGGGGCGCCGGGCAGGGGCCTGCGTGCTGGGACCCAATGGGCCCTTTCAATGGAGAAGAAAGCCGTCTGATCCGCGCTCTGAGTGAAGGACTTAGTCCACGTTTCCATGTATTCCACAGGGTTAGTGCCTTCAATGCCCTCCAGGAGCCCCAGCACGTGGATATTGCAGCGTCGCGAGCGGCCTTCTAGGTCATCGATGCGCTCCTCCATGGTGGTCATGCGGGGCCTAGGAGGGTTTGCAATGTCTCCTGATGTGCGCTGACTGAGGGCTGCATGATGGCCATAACTTTCTCACCATCCGACACCTTGTCAGCTAGTTTGCGGTGGTCATCCCTGAGTAGGCTGATGTCTGTTGTCAGGGTACCCAGTCTTTCTTCCATGGATACCCTGGAGTGTTCGATGGCCGCCAGTACTTTATCCAGTTTGTCCGATGGGGATTGATCCGGTAACGCTGCAGCTTCTTTAGATGATGATCTAGCGCTCACAGGGTTATCTAGTGCGGTCCCCGGCATCGCCGTGCTCGTTGTGGCCCTCTGTTTCCCCATTGTGCTTGGCTGTGGAAAAGCACGGTATTCAGGGCGCCGATTGCGATGTTATCTAACGCAGCTGGATCGCTGGCCCGTGGGGTGGGGTGTGCTGTTGGTGATCCAGGCAGTCTCCCGGGGGTCGCCGCCGTCTGCGGCAGGGGAGATGTGCTAGAGGGGGGAGGCAAGGAGGTAATGCCAGTAGGATACAGCAGGGGCCCTCTCAAACAGTCTGTGTCGAGTTGTCTGTCCGCGATCCAACCTCCCTTCTAATGTGAAGCGGCGCTGGAGATGCTGATGAGCGCGCGGAGAGGGGGGAGCAGGCGGCCAGGAGCTGGGCACACTGATGATCCGCAAGCCGCACCCAACCTAGTTGGGCCGCTTCCGCGGAAGCACCGGGCATCCTCTCGGCGGCCGCCGCTAATGGCTGCCGTGCTCACTGCACTCGTGCTCACCTCCCACTACCGCGTCCGCCGCGCGGCAACTGCGTCAAGGGAGGTCTTCCCGGCCGAATTAGCAGGGTTTGTGGAGTCAGGTTGGGACACTGCCGCGCGGTCGTTCTACAGCCCCCTCGTTCTGCATGCCCGGTAATGGTCCAGCTGCGGCACTCCGCGGGGTCCTATACCCGCTATTCGTCTTTCTCACGCAATCAAGCACCTTCTGTGAGGCAGGGTGCGCTCTGTCACTAATGCGCCCCGGGGCTCCAGTAGTCGCCGTGTTGGGGTCAGGCACCACCTGCTACCAAGTCTTCCTTGGGCGTTACTGCCTGCCTGGGTTCATTGTGCTGGGTCCCTTTCTGTGGCAGTCCCCTCTGGAACCAGGAGCCGCTGGTGGTTGTGAAGGCTCGGGCAGGGGGGAGAGGAGGGGACCAGCCGGCCCGCCTTAATGCGTGGTGGTCCCCTTCGCTGGCGGAGTCTTTACTATGTAACAGCCCCTTCCCCCCGGCCACGCAGTGGACTCCGGCGCGGAGCCTGATGCGCTCTCCCTCCTGGAGCAAGTTCTAACTTCTGGCGGACGCCATCTTAGGGTCAGGCACGGCCGATCGTAGTGCCGCTGTTAGCCGTAGCAGTAATCGTAGAGGTGGGGGGCCCCTTCCCGCTAACCTCTGTTTGGTGGCACTGGAGCTCTCCTCGCTTCTGATTTACTGCCCGGCGAGGGTCTGAGCCGTCGTCCGCCTCTGTGGCCTTCTGGCGGGGAAGGAGGGAGGGTCCAGCTTAGCGGCCCGGCCCGGGATCCTCCCGGGTTCACCACAGTGTCTCCTGTTGTCGCCGCAGGGGCCCGCTGCTGTGCTGCCACTCCAGTGTGTGCTCTTGACTCTGTGGAGCCCGCGTCGGGAGCCCCGCAGTCAGGCGCAAGCTCAACCGAGCTGGCGCGGGCTCCGGCTGCCGACGGCCTCCATCTTGTCCTCGGAGCCTTATCCAAGAAAGGCCCCGATCCACTGAAAAACAGCATAGGAGCGGGGTTTAGTGACCAGTACCAGGGTCTCCCAGTGTTCGGATTCTGGTGTATTCGTTTGCCGGTGAATTTGGCGCGATGTAACGGGCGAGTTTCGTGCCCGTGTGCGGAGCCTCAGCAGGACACGTCTGCCATCGTAGCCTGCTTGGCCACGCCCCCCCATGTGTGTTTCTCTTATCAGTCTCCCGTAGCACAAGTACTCATTCTCATCCGCCGCTTGTCACTTTGATGGGTGGAACCTCTTTAATTTACTTGCTGCACAGCGTTTATTGTTTAGCTTTCATTATCTTCCCTTGCCTGAACATATTTAAAGCATGCTTTCACACAGCATTTTTGGATGACTGCACGCATGTAAAGCGTGGTTTCTTACAGCATTTTGTTGGCTTTTTCTGACAGCTGCACACATTTAAACCATGCCTTATCACAGCTTTTTGTTGCCTTTGTCTGACGACAATTGCACACATTTAAAGCGTGCTTTCACACAGTTGTTTATTTGCTCCTTTCAATGTTTGCCTGCTTTCTTTTGAAGCAGAGTCCTTGTAAATAACGTTCACATGGCTGCCCGCATTTAAAGTGTGCTTTTGTTTGAGCAACAGTTTCTTCTATCTGATCTTATCCTCTCAGCACGCTTTGTGAATGTTTTTGAGAGCTCTATGATTTATTCATGTTCTAGGCATGTGAGCTGTAGATCACATGCTTTGCATAGCCCGCCATCTAGTGTTGGGTCCGGATGTTTGCACATTGTTTTTGTTCGAAGAAGTCTTTTCTAGTCACGAGGTAGGTGACTCCTCCTTTCGGTGATAGTGCGCATAGGCATCGGCTCCATTATTAGATTGTTTTTTTAAGCCATCGGGTTCGGATGTGAATTGCTGCGCTCCGGTTCAGCACCGTTTCTCGGGTTCCTTCGACGCGCAATTCACTACCCTCGACGGTATTGTTTCTCAGTCGTGTTTCCCATTCTCCGCGTATCGTTTCGACTCAAAGATCGTCGATAGGAAAACCTGTGGAGGGCCGTTGGGCCTACCCGCGCCGGGCTTGCTAGCAGTCGATGGAACGGACTCCATTATAGCTCTGTCCTCGGTGTCGCGCCAAATTTCCGCGCACCAACCTGCACGAAGTGTGCAACCTCTGTTTATCCCCGGAACACAACGAGAAAGATTGCGACACGTGCCGATCTTTTCGATCAAAGAAGATGCTCTGTGACCGTCTGGCTCGACGTCACGAGATGCAACACCAAGGCGGCTCCGTACCGGACATCTTCGGCGAAGATTCCGACCGAGAAGAAACGCAAGCTCAAGGAGCCGAGGAAGAAGGACACATCTCCGTGTCCGAGGCTGACTCCGACATGGAAGAAGAGGAGCAAGTTACACGTGTTCAGCGTACTGTGAGTACAGAAGCCACCTTGCCCCAACAACACAAGACCAAAAAGGCTCCGGTCCTTCCTCTACCTGCGGGCCAAGGTCGGCAGCAAGAAAAAGTTTTGAGCGCCCCGCCCCCGGGCCCGGCGCCGAAACATAAGGAGAAGCCTTCCGGCTCGGGCTCGAGTCGGCCCTATGCCGGCGCCAAAACGAAATCCTCGGCGCCGAAATCAAAGCATGTCGTGGTCCACGTTCCATCTTCATCGAGGACTAAAGCTTCGGTACCGAAGAGTTCGGAGACGAAACCTTCGACGCCGAAAGCGGCGAGCAAAGATAAAAAGGCTCCACCAAAAGAGCCTCGGTCTGATCTTCCACCTTCGGATCCGAAACATTAGGAACTGGTTATAAACCCAGACACTGGTCATATCCATGCCAAAATGCCTGAAAAAAGGAAAATGGGCCAACAGGAAGAGTACCACATTCCCCTGAAGAGAAAAAATGTGGGTACTAACCCTTCACCACCATATATTCTACCTCCTTCACCCACTAATCCTCAATTACTCATCACACCCAGTAATTCACCACCACCACTTTCACCTGACCCACAGGATCAAGGGGATGGGAATGGGGATGAGGATAGGCCACAGGATGTTGACCCATGGGAGGATTATGACACTGACCCAAACACGGACAGTGATCCTGACTTATATCCGTCCAGACCATCACCCCCTGACGACAATATAGGGTATATCGAGCTTCTTAACAGGGCTGCTCATTATCATGGGGTGGAACTGCATAAGGAGGCTTTAGAGGAGGACTTCTTGTTTGAAACCCTAAGTTCCTCTCAAAAAACTACCCATACACTGCCAATCCTTAAGGGTATGATTAAACGCGCAGTTGAGGTTTTCAAAGATTCCGTAAGGGCAAGAATCATCACGCCTAGAGTTGAGAAGAAATATAAACCGGCACCTACTGACCCTGCTTACATTAAAGGTCAGCTGCCCCTAGGCGGTCTAGTGGTTTCCAATGCTCGCAAGAGAGCTAACTCACAGACCACAGGTGAGGCCCCTCCTGCTGATAAGGAGTCCAAGTTAATTGATGCCTCTGGCAAAAGGGTAGCCTCACAAGCGGCGCATCGCTAATGCTCAGGCTTTGTTAGCCAGATATGATAGGGCTCATTATGATGAGTTAGAAAAACTCATGCAATTCCTGCCTGATGAACATAAATCTAAGGCAAATGATCTTATTCAGGAAGGCAAACTTATCACCAATACCTCCATCAAGTGCGCCCTAGACGCAGCAGACACAGCAGCACGCGCAGTAAACAGCAGCGTACTGCTACGCAGACATGCATGGTTGAGAATTTCAGGTTTCAAACCTGAGGTACAGACCTCTATTCTCAACCAGCCATTTAACAAAGAGCACCTCTTTGGTCCAGCAGTTGACACCTCGCTGGAAAAAATGAAAAAAGATACCGAAGGCGCCACGTCCATGGGGGCTTTGCAGTTACCTGCCAATAGGGGTTCCTTTCGTCGCTCCTTTTACAAGGGTGGCTCCAAAAATATTTCTGCAGAAAATCCCTCCTCCTCTTACAAGGGCAACAACCAATCGCCCTCATCAAGAGGCTATTTCAGAGGAGGTTTTAGAGGAAACCATGGTAAGGGAAGAGGCAGAGGCAACTCCACATGCACTTCCCCCGCAAATAACAAGCAGTGACTTCCTTCCGCTACCCCCCGATCATTCCACTCCTGTCGGGGGACTTCTCTCACAATTTCTCCCTGTCTGGAACACAATCACCTCAGACAAATGGGTTTTACAAATTATCCAATATGGTTACTGCCTGGAACTTACAGACACTCCCCCAAACATTCTTCCAAGATCGCACGCAATGTCACAAGAACATCTTACCCTTCTAAAGCAAGAAGTTCTCTCTCTGTTACAAAAAGGAGCAATAGAACCCGTTCCATTAAAATATCAAGGGGCAGGGGTATACTCCCTGTACTTCTTAATTCCCAAGAAGTACGGCTCTCTCAGGCCTATACTAGACCTCAGACAACTGAATCTATACATTCAGTTGGACCACTTTCACATGGTCACACTCCAGCAAGTGCTCCCGCTCCTTCAACAAGGCGATTTTCTGTCCACTCTGGACTTAAAGGACGCCTATTTCCATATCCCAATACACCCAGCTCACCGCAAGTACCTCAGGTTTGTAGTAGCACGCCAGCACTATCAGTTCAAGGTGCTCCCATTTGGAGTAACTACCGCACCCAGGGCTTTCACCAAGTGCCTGGCAGTAGTCGCAGCTCATCTACAAAGACAACACATTCATGTCTTCCCATATTTGGACGACTGGCTCATAAAAGCCAACTCGCAAAAGAGCTGTCTACGTCACACTCACAAAACAGTGCTGTTGCTCCACGATCTTGGTTTCACAGTAAATCTGTCCAAATCCCATCTACAACCATCCAACACACAGGCGTATCTGGGAGCCACAATCGATACACAAAAGGCTTTGGCCTATCCCAATCCGGCCAGAATCCGCAACATGCAAACTTTACTCTGCCAGTTTCAGCCTCAACACTCATTACCAGCTCGAGTGTTCATGCAGTTACTAGGGATGATGGTGTCTTGCATTCTAATAGTCCCTTACGCAAGACTCCACATGGGTCCCCTTCAGGAGTGCTTAGCACGTCAGTGGAACCAAGCTCAGGGTCTCTTATCAGATCTAGTGTTGGTGGACGGCCGCATCCATCGCTCTCTGCAGTGGTGGAATACACAAAACCTTTCAAAAGGGCGGCCCTTCATCCACCCGGTTCCACAGATAGTGCTAACAGCAGACGCATCGCTCACTGGTTGGGGAGCTCATCTCCTGACGCATACAATTCAGGGCTTGTGGAGCCTGCAGCAAAAGCAGCTTCACATAAATCATCTAGAGGTGCTAGCGATTTTTCTAGCACTCAAAGCGTTTCAAGTACATTTAGTAGGCAAAGCTGTCCTGATCCGCACAGACAACATGACAGCAATGAACTACATACAAAAACGGGGGGGGGGACACTCTCTCCAGCTGTCACAACTAGCACAGACCATCTGGAGATGGGCCATACGTCACAAAATGTATCTCCTTGCAGAACACCCCCCAGGAGTAAACAATCAGATTGCAGAACTGCTCAGTCGTCAAAGCCAACAGATTCACAAATGGGAACTCCACCCTCAAGTTCTCCTCCCATTCTTCCAAATGTGGGGCTTTCCGGGCATAGATCTGTTCGCTACAAATCTAAACGCAAAATGCCCAAACTTCGCATCCAGGCATCCACATCCATTGTCCAAAGGAAATGCACTATGGATGAATTAGTCAGGGATATTTGCCTACGCTTTTCCGCCTCTCCCACTCATTTCATCAGTGGTTCGGAAGCTCAGGCAGCTGTCCCTGACACTAATCCTAGTTGCTCCCACATGGGTCCGGCAACCCTGGTTCACAACACTGTTGGAGCTCTCAGTAGTTCCTCACCAAAACCTACATCTCACTCCCAATCTTCTCACTCAGAGCCATGGAGAGAGAAGACATCCAGATCCCAGTCATCTCAATCTTGCGATCTGGCTCCTGAAATCTTAGTTTGGCTACCTTACTCTACCGCCAGACTGCATGAACATCATCAAAGAGGCTAGACGTCCTACCATAAGAGCATGCTATGCAGCAAAGTGGAAGAGATTTGTGATATACTGCAATAACAAAATCGATCAGTTGGATGCTTCAGTTCAAAACATAATTTGCTATTTATTACATCTGCAGCGTTCCAATTTAGAGTACTCTTCCATACGCTTACATCTTGCTGCAATAGCTGCATACCTACAGAACAGACAACATCTGTCTCTCTTTAGAGTGCCTTTCATTTAAGCATTTATGGAGGGACTTAAAAGAATCATTCCTCCGAGACTTCCACCTGCTCCAGTGTGGAATCCCAACATTGTCCTTACCAGACTGATGGGTCCACCCTTTGAGCCATTGCATAGATGTGAACTGCAATTTCTCACTTTGAAGGTAGCTTTCCTCATAGCTATCACATCACTGAGGAGAGTAGGTGAGCTTCAGGCACTAACCATAGAAGAACCATTTTTACAAGTACACCAAAGCAAAGTGGTTCTTAGGACCAACCCTAAATTCCTACCAAAGGTCATTTCTGCCTTTCATATCAACCAATCTGTTGAGTTGCCTGTGTTCTTCCCTCAACCAGATTCTGTGGCAGAACGTGCTCTGCACACTTTAGATGTCAAAAGAGCACTACTTTACTATATAGAAAGGACGAAACCTTTCCAAAAGACAAAGCAACTGTTTGTCGCTTTTGCGCCTCCACATAAAGGCAATCCTATATCGAAATCAGGCATTGCAAGGTGGATAGTCAAATGCATTCAGACATGCTATGCAAAGGCAAAACGAACACTGACCATTCCCCCTAGGGTGCACTCCACACGCAAACTAGGGGCTTCTATGGCATTCTTAGGGAATATACCCATAGATGACATCTGCAAAGCTGCAACATGGTCTACACCTCACACATTCACAAAACACTATTGTGTAGATGTGTTATTCAAGACAGCAAGCTAGTGTGGGCCAAGCAGTTTTATGCACACTATTTCAGACGACTGCAACAGCTACAGGTTAGCCAACGCTTTGGGAGATAACTGCTATATAGTCTATGCAAAGCATGTGATCTACAGCTCACATGCCTCGAACGGAAAATGCTACCTACCCAGTATGCATCTGTTCTTGGCATGTAGAGCTGTAGATTCACATGCGCCCACCCGGGTACCTATACCTGTTGCAGTTATATCTTACTTAGATACATATATACATTGAAATCTCTTACTACTCTTACTAACTCCATTATCACCCTCTGCGGCAAAAAATCTAACAATGGAGCCGATGCCCATGCGCACTATCACCGAAAAGAGGAGTCACCTACCTCATGACTAGAAAAGACATCTTCGAACAAAAACAAAGTGCAAACATCCGGACCCAACACTAGATGGCGGGCTATGCAAAGCATGTGAATCTACAGCTCTACATGCCAAGAACAGATGCATACTGGGTAAGTAGCATTTTCCTTTTGGGGCGCACTGACTCATTTTAACTAATGTAAGCATTATTTTTTTTAACACATTTTGCGAAATATATTTGGGGGAGAAGCATGGTTTGTTACAGCATTTGGTTGACTTTTTCCGACGACTGTATGCATTTAAAGCAGGCTTTATTACATCATTTTGTTGCTTTTGTCCGATGACGATGTGGCATGGCTGCTGTTAAGAGAGAGAGAGATAATGAGTGTGAACTAAAACGAATTGGTTCCACTTCAAATCAGTGGGCTGCCTGGTAAACAGCTTGTAATTAGGCCTGTATTTGTTAACATTGTTATTCCATGGCCCGGTTAAACACAGCCTTCAGTTATAAATGAGAAACAAATGATTAGCCTCAACCACAAAAATCCACATTTAGATGATTAAGTAGGTCCTTGCTAACCCTAACAGGATGCCGCCCTCAAAGATGTTTTGCTGTTCTTTGTCTTTGTGTAAATTATTTTAAAGACCGTTTTCTCTCTTGGTTGCCTGAGCAGAGTGAGTAATCACATGATCATTGAAACACGATCCACCTTGATCTAACATTTTTGCCCATCAACTACATCAGGTATCTCCAACACATTGGTTTCTACAAATAGATCGCAGGCTTTCTCTGATGAGCTCCCTTCCTGGTACGACGATTCCAGGATTTGCAAATTCCCTGCCTTCCAAGGTTACACATTAAAATATAATGCACCAGGTTCTGCGAGGCCTGTAATCTCACAGTGCAGGAGCAGCAAGCAGTGCACCCTTTTTTGAAATATGTCAGCCATTGTAATAAGCCTGAAAAACTAATAAATGCATCGGCTTAGACAACATAATTTAAAAACATTTACCATGAAAAACATATTGCTTCCATGAACTTCTGATTTCACATAGTACTTATCACAGTTGCACTAAATTACATTTCTTTGTTCTTTTTCTCTCCATTTCTCTCCTCCTTTCTTTTTATTTTGTTTCTTCGTGCTTCCCATTTGTCTTTCTTTGGTCTTTGCAACCCTTTATCAAATTGTTCCTCTTTCTCTCCTTTATCTCATCTCCTCCTTTTCACTCCTTTCTTTCTCAACTGCTTTCCTTATTTCTTTCTTTCCATTTTTCTCGCATTCCATTTTCATTTTGCTTTCCTTCTTACTCTTTCAATTTTTTGGTTCTTACTTATTTAATGTTTAATTCTTTCCTTCCTTCTCACTTTTGATCTTTCTTCCTGCTCCCTTTCTTTTTCATCCTTCCTTTCTTTCTTTATCCTTCCTCCACTTTTCTTTCCTTTCTCTCACTACTTTTCTTTCTTCTTCCCTGTCTCTTTTTTCTCCCTGTCTCTTTCTCTAATGCCATGTGCTTCTCCCTTTCTTTCTCTCCCTCCCTTCCACCTCTTTGTATACCTCCCCTACTTCGCTTTTATTCTTTCTACTGCCCCATCTCTTCTCTCTAACTCCCATCGTCCCTCACTTTCTCAATTCTTCCAAACCTCCTTCTCTTTCTCTCTTCCACCTTCTGTCCCTTTCCTCAACTTCATCCTTTCTTTGAGTGTGAAGCCTCTTCAAACAGCGCTCTATGGCTCCAGAGACCTATTTATTTTTGAAAATGTATGAAGCCTTTGTTTAACTTGCCAAATATATATTGGTAATGATCCTAGTTATGGGTGCAACGAATGCTTGGTTTTACATCCACCTTGTACCTAGTCACACTAAAGCTGCACCAATTTCAAGCCTACATATCCGGTACATGTATTTTTATCATCGAACTACCCCATTTACCTAATCTCATCACTTTATAATAAAAACAGCAACAACACAATATATTGCCTTTCTTAAAAAACAAGTCATAACACTTCAACAGACTTTCAATAGCTTATATTGCACAACTATTCATCAAACTGCAACTTACAACAAAAAACAAATTATCATCAATCACATAGGTGAAACCTAATGCAACATAGGCGATTACCAATGCTTGTTAAATAAGAATAGAGTCACATTTTCCTTTTGAAGTTAAGAGAAGGCTGTGTTTATTTTACATTATTATCTTCAGACAGCAGAGAGCAGGGCCTGATAATGAGCAATGCTGGAGTCAAATTTATGGCCTAGAGAACAGAGGTGAAGAACGGAAGAAGTGAGGTGTTTTTTTTTTTTTGTTTTTTTCTTTAAGAAGTGAGGTATTTAAATCTTAAATAAAAGTCTTTGTGAACTCCATATTGGAGAGTGAGGACAAAATTATATTTCTGAATGCTATTAAATGGGAGAAAATTAAAATGAAGAGTTAACTTAATGATTAAGTTAACTTTTCACTTTAATTTTTCCCATATCAAAGTGTTGCATTTACAAACATCAGGCCTCTTGCTCCCAGTGGCCAGTAGACACTGTGCCATATATATAACTGAAAAATACAGTCAGCTTTTTAAATGAGAGAAATTTTAAGTGAAGAAAAGTATTTCTATGAAACATTGAGTTAATGTTTTTCTCCACTTTCAATTAAGTCTTAATATTTTATAAATCATGTTGCTTCACTTTACATTCCTCCCATTTAAACAAATGGCTGTATTTTTGTGTTACAAATATGACAGTGTCTACAGGCCACTGGATGCAAGATGCCTGCTGTTTGCGAATGTGACACTTTGAAATGGGAGAACATTTAAATGATGAGTTTTTTTGTAATCCATGTATACATAAAATTAACTCTTCAGTTTATTTTTCTCCCATTTTGAAGTATTGCATTTACACGCAGCAGGCATCTTGCTCCCAGTGGCTGATAGACATAATGTCATATTTATAACTGTAAAATACATCCATTTTTTTTATTTTTAGAAATTTAAAGTGCAGAAAAACGTTCCATATGATGAACATTTTTGCTGTACATTTTTCTGCACATTAAATGTCTCCTGTTTGAAAAAAAAATGGTTGCATGTTTGTGTTATACATGTAATGGTGCCACATATGGCAAAAGGTATGTCCTGTGCCACAAATACATACGACACACCTCTCATTCACCCATACACATATATCCCACTCTTACGCACATATTTACATACAGCCCCAAATACCACACACTCACTGACACACAACAGCCCTGTCATAGTGCCCTGGTTAAAGTATTTTGTTCAAACCATAGTATCTGGCTCTATAGACATTAGACTTAGTCAAGAAAGCTGGGCATGGGGGTGTCTAATAACACTGCACAAGTGGCTTGGCCTTCAGTAGCTCACAATGATTTTCACTGATCAGAAGTAGCTCTCATTACAGAAAATGTTGGAGACCCCTGGACTTTCAAAGGATCGCCACAACCCATTCCACAGGCTATCACACCAACACACCAAATGGCCGACCTTCGACAGTGGACAAAAATATTACTAAAGAAGAAAACAAAGTCTGTACCTGTCTCCAAAAGAAGAGGCCCATCTGTTCAAGGTACTTCCTGATCAGGAAAATGTTCCTCATCTCAGGAAAGAGGACCGCTTGTTAATATACAGTTAGTCTTACTTTAGTTACTTTAATATTCCAGTCATTATGAAAGGCAGGAAGGGTCTCCACTTTGTCGTGAGTCATACACTTTTAGTGATAGTCCTTTTCAGCCATTCCTGGGACCTTCTTCAAATGCATTGCTGTGGTAGCAACCCACTTATGTCACCGAAAGATCTACATCTCCACGTACTTGGATGATTGGCTTCTCAAAGCCTGCAAACTAATCAGACCAAAGGAGGATCTTCACCCCACAGTTTCTGTGCTTCATCTACTGCATCTGAAATCAATTACCAAAAGTCAACCTTAACTCCAGTTCAGATCCCAATTTACTTGGGAGTGACTTTAGACACAGAGCAAGGAAAGTGTTTCCTTCAAGGGACAGAAGAAAGTGTCATCCTGTCATGAAGTCCCCAAACCCAACTGCTCATCACAAAGGGAACAACTGGAATGACAGGCTCTGTCTGTCACAGGCAGTGAAACAGCCTTTATCCTGGAGATGCCAGGCAAACGTATTGTAAGGATCAACAGTCAAAAAAGATATTCCTAATCAAACAACTCTAAGAGATGCCTCTCAACTAGGACTGGGTGCTCACCTAAGACACATGTTCAAGGTTTGTGGACTTCAAAACATCAACATCTTGGAACTCTGGGAACTAAACCCAGCTCTGAAGGCGTGGCAACCGTCTCTGACAGACTGAATTCTAGTGCAGAAGGACACCACCACTACAATAAACTAATGGAACAAGCAAGGTGGCACAAGGGATATAATCCTTTTGCAGGAAGCTCAGAGATCTGGTTTGGCTGTTTGCTAAGAACTTGTTGATAGAGACAGTTCTTCTTCCAGGGCAACAATATCAGCAAGCAGATGTTCTCAGCAGATATTTTGAAGAAAATCACGATTGGGTCTTAGATGATGGAGTGTTCTTGAAATGAAATAGAGGTTTTGTAAAGCGCGTGTATGCCGAGGCGTCTTAGCGCTGGAGCTGTCATTACCTGAGCAGAGGGGGTAGACTGAGGTTAGGAACTGGGTGCGAACAACCAAGTTTTCAACGCTTTTCTGAACAGTCTGTTTGTTTGGCAGCTCAGGTTGAATGGCAGAGTATTCCAAAGATTAGGGGCCAGATGGAAGAAACTTCTTCCACCCCACTTTATGGTCTTCACTCTGGGAATGACCAACAAAGAGGCAGCCGATGACCTGAGACTGCGTTGGGGGATGTGCCATCTGATTTGATTGTTGAAGTACACAGGTCCTATCCCGTAAAGGATCTTGTGGACAATGCACAAGGACTTAAATTGTACCCTTGCCTGGACAGGCAACCAGTGCAACTCTTGGATCCCTGTGGACACTGAGCTAAATTTGGGTATTTTAAGTAACAGTCGTGCTGCCGCGTTTTGAAGTGATCGAAGCTTACGTATGGTCCCTTTATTTGCACCTACGTAAAGGGCATTACAGTAGTCAATCCTTGCTAGCACTAGGGTCACAATTACTGTTTTCCTTAGATCCATCGGGATAAACGGTAGGATTTTTCTTATAGTCTTCAGGGTGTAATAACAAGAAGATGTAATAGAATTGACCTGGTTCGATAAGGATAATTGATCGTCAAACTTTTTACCTTCCTTACGGGGGATGGGCAGGATCCTGCTCCTTCAGGCCACCAAGCTGTATTCCAGAGGGCTGTGTTTTTTCCAAAAAGTAGCACCTCATTTTTATCGGTGTTCAATTTCAAGCAGTTGTCACGCATCCAACTTATTATATGGACCATACAGTTGTTACATTTTATTGCCACGTCACCAGGGTTTGATGATAAAGACACCACTATTTGTCTACTTGGTCTGGAATTTTTCAAGACCTTTTTCACCACTGCTCAAACCACAAAATTCCAAACGCTTATTCTTCATGAAATGGAAACAAGGTTTATCTGAAACAGTTAGTTATAGATTCCTTACCTTAGAATTTCCCCCAGGCGTCAGACTGGATCCGGAAAGTTTTTTCGTCAGCAGTACCCCTGCGCGTCGGAAGGTGGCGTCGGTCGAATCCGCGTTCGTCGTCGGCGTCCTGGTCGCCGGGATAACGTTGCGGTAGCTACTTAGACGCCGCCCTCGCGTGCTGATGTCAGTTCTTTCTTTTTCCGCGCCAGCAAGCGCAGATCCGGAGAGAGCGGTACCTCCAGTCACTTTTTGACTGACTTTTTCTCGACTTTTGTCGACTTTGTTTTTTGAGTCCATCGACTCCTGGTGCACGAGGGATGCCCGGCTTCAAGGCTTGCGGTTCCTGTAACCGACTGATGTCGGTGACGGATCCGCACCGCGTGTGCCTCTACTGCCTGGAGCGCGACCACGACCCCAAGTTGTGCTCCAACTGCCGGACCATGGCCCGAAGTCTTTGCGGGAGCGGTCCCGAAAGCTACTCGAGGCCCGGCAGTCGGCTCCGCGCCCTTTGAGGTGCCGGTCGCGTAGGAGGTGGAGGGACCGGTCGTGGAGCCAACACCATTCTTCATCCAAGTCTTCGCACTTGGGTCAGGTAAGTCGAAGCACAAGAAGAAGTCGAAGAAGCATCGTCGCTCTTCGACTTCTCACCGTCCGGCGGCCGACGCGGCGAGGGATGCGGGTGGTGCCCCTCCCGTGGCTCCGCGTGTGGAGCCCGTAGGGTCAGCTCCTGTTTTCCCCCCCTTCCCGGGACCTGGAGCGACCCCTACCCAGCTTCGTCAGTTTTACGAAGCGATGCACGCCATCTTTGGGCAGCCCGACTCCGCCGGCATGCCTTTGGGCCCTGCGGACTCGGCTGGCGGCCCTGGGCCTTCGCCGCCTGCGGCTTCGGCGCCGCAGGTTCCCCTTGGATCCAGGCCTGGATCCAGATCGGCGCCGGTCGACCTTGTTATGCCTCCCCCGGCGCCGATTCCACCGGCACCACGTCCGCAGCCGGCGTACGCTGTGTCCCCATCCGACGTCGACCCCGGCCTCCACCTCGCGGTAGACACGGAGCCGGACTGGCGTCGACCGACGCCGGATCTGGCGCCGATGGGTACTTTTGTGCCCCTGTTCTACCCTGGCTCTTTGAGACCAGATTGGCAGCCAGAAGAGGGTGAGGATGACTGGGAGGGGTCTGGGGACCCTTTAACCGACCAGTTAGGTTATGAACCGGACTGGAGAGAGGAACTGGGGGAAGCCAGTGGTCTGGATACCTCCCCAGACCTTGGCATGTTGTCTCCTCCTACCGTGGCTACGAAGGAGGGAGCGTCATACGAAGTGGTGTTGTGTAGGGCGGCCGAGGCTCTCCACCTCGAGCTATCTACGGTGGCAGTCAGGACTAACCTCCTGACAGAGGTGCTTCAACCGGCAGCGAGCTCTTCGGAGCCCCTGCTGCCGTTTAATGAAGCCATCACGGACATCCTTTTGGGCACCTAGTCCAGGCCCAACACGGGGGCTCCTGTGGGCAGGATGATTGCCTGACGCCACCGCCCATCCCCGGGCGACCCCACTTTCCTCTCCCAACACCCCACCCCTGAGAGCTTGGTGGTCCAAGCCTCCACCTCCAAAGGCGCATTCCCTAACGCACCACCCGATAGGGAATCCAAAAACCTGGACCACCTTGGGAAAAAAATGTTTTCTTCCTCGAGCTTGGGACTGCGGTCGGTAAACACAGCATGTCTGTTGGGCCGTTACACACACTCTGTGTGGGATACAGTAGCGCAGGTGCTGCCCCAGTGCCCGGAGGAGGCCCGGGCCGTGCTCTCCCGTGCAGTTGCCGAGGGGAGAGACGCAGCAAAGTTTACCATCCGCTGTGGGCTGGATACCGCCGACTCACTAAGCAGGACAATTTCCACGTCGGTAGCCCTTCGACGCTACACCTGGTTGAGGTCGACTGGTTTTTCGGGGGATGTCCAATCCACTCTTATGGACATGCCCTTTGATCGCCGTAGCCTTTTCGGCGACAAGGCAGACAACGCGCTAGAGCGCTTTTAAGGACTCTCGAGCTACGGCCAGGTCCTTGGGCCTCTCCACCACCCGCCCTGCGCAGTCTGCCTTTCACCCCTTTCGTGGCTACGGAAGGGGTGCCCCGCCACGTCCCGCCCAGGGCCACAGGCCGGCGCAAGCTGTTCAGCCTCTGCGTGGCCGGGGATGTGGGAACCAGCGCCGTGGTTCTGGGGGCCAGCGGGCGGGCCAGTCCACAACAGCCCCCTCTGCAGCAGCCTCCAAACCCTCCTAGTCCGACCTTTCAGGGCCACCAAACGCCAGTGGGCGGCACGATTCGCCATCACCTCCCCCACTGGCGCACCATCACGTCGGACAGGTGGGTTTTGCAGATAGTCCGAAGGGGCTACTCCCTCCCCTTCGAGACTGCCCCTCCATACATGCCACCTCAGTACCATCGCATGTCGGAGGATCATCTGGCCCTTCTCCAACAGGAAGTTTCGGCACTCTTGGCCAAGGGAGCCATTGAGCGCGTTTCTGTCCCAGAAGTAGGTCATGGTTGCAATTCCCACTACTTTCTGGTGCCCAAGAAGGACAAAGGCCTTTTCAGGTCCTGTCTGCCCTCGACACTGAAGACTGGATGGTAGCGTTGGACTTGCAGGACGCTTACTTTCACATCCCCGTCCTGCCGGCCCACCAGCGCTACCTGCGGTTCACGGTAGGCCACGAGCATTTTCAGTTTACCATGCTCCCCTTTGGCCTTACCAGTGCCCTTCAGGTGTTCACGAAAGTTATGGCGGTGGTCGCAGCTCATCTGCGCAGATCAGGGGTTCCAGTCTTCCCCTATCTCGACGACTGGCTGTTGAAGGCGGGCGCACCCCAGGCTGTCGTCTTCCACCTCCAGACTACGGCCTACTTCCTGCATTTGCTGGAGGTTTTCCATCAACGTGCCAAAGTCACACCTGATTCCCTCTCCGAAGCTCCTCTTCATCGGAGCGGTTCTGGACACGACGCAGTTTCGGGTCTATCTTCCCGAACAGCGAGTTCGGGATATTCAGGCTATGATTCCGATCTTTCAGCCTCTATCCGGGTTTCGGTCAGGATGACCCTCAGACTACTGGGTCTGATGGCCTCCTGCATCCTGCTGATGAACCATGCCAGATGGCATATGCAGGCTCTGCAGTGGGACCTGAAGTTCCAGTGGACCCAACATCAGGGGAACTTGTCCGATTGCGTCCAGATCTCAAAGGGCACTGCACACCAGTTGCAGTGGTGGCTAACGAACCAGGATTGGGTCGACGCCAGATCCCTCTCCCTTCCCCAACCAGAGTTCACAGTGGTGACCGATGCATCACTTCTGGGATGGGGCGGCCACATAGGGGAGGCAGAGATCAGAGGCCTCTGGTCTCTGGTGGAGTCCGGGCTCCATATCAACCTTCTGGAGCTTCGGACGATTCGTCTTGCACTCAAAGCATTCCTTCCCTCTGTCCAGGGAAGATTAGTGCAGGTGTTCACGGACAACACCACCGCCATGTGGTACTGCAACAAACAGGGCGGGGTGGGGTCGTGGACCCTATGTCAGTAGGCCCTCCGCCTCTAGACCTGGCTGGAACATCAGGGCATATCCCTGGTGGTTCAACACCTGGCAGGTTCCCTGAATGCCAGGGCGGACGAACTCAGCCGCAGGTGCATGATGGATCACGAATGGCATCTTCACTCGGAGGTGGTGCAAGGTCTCTTTCAGCAGTGGGGAGAGCCTTGGTTAGATCTATTCACCACCGAAGAGAACGCGCAATGTCAGCAGTTCTGCGCGTTGGAATTTCCAAGGCGGCACTCGCTAGGCGACGCTTTTCGTCGCAAGTGGAGTTGCGGTCTTCTATACGCCTTTCCGCCTATACCACTTCTGCCCAGAGTGCTGAAGAAGATCAAGCACGACTGGGCCCAAGTCATTCTTGTGGCTCCGGCTTGGGCACGAAGAGTCTGGTATCCCGAGCTGCTCAACATGGCCATCTATCCTCCGATCGGACTGCCTCTTCGGGAGGATCTTCTGTCGCAGCAGCAGGGGACGGTCCTCTAGCCGAACCTGTCCAGCCTCCACCTCCTTGCGTGGAGATTGAGAGGCGGCAGTTGGCGTCGTTTGACCTGCCTCCCGAAGTCTGCAATGTTATCTTGGTAGCCAGGTGTCCCTCCACTAAGACGGTATACGCCTGCGGATGGAACAAATTTGTGGCATGGTGCACAGCAAATACTGTGGATCCCCTTTCCGCCCCTCTTTCTGAGGTTCTCTTGTTCCTCCTTTCTTTGG
The DNA here is from genome assembly GCA_963921515.1 of Calotriton arnoldi. Taxonomy (NCBI): domain Eukaryota; kingdom Metazoa; phylum Chordata; class Amphibia; order Caudata; family Salamandridae; genus Calotriton; species Calotriton arnoldi. Next base: position 1,805,639 of record CAWUFW010000212.1, on the reverse strand, counting down.
CCCAGCAGGGCTCTGCTCTGGGCACTCTAAAGGGCTACTTCTCTGCCATTTCAGCCTTCCTTAGGCTTCCTGATCAACCTTCTCTTTTCAAGTCCCCTGTTGTAAATAGATTCCTTAAGGGCATTACTGATCTTTTTCCTCCTGTTCCCTTCGTAATGCCCCAGTGGGACTTGAACTTGGTCCTTACATATCTTATGTGCGCTCCCTTTGAGCCGCTACATAACTGTCCTCTCAGACTTCTCACTTTTAAAACTGCCTTTCTGGTGGCCATCACCTCTGCACGCAGAGTGAGTGAGCGAGCTACAAGCTCTTTCTTCCAAGCCTCCCTTTCTGGCTGTCCATCCGGACAAGGTCGTCCTTAGAACTAGACCTTCCTTTCTTCCCAAGGTGGTTACTTCTTTCCACATTGGCCAAATCATCACTTTGCCCACCTTCTTTCTGCCTCCGCATCCTTCGAAAGAGGAAGAGAGGCTCCACCGTCTGGATCCAAAACGTGCGCTTTCCTTCTACTTGGATTGCACCAAACAATTCCGGGTGGACGACCAGCTCTTTGTTGGTTATGTGGGCGCTACGAAAGGTCGGGCCGTGCACAAACGGACCATCTCCAGGTGGGTCGTTCTGTGCATCAAAGCCTGCTACTGTCTGGCAAAGAAGGAGCCTCCAGTGGGGCTGCGCGCCCATTCCACCAGGGCGACGGCAGCTACTACTGCTTTGGGATGAGGAATCACCCTAAATGACATCTGTCAGCCAGCTACGTGGGCATCGCTGTACACGTTCACCAAACACTACTGCCTGGACAGCCAAGTCCGGAGAGACGGCTTCTTTGGCCATTCTGTTCTCCAGGACTTTCTGGTGAGAACTTGGTTCGCAGACCCACCTCCGGGGTTGGTATTGCTGGGGTATCTATTCTAAGGTAAGGAATCTATAACTAACTGTTTCTTTCATATGAACAAGTTACTTCTCTTCGGTAATGATATATCTGTAAGAAACATAGGTTAGTTATAGATTCCTTACCACCCCACCCATCCTCCCCGTTCTGCGAACTGACTTCTAGGGTTAAGGATTTCCTTTCAGGGCCCTAGTTTTGTGCACCAGTGGTCAGTGTCTTGCATGGCTCTGCGCTTCTGGCGTGGAAAGTCGTGTACAGAACTGACAGCGCGCGAGGGCGGCGTCTAAGTAGCTACCGCGACATCATCCCGGCGACGACGACGAACGCGGAGTCGACCGACGCCACCTTCCGACGCGCATGGGTACTGCTGACGAAAAAACTTTTCGGATCCAGTCTGACGCCTGGGGGTAATTCTAAGGTAAGGAATCTATAACTAAACTATGTTTCTTACAGATATGTCGTTACCGAGTAAGTAACTTGTTCACCTGGCAGGGCCATTTTGAAGAAATGGTCCGAGACATTGAAATTCTGCGTCGAAGGATCTTCATTGATAGTCCTAAACACCTGAATGATCTCCTGCTGTCTGTGTTGACCCTGAGCACTTTACCATAGATATGTTGTTCACATATTGTAACACAGGATGTGAATAATCCAGTTGTCCATAGGATGGAAATGGCACCTGGAAGCAGTCTATCAAAAGTGGATTGTTTTCATGAAAAACCAAAAGGTGCAACCTGACAACATTTTAAAGCTACATTTCAATATCTTAAGTGCAAAGGCAGGTTAATAATATGAAACGGTTAAGACAAAATGTAACTTCATAGACTTTTACAGTAAATCATAGTGAAAAGAGTCCTGTCATTTTGCGACATCTAGAAGGTCCTTCTACCTCTGATGCTGGCAGTTTGCCTCAACCACTCAGTTCTTTTTTATGGAAAAGTTAAGAATATCTAGTGTCCTAATGCTAACTCCAAAGAGCTGGGGTTGGGGAGTGTAGTTTATGACTTCAGTAGAGATGCCTACAAAGCAGGACTAACAGTAAGTAATCTATTCTTCTGCATCATAGGATTTTCATTGAGAGTCATAAATGGTTCAAAGGACTAGCACGCTTTAATGATACACAAGCTGCTGTTGGCAAAGGAAAGAATAGAATATTACAATAAATATTCCTTCATCAAACTTATTTTATATGTAAGTTTTTGTTTAAATATTAAGTTGTTTCGGTCATTACTACTTGTGCTGGGGGTATATTTAACTGTGCATTTTGGCTCTGTGATTGCGTGAAGACGCTACCACCCCGCACTGTCCCCCTCCCTGCGAGTGTTGTGGCCCCTGCCCCTGTTGCATTGGGTTCCCTGTCTGTGGCTGCTGCTGCTACGTGCTCGCCAAATTGCTGGATCCCTGCTGCGGTTGTGTGGCAAGTGGCAGACCTCCCTGTCACTGGATGTAGGGTACATTCCAACTCCCTTGTGCTTGGTGCTGAGGAGGGACATTCGTGGGGTTTTGTGGCCGCTCGGCTTACTGATCTCTGCTGCTTTTGTTGCTCATGGTATGCCTTAAACCAGCATCTCTTTGCCAGGTGACCCGGCCTATGGTAATAGTTGCACTCCCTAGGGTCTGGTTGATGCCAACCTCCCTGGCCCCTTCTGCGTAGCCTGTTTGGAACCCTCTGGAGGTTTGAGGTGGAGCCCCATTGAGACTGGTGCCACCTGCACGGTTGCGACCATCGCTGCCCCCTCGAGGGCAGTCATTTTCAACTTGTGTTGAACCAGTTTTGCGGTGTCTCTTTGGGCCTGCTCCTGATCCCATCTATCTTCTTCTTACTTCTTTTTGTGGCAGTGGAGTATATGAGCTTGTATCTCCCGCCAGGGTTTGGTATCTAACCCAGCTACGCTGTCCAGCCCACTCTGTATCTTGGTGAATAACCCCTTTTTAAGAATATTGTGGAAAAATGTTACTTGTGGGTGCTTATCGGTCCACGACTGTCCTGTCTCTTGTTCCCATTGTTCCCTCATTCTATTCAGAAACTCGCTTATGCTTGCGTCTGGCTTCATGGTCTCTTCCATTAGCCCCCCTACATCTGGGCAGTCGGAATATTTCTCTCAGGGCGGTCCATATCCAGTACCGGTATGAATCATATGCTGCCCCGTCATGCTGGGTCTCTGTTAGCATTATTGGTGGAATGCAGGCATGGGCAAACGCTGTGTCAGTCTGTTCCCCAATTAGGCTGCTTAATAGACTCCTAATGTCGCCTATCACTGGGTTAATACCTGCGGTGTTCTTCTTGAAGCACGTAATCCATTTCCCTGTCCCATCCAGCCCGCAGCCTTCTGCAGTTGTGGGCACATTCTCGACCTGGATGGCCCTGCAGGTTTATCCTCAACATAGCGTTACCACCTTGTGAGGCATTGCTGCATGTAGGGGAAGTTACAGTTGGGATTTCCTCCTTCATGTCTGATGCAATGTTCCACTACTGCCATGTCCTTGGGCTCAAACGATCCTTCCCTAGGCAAAGACCGATTATATTGGTCCCTCTCCTCAGTCCAGTCTGGTAACAGGTCTCAAAACGGGTACCTAAAACTCCTCCCTTCCTAGCTTGCTATTATCTCCCTGGGGGTAGGTCTATCTTTACCGTGCACCGACGTGGAGCAACGCGTGTCCTCGTCACTACTCCCCTCGTGCATGTAAAGGTGCCATCTTGCTTTTCCTGCATCACGGGTGGGTGAGCACCAAGCTGCTTTGATCCCTGATTTCTTGGTCAGCCCTTCTCCTTTGATGACCAGACGGTGTGACTCTGAGCCCTGGTAGTAGTCTTGTGTCCACCTCCGTTTCGTCCCAGCACTGCTCCCTGTAACTATCTCCGCTTCCCTCATGTGGGGAACACACTGCCCTGTACTCTTGCTCTAATTCTTGGTTGCATGCTCTCTTGCGCTCTCTTTCTCTCTCGCATGAGCTCACGCCTCTCTTCCTCACGCCGTCAGGCCTGTCTCTTTTGCTCTGAACTACACACTGCTTTCGTTGTCCTGGCTTTGCTTTCAAGTTCACCCTCGTTTCCTCCTCGGCCACCTGGGTGAGTCCTGTAGCCCCAACCTCGTCATCGGTTTCCAGGCGACTGGAACTCCCTTCCTCTCCTAATCCCGCTGAATCACTGTCGAGAACCGCCACAAACTTCTCTGACACCTGCTTAAGCTCCCCTTCCCTAGTGGGAATGCGTATTCTACCCGCCCTTGAGGTGTCGTGTGTGATGGACGGGAAGTCAAGCTTTTGGGGACCTTCCCTAGGAACGTGGGCTGTGCTGAAGGTGTCTGGGTCCCCTTGACTTTGGTTCTCTCTGGAGATGTTTAGATCTGACCTTTTTTCGGTGGGGGGGCTCATCGGCTTCTATCATTGCAGGGTTTGAGTAACCTTATTTCTCTTCCAGGGGATACTCATCAATAGTCATAAGCACTGAATAATCTCCGCCCACGTGCGGGAACCCGGAGCATATATAAAAATACATATATATGTGTATGTAGTAGAAAAGGAGTACATAGTACGAAATAACACACATATACATGTATTACATAAAAAATATGCAGCCTCAAACATATCCAATAGGCTAAGAAGCCAGAATTACATGTATTTCTCTAGTATGAAAATGCCATATAAACGTATAATGTAAGAGAAGGACATGTACAGTAAGAGCATTCCGCAAAAAAACTTTTATTTTCATCAAGAAAACAGTAATGCCTGGCAATTAGCCCAAATAAGGCTGCATAAATAAATAACATCCCTGTACAGAAAAGGAAAAAACTGGCACCTCGCCTTTAAGGCCTCAGAGACTCTGAGCACTATGCCTTTAAGACCTCCAGGAGCCCCTGCTCCCATCATGCACCACAGGTGACAGTTAGGTCAGTTCTTTTTTCCGGCTCCTTCTGTGAGGCACCTGGAGCTTGAGCTTAACTGATTTTAACTTTTCCAGTCAGAATTTATATTTCTAACAATATTTCTTTTTACTGGTTTTAATACCAGTCTTTTTCTGACTAATTGACATTCTTTTTAGTCAGATATGCCACCTTTATTCGATAAATGTCCTTCCTGTGGGAAGAAGATGGCCAAATCCGATCCTCATTCGGTCTGTGTCGTGTGTCTACCTTCTTCTCACGACACAGAGACATGCAACCACTGTCGTCAACTTTCAAGTAGAACATTGAAAGACAGAGAGAAGATCAGACTTCTAGCCTTGATGGTGAAAGGAAAGAAAAGTGGCCCAGAAAGTCATCATCCATCTGGAGGGCCCTCTTCTCCAAGGAAACGGCGAAAATCTACTTCACCAAAAGCTGGAAGTAAGAAAAAACATCATAGCATGTCGTCGACGTCGAGACCAACCAAACAAGTCAGGTCGGCGTCGAAGACAAGATCGCCGTCGAGAAGTAAGTCGACGTCGAGAGCTATGACCAAAGTGAGATCGAGATCGACGTCGAAGGCAAGATCGCCGTCGAGAGTGAGATCGAGATCGACGTCGAAGGCAAAATCGCCGTCGAGGAGTACGCCGTCGAAAAGTAAGTCGACGTCGAGACATGTTTCGGGCTCGAAGCATGATAGACCTCGGTCGACGTCGAAACGTCCGTCGACATTATTTCAGAGGTCGATGTCGAGATCTCCGCCCCTTCTCGAAGGTCGGCATCGAGTCTCTACAATTCACCCTCTCGGACCCGTCAGCGGTCTACGTCGACGGCAGGGTCGACGTCGAAGACACCGCATGAACACC